>VZTN01000481.1:107033-348999 GCA_013400515.1 Erpornis zantholeuca
ACTGGCAAAGGGTCACATCTCTGCTCCCAAAGTTCTAAGACCGAGAGGAGGAGAGAAAGGGCTTGATACAAAGCAGTAAGGGCTCTGTTTCAGTGTAAAAGTTGCTAAGAGAATATGAAACGTGAGCTGATTAGCAGGGTCTCAAAGGCTTGAAGTATCTAGTGATTCTCTGCACAATAGCTCCTCATGATATTACCCTGACAGGCCAACCTTGGTGACAGCCAAGGGGCCATACATTGCTTGAAATAATTAAGCAAAAATATCTCACACATGGCTTCTCCCTGAGAATGTGGGCTTATCAGGTTTCAATTTTATTTTGTTTTTGTTCTACATTATGGCTTGTTCTGCTGGAGGTTGGTTGTGGGGGTTGTGGCAGGGGGGGCTGGAAGGGAGAGAGAGCAGAGTATGCTTCGTTTATTTTGGAAAAATACATATGATTTGCAGATGAACAACTACTGTGATGCATTTTTGTTACCATTTCTGATTGTAGCTCTAAATTATGGCTATATCTACAATAGATATGGTGTTGTGGGCTCAAATGTTGAGATATTTCAGTGATTAGTTTTCTAGAAAGTTTTTGGTTTCAAGAGCAGACTTATGTTGTTGCAGAAACTGAAAAGGATTTTTATCCACTGAAATTGTCAGAATTGGTTTAACTGAGCAGGTAACTTTTGGACAGTGTTCAGCAGAGAAGGGGAATAGCTTTGTTTCTTCTTTCTAAAGCCACTGGGAATGTTGATGGAAGCCGTGCAACCATGAGCCAGGGCAGCAAAGCTGCTCAGGTCACCACAGAAATGCTCAGGAGTCTCTGCTTTAGTTTAAGAATAAATTTTAAAAAGCACAATATTCTTAAAAAGCTGCATGTGCTGGCTGAGGGCAGCCTTCCCCATAGGACATATCTCTTAACATTAGCAACAAGGATGGATTAACTGGATGATGGATGAAAGAGTATCTCTTTGATTTTGGTTTGGAACATGAAAAAAAGAGAGGCAAATTTCTGTTTATTTTGAGGCTTGGAAAAATGAACTTGTTTGTTACATTCCCATTCTAAGTCTTTTCTTGTTTGCATAACTTTGCAGAAGGTTGAGTTTGCAAAAAACAGATGCTGAGTTCAGTCCCTCAGGTGGTTTGTGAGGGAGGACGTGAGGCCAGGAGGTGACAGGAGGCAGCATTTGGACAAGCTTAAAATGATCAAGGGGCTCCAGCTGTAATGCTGATGGAAGTGACCTTCAGCACCAGTCAACCCCTGGGCTGTGTCATAGAAAAACAATTACACTCTTCTCTGGCTGTTCAGAGATTTATTTAAGGGGCTGTTTAGTAGAAGAACCACCAGTGCTGGTGCCACATTTTGGAAGGAAGCTCAGAGCTCAAGCTCCTTGGAAGGGTCTTTTTGAGCAACTGCTGGTAGATAACCCTGGCCAGACTTCAAGATCTCTGTGGGACTATCAAAGCCTCACTGTAGTGTGAGGGTACATTCAAAGGCACAGAAGAAGCTGCACAAACATCTCATCTTGTTATTCAGCATCAGGAAAGAACGAGAGAGGATTGAAAATTAATCACTATTTACTCTTCTGGTGTTGCTTGAAAGACAGTTCTTCTTTTGATACCTTGAAAGCCAGCACATGGAATGAATTGGTTGCATCATTTCACAGTAGCTGTCGAAACCTCTCAGTAGCTTCAAACTTAGTAGCTGGAGCAGGTCACGGGACACTCGCCACTTGGCCTGCAGCTCATGGGTTTTATTGTTCCTGGGAAAGAAGAGGAACATTTGCAGGGAAATCTGGTGGAACAGATGATATAATGGATCTGGGAGCACTCACTGCATACAAGTGCTCTGCTTTCTGCTTCAAAACAAAGCAAACACAGGCATCTCTTCACTTTCTCTTGTACCACTAAGTTTTTTCGTTTGGGGTTTTTCTTTTGAGTTTTTAATTCTAAACTGTTTTGTCTAGAGGTGTGGAATGATTGCCTTGGAGATTTTGGGAGCTTATGCCCATTGTATATGGAATGTATCTGGAATGCTGTACTACACAGAGTTCAGGCTATCGAACCCATCATCTCACTGCTGTTTGGATTACCTGGCATCCTTCCTAAATTTAAAGAAATCCCAGGAAGCTGGGTTGCTTAATTTGGTGTTGTTTCATTAACAAGGTATCTTGTCTCTGAAGGCTGGAGTTGGAATCTTCCAGTGTTAAGATCAGGTCTTCCACTGTGGGAAGTTAATGTAGGGTTTTGCTGATTCCTTCAAACACCTTCTAGCACAGCTTTGCTGGAGGTGCTGCTGTCTCCCTGGTCTCCTGGAGAAGCCCCTGGCATGGAGAGGCCTGGTTATTTATTCTTTATTGTCTATTTGCCAGGACACCTGCAGGATGATCTGATGTCCCTGGGGCCACTTGGTGGCAACAAGAATTTGGGCTGGAGCAGAAAACAGCACATGGCTGTTCCAGTGCAGGACTGAGGAGATGATCTGAGTTTTCCCTGAAAATAAACCCAACTTCAAATGGGTTTGTTTCTATCCATCAATTCTCTCAAGATGTTTGGACCCACCAAACCAACTTCAACCATGTGAGAAGGGTTAGGTTCCAATCTGGATCCTCAGCAGATTTCAGTTGAACTGGCAAGTGAGTGAACAAAGGGAATCCAAATGTGGTGTTTCCATCACAGACAAGGCTAGAAGCAGCTTGAGTTATCCCAGACTGGTGCCTGGATCTTCACATGCCCATCAGCTTGAGAATGCTGGGGATGGTTCACACACAGCCCTCAGGAAACTGCAGTGACCCATGCATGAGACCCACCCAGGTCTGAGAACACTGGGGGCAACAGGAGCAGGAATATGAAGTGTAAGGAGCAAAAACTGAGGACACAGGACACAAACCTGCAGTGAATCAATTTCCATCATTCCTGCAGTATGAGGAACTTGGATTCTTGGGTGCTTCTTAGGGTAGAATTGGTCCCGCCCAGAGCTGTATAAAAATGATGAGTATTCTACTTAGTTTTCTCCTCCTTTTGGCTTTTTGGGGATTTTTTTTTTTTGTGGGTTTGTTTGGGTTTTTTTGGGGTTGGGTTGTAGTTTGGTTTTTGGTTTTTTTTTTGAGGAATGGGGTGTGGGATTAGGTTCAAGTGCTGTTAAAGGCTCAAGTACTGAGGGACCTTGCAGAAAATGAAGTGCTCAAGAGGATGGCTGTTTTCAGTAAGTGGACCTAATCAAGCATAGATAATGAGGAGTTAGACCATCTTTGAAAATCATGATGTGTGTCACATAAAAGGGTTGGAGACTTACTGTTATAAGTTTATTTAAGTGAAGAGAGATTTGGCTTCTTATGGATTTGAATCCTTCTAGGGACTATTGGCATGGAAAATTAAGAGGGATTTTGCTGGGGAGGTGCCTGGAGGCATTGCCTCTGTCTTGGTCATATTTATGTGCACAAAAAGAACCCACAACAGGATTGTTAACCTCTCAGACTTCTCCAAGGCATTGAATAGAGGCTTGTGTTTCACTGAGAGAAAGCAGGATGTCATCTGCTAGAAAAGCAATTTCATATTCTTTATCATGGGCTGTGATGCCCTGAATCTCATTTAAGGCTTTGAAGTGCTCCGAACCTTCTTGCATTATCACCAAATCCCCTCCAGTGAACATGTTCAGGGTAAGGCACATATCTTAAAGGAAATAGCCATGCAAGGAGCCTTCCCTGTGATAGCTGAGACGTTCGTGCAGACATTGCAGAGCGTAATCTAAAACTTCCTTGGCTGCAATTAAGTAAATCCTGTGTCCTACAGCACTGAGATAATATCTGCATAGAAATGCTTTTTAAAAGTTTCCTGTTTCCATTGTGTTCTCAATCCCCATGGGATAATATTCTCATTCACCAAGTCCTGGGCCCTTAAAAAAATAATAATTAATACAGCTGTGAGTCAATGGGATTCCCCAAGTTTTTTTTTTTTTTGGTTCTTGCTTAAGAAGCATTGCAACACACAGGGTTTATTTGAGCAGTCTGGGGAGATGCTGGGATTCTCACACAGTTGGCTGAGCCCAGGGACATGAGAGGGAGGCAAGGGAAAATGTGGATCCTCAGGATGCACATCAGACCTTTTTAACCCACACTTTGTCTGCATTGGCAGAGGTTTTCCCTCTCTCTGTCCCATCACTCTGTGTTTTGGGGAAGTGCTGTCTTGTGATGAGCACACTGGTACCTCATACATGTGGATTCAGTCCCATCTCTGCTCTGATTCAGTGAATGACTTCACCTGCCTCAGTTTCTCCAGCTGAAATGAGTGAAGACCAACACAAGGGCATAAAAATAATACCACAGTTCCCAAATCTTTTTAACCCACTTTTGTGCAAACCCATGGGCTCCAATTCAGTGTGGGAGACAGCAGCTCATCCTTCAGGAGGATTTTGAGCTTCTCCAGTGAGAGCTCTTGGGCAGTGGAGCCTTTGTGCAGCTGCCTGGTGGCAGATGGTGTCTGGTTCTCCAGAGGGACCCAACCCACAACTGAGTGGCTTGACTCTGTCTCCCTGATCTGCTGGAGACACTGCTCTGAAGTGAGTTTCAGGAGAAGACCACTGCATTTCCCAGGGCATTTTGGATCTGCTGCTCCATCCCAGGGAACAGGAGAAGGAGGAGAAAATGGTCCATAAAATTTCCATTACTCTGAAAAGCAGAAACATCTGTTGGAGCCTGTGAGTGAGGTTGGAAATGGTATTTACCAGCAAGAAGCTGGCATCTCATCTGTTCAGACCTTCAGCTAAATAACTCCTGCCTCCTCCCATGGAAAATAACATGGAGGAATCTCTGAGTCAGGATCTGCCCCAGGCACTGAAAGGCAGCAAAATCCTCACTCTTAGCCAGGCTGTGTGGATGGACCCACGCTCATGGTGCGTCTGCCTGGGCTCCGAACGAGGTGCATCTCATGAAATCCCAGCTCAGCAATGGGCTGTTTCTAATCACAAGCCTTACATAAAGTCAGCTGTTCTGCATCACGCACTCTGGGTTTAGGAACTCAGCTCTTTAAAGCAGAGTTTCAGAAAACAAGATGGATTTTTTAATTTATTTTTTTTTTAAGGAGGGAACTGGAGGAAGTAGCAAAGTTCCCAAGTTATCCAGAGACCTGTGGTTCCTCCATTCCCAGGTAAAATGTGTGTTAGGGAAAGGGGAATGGTCTGCTTTTTAAGACAGAGCCTTGGGTCTACATGGTGCTGGGTTGCTCCATGTGGAGGCCATGACTGCCCCTTCCATGGTGATTTTGGTGCTAGAATGGCAAGCACCTTGTCTGTGATTGCAGAGCCACCCCAGCAGAAGCTGCTAGAAGAGTTAGAGGTCTTTGGTGCAGCAAGTTCCCTTTTCCTCCTGTTATTCCAGTGGTGTCCCGCTGTCCTGGCTGTGTGAGCTTCCCAGAGTTATTCTGCACCCTGATAAATCAGACCTTAAATATGGAGATATGACCTGCACCTGGGTAAGTCAAATATCCACCTAAGTTTTAAAAAAATGAGAGGTACGTGTAGGTCTGGGGTAGGTTTGGTTTCTCCTGCTCTCCTGTTGCTTCTCAGTTTGGTCCTTCCCCAGACTCCAGCTAAGACCAGGTGTGCTGTGGGTGCCTACCAGAGCAGGTTCTTCTGGGAAAGGGGCATGAAAAGCAGATGCTGGAAGCTACTGTGAGCAACGTTCTCTGGGTGGTATCCTCTCCTGCCAGGTGGGGGTCGGATGGCAAATTTGCCATGTGAAGTACAGCAGGAAGGCAATTAACATCCTTGGCTTTCATCACGGGATGATTCTCCAGCTGCTTCCTGCAGTCTGTTTTTCTGTGAAGCATCTCATTAAAAAGCAAAAGGGCTTTAAACCTGGTTTGAAAACCAAGAGGAGAGAAAGGCTCTCCTGTGTCACTGCTGTGGTGTCTCATAGGCACAAGTCACTTCATTTGGTCACATCCCTGCCTTGCTCCAGGAGCTCGGATGAGCACATGGGTCAGTGTGTGCTGAGCAAGGGCTGCTCCTGCACTGAGACATTGGCTGATTTTGGAATTAAATTAGTTGTAAACTCTGTACTTACACTGAGCTGGCAAGCTGTGACAGGGCTTGATTTAACAGGTTATTTCCTTGACTTCGTGCAAATCTTGAGATCTGACTCTGTGGTCACTCACTGCTGCTTCCTGGCCATGCAGCCCTGTTGGAGGAGGTGTCTGGGTTTGCCCACCCTGGTACAGGGGGCACAGGGATCCTGAAGGTCCCAGGGAAGCAGGCCAAGATCCTGATTCCCCTGTCTGGGGCTGCCACAATACTTTAAATCTGTTTTTTCTCTGTTCCACCTGTGCTGCACAGCTGGAGAGTGGTTGGAGGGTGCAGTTGTTTAGGGGGTTCTGTGCATCCCTCAGGAGCATCCAGGCCGAGCACTGTCAGAGACAACATCCTAGGCTAAGCCATTAGAGTGACTATGCATGGCATTTCTCTCTGTCCTTTTGCCAGGTTTTCTTCTGAGGATAATATATGTGCATTGCAATGTTGGCTAACAATGTCAAGGACTGCTGGAGGAACTCTTGCAAATGACCCTTTTTTTGTGAGATAATCTGTGGGTTGTTAAAAAGATGTATATTTAAAAATCCTAAAGTCAACAGATTTGCATGAAAAATTGTCTGCCTAGCCTGGCTTACTTGACACTTTGGCTGTCTCAGAACAGATGGGACAACGTCCAGCTGTGGGAAAGGAAATACATTTAGTGTTCATATTGTGGTCATTGAAATGTGAGGGGCACTGATGGGCTCATAAGGAACCATTGAAAAAATCCCCAAAGCCTATCAAAGCCTAGGTTGCATAATTTTGACATAACAGCACAGCTCGGAGTAGCTGTGCTAAATCTATGTCCAGGCTGCTCTGCCCTGTCATGAGAGATTAGGTTTGATTAAGACCAGTGTGTTTCAAGAAATCATTTTGTCCCTGCAGATCCACTCAGGATGTTCTTGTGGGCTTAAAGAAGAACCTCTGAGGAGGCAGAAAGCTGGTTCTTTCTGCAGGGAGGAAACACGTGAGACAGACTGGATTGAAAAAGAGAAAGGATCCTCAACTGTCCCTAATTTTCATTAATGTTGCTGGTAAAAGAGAGTTCCTCTGGTGAGATCAATCACTTGCTGCCCAGGTGGGTAGGAGCTGCTTTGAGTAGCTTTGTCTATGTGGTGCTTTCTTGAAAGAGTAGAACTGATGCCAAAATAATTCATTCTGTGTAAGAAAACCCAAAGGTGAATTTTAAAATGGCTTTATCTGTGCCATCCCTCCTCTCTGCCTTCTCCAGGGAGTTTTGGTGATGAGGGCAACATCCAGGCCCATGAGAGCACCATGTCAAGGGCTGAAATGGCTCTGCAGCATGGAGGTACCCTCCCTCACTGCAGCTCTCTGCCAGCCAGGTAGAGTCAGTCCCCTGCAGTATTTCACAGCTCCCCTCATTCATTTCCTCCCCCTTATTTTCACTAAGAGATGAGCCTGGATTTACTCCTTCCTGACTCTTGATAAAGTTGATGAATGGACCATCTCAGCCATGTGTAGTGGGCAGAACAAAAGCTCCTGAGCATTCATATCCACCTCCAAACTGCACAGCTTGAGCCCATCTCCACGTTTAATTACACCAGACCATTCCCATGTGTCTCTGGGAGAGATGTGTCCCCTCATCTCTGTATCTGCTTAAAAGTTCTATCAATTGCCCTTTTTCTAAATCCTTCTATCAAAGAAATCCTCTCCCCTCCCTCCTAAATCTCTTGCACTTGGAACTTCAGGGAACAGAGCAGATGCAGTTTGATGCCCTCATCCAAACTAATGATTTGTTTCTGGCCGAGAACACGTTACCATCAAGGGGTTTTAATATTCTGCAGAATTTAGTGGAGGCCAATAGAGTAGGAGGGGGGTTAGATGCTCTGCCTTTGCCAAGATGTTTATGCAGCAGGAATGTTATTTATGTAAATCTGGAAGCACTCTTGAAGCGATAGCCTCGCTCTTGCATCTCAGGCTTTTTTCATTAAGTCGTTGATCTTCCTTCAAAAAAAAAATTTTTTTTTAAATAAAAAAAATACCTCTGAAAAGCTAAAACTCGAGCATGAAAAGTGCTTGGGGAAAAATATTTACTGCATATCTGCTCCAAACTACCCACATTATACAGACCACGGTAATTCTTGAAGAATGCTGGGGTAACAACCGCCAGATTCAGGGTTTCACACATCCGCTCCCCTCTTCTCCAGCTGCCTCCTTTCTCCTTCTAAATGAAGTTATTGTGTGTTCCAGCATCTTACTGTCCTCTTTAGGGGGAGACCATTTCACCTAAACAGGCCATGTACACACACTAAATTAAAATATGAAGTAGAGGAAGTCCTGATGCCCAAAGTATGTGCGCAGGGGATGAGCACCATCCTCATCTCCAAGTTGCTCCTTTCTCACCAAACAAAGCCTTGTAGAGTCCATGTTTCTTCCATGAAGCAGATTCTGGCACAACTCAGTCTGTGCTCCTGATTTATTTTTTTTTAAAGATGTGATCTCCTTGTAAAGTTTTTAACATTTTATAAATTTCCTCCCTGTACATAATACTGCTCACAGCTTTGTCTGTTAAAACCCAGCATGTAATGGGAAAGTTTATCAGGATGGATTGAAAGGCACAAGGTGGACACCTATGGATGGTTTCTGTTGTAGGGGAAATCAGCCAAAATTGTCAAAGCAGGGCAGCCTTGGCCCACTGAGTGCTCATTGTATACATCCATGTGATGTGTATATATCCATATCCATGAGGAGACAGGGATACAAACCAAATGAGGTGGTGGCAGGTAGAGAAAGCCTGGATGAAATGTTGCTCAGAGGCCAGCGTGTGTATGAAGCTTCACAAATGCAGTCTCAGCTGCCTTCCTTGGAGGGACACAGATAGCCAACTTGCAGAAGCGTTTCTCCAGAGCCCCCTTATACATCCTGAAGAGCTTTAAAGAATATCTCCAAAAAAGGCTAGTGGCAATTTTGGATTACTCTGTGGATACACTCTGAAAGATCAGCAAAGCTGGTGATGCTGTGACCTGCTCACTGCACCTTCAAGTGCCTGGTGAAATTCCCACTGCACAAGAGACACTGCCTGGGCAGAATTGTTCTGCACACTGTGGAAATCAGGAGCTGGAGAGAAGTGGATGCTGTGTTTCAGGTATTTGAATGTGATGATTTCCACTTAAAAACAGTCAACCTCTCTTCTGCAGCCAGCAGGACACTGATGTTGTGTGTTAATGTAGTGTGTGTGAGGAAGCAGCAATTCTGACAAACAACGCATTCCTGAAAACCAATAAAATGAAGCACTTGGATGGGAGCAAGCAAGGACTGGAATAACCCTGGGAAATAACACTGATCAATAATGTCAGCTGCTCAGGTCAGCATGGAGTTTAGTCTACACAACTCTGATTCCTGATTAATTGGGAAACTCTTCCTTGGCGTGTAATTCCAGACTCTATGCAGATAGTTCACCTCGCTTATCTTTTGGGGATTTGCAATATGTGCACCAGCAGCACAATTTGACCATATCTGGTCCTCTCAGAACCCCAGCCAACCCAATGGCAAAATATAAACATCTGCCTGGAAACTATTTTTGCAGGGCATATATGGTAATGATGGGGATTCAAAGGCAGCAGAAGTGCACCTACAGATAGCACTGTGAGTATCCCAGACCACATCTTCTGACTGTTGCTCATGGATTCTTCCAAGTATAGCACATTTGTGAAGCTCACAGCAGTAGCAAAGGCACTGAAAAAAATGGTGACAGCAAGCCAAGTTATTAATGCTTTTATAACCCAGCAACCCAGGCAACAGCAACAGAAGGAGTTGTTTTACAGTCAGCACCTGACCACAGCGAGGCCATCAACATCCAAGCCTGTCCAAAGGTGAGAGAGCACAGGGAAACATCTTGGATCCCCCATTGATAAGCCCTCTATGTTTTGTGGTTTTGCATCCCAAAGCTTTATTTTCAGCAAAGGAGGACAGGAGCGCTGTGGGCTGGACCCACAGAGGTTGGCAGGTCACACCAGATGTGCAGCTGCCTTTAAGCTCCAGCCATAGAGCTAAAATTAGCTTTTAGAAAAGAATGTTAAAAGCAACCAAGATGCATTTTTTTATTGCACTTTTTTTTTGGTCATGTATTTTTGGGGGGGGTTTTCTTCTTATAGCAGGTATGAGACCAATTATCTGCATTTTCTCCAACAAGCAGTTGTTACTGAGGTTTATTAACATCTGGAGTTTGACCTAGACCATCAGTGTGTGGCACTGGTAGCAAACAGGATTATGATGTGGCAAGGGGACATTCTTATGTGCATAAAGAATTCTTGGACTCCTTCCTGCTAGGGATGCTTGGATCCCTCAGAGATGGGTGTGGGGTTTATGAGGAGGGGGAGGAGGGGTTACTTGCTGGTTTTTGAGTCTCGATGGGTAACACCCTACCCGTGGGGCAAATAGCAGGCAAATCAGAACCAGGAAGTGATGTGGCACATGCACATGAAAAATGATGGGTGGGGAATATTAACCAAACTCAAAAGGAACTTTGGATAGGTGCCAGCTCGTGTTCTGGTTCAAGCCCTTTGCTTGGCTCATAGCTGATCTCAACTCAGTGGCCCACTCAGTAAAACCCATCTCTCTCACATGCAGCAAGGGGCAGGAAGGAAGTCTCTGGCTGTTTTTGTTTTGAAACCTAATTTGGACCGGGATATATTGGGGACTGTCCCTTGGACAATTGATTACTCATGGTTCCTGCATTGCTCAGCACCTTCCAACTCCCTCTCAGCCCCTTCATCTTGAGAGCAGCTCCTGCCATGTGCTCCTGATGTGATTGGAAAAGCTGATCAGCCATGCCTGCTGAGTTCAGTGCAGTCCAAAAGCAAAGAATGACCCTGGGAGCCAGTGCTCAGCCAGCAGCTCTAGCACTTCACAGGTTTGAAGGGAAATCTGGAAGTGGCTAGGCTTGCAAAATCACTGAGGACACCTGCTGCCCTCACTGGTCATAAAACTTCATGAAAAATGACAATTTCCTCTTGATGTGCAATTTTCACTCCAGGGTGGCTCCCTGGCCTTCACAGCAGTGTGTTCTTTAGATCCTTAATAGTGCCAGTCTCCTGTGCCAGTTTAGCTATGATCATGGAAGATCCAGGTTTGAGGGGATGGTAGATGTCAGGTGTATTTATACAACTCTGGTTATGAGCCCTGCAATCAATCAGTGCTGGATCAGAGCTTTACCAACTTCTTTGTACAAGAAGTCCTGACATCACCCTGGGATGGTGAGACCACAGCACTTGTCAAGCCCTGCATCCTCTCCTGAGACACTGGGATTCAGGAGGATCTGGAGGAGGTGTAGGAAGAGGATTCCCAGGTTTCACATGAGATCCAGTCCCAGCTTTATTGACCTACCACATCATGTGAAAGGTGCAGAGTGACCACAGCATGAGCCAGGGTTTATCTTCTGAACATAATTATTCATTAGAACAAAAGACCGTGGATTAAAGAATGTCCTTCAAGAAATGCTGAGTATCTGAGCCTAGGCAAGATATGATTTGATGAAATAATTAAGAAAACATGCCTAGTTTCCTTCAATGAAACATGCAAGCCATCTCTAAATGCTCATTTGTTATGTAGAGCTTTTACTGCCTGATTCTAATTTTTCACAGCTGTAAACAGAAGACAAAGGGTGGTGGAAAAAATCCAGTCCTAAGTAGGAAGGAAGAGGTGTGTGATCAGAAAACCTTTGGCAAGTTAAGAGGATTAAGAAAGGCCCCAATGTTCTGATTTTAAGTTCTCTGAGTTGGACTAACATCATGGATTAGATTTGGGTGGTTAAGAGGAAGAAAATACCTCATTAAAAAGAAGCAATTGGGTTTAAAGTTGTTGTAAGACAATGGCTGAAACAGCTCAACTGGAATGGTCTCGCTTGCTTAGTTCTAGGGTTTTTTGTGTGTGTTTTAATGCCCTCCCCCATCTCTTCACTCCCACCCTAAAAGCCTGCAGGGTTTGTCTTAAAATATATTACTTTCATTCCTTCTGCCCTCTTGGTATCGCTGTATTTGGGATGTGTTGAGCTCAGTGGAGCCAGGCTGGTGTCGGGAAATCTTTGGTCTGGGTGCTGTGAATGCTGAAAATTGGCACTGGAAAAATAAGAGTCCAGTCTTATTTTTATCCAATTATTTCAAGTCCACCTCTTCCTTTACCAAAAAAAAAAAAAAGTTGGATTTTTACACCCTTCTTCTTTGCAAGGTAGTAAACTAGTGATAATTAAGGAGATGATCACTGCAGTGGGATTAAACTCTGCAGGTGAGGAGGGAACTCAGGGCTGAATGCTGCCATCCCTTTCCCAGCTTTCTGAAAACACACACCAGCAAAATCATGGGAAAATCAGAGGAGTCCATATTTCTGAGGAAAAATGGAATAAATACGGATCTGAAAAAGCAAGAGCGAGCAAGGTCAGCATGGTGAGAAGGCAGCCAGGAGACTGCAGGGTAGTAAACAGTGAAGTAAAACTAAAAAAACCCTGTGTCTGTGATCCCCTTTCCTGAGAAATCACCTGGGAGCTGTTTAGTGCTGGCGGAAGATTCCTGTGGCAAGGTTATCCATGATTTAAAGCTCTCAGGTGGCTCATTGAGGAATGTTTACTTGTTCTTGGAAGACAACAGGAGAAGAGTTGAGAGTACCATGGCTTGGGCAGGTGCAAGTCCTGCTGGCATCCTCCCACATGGAGCTCCATCCGAGGAGGAGATCAGTCCAAGAGGATGTCAGAAGGTGCCATAACCCTCCTTGGTTAAGCAGTTTTCTGTTTGAAGGGGATGTGTGTGTTCTTCCCTTTGGCATGCACAGGATCCTCTCCCCTTGGACCATCTCCGTGCCACCTCCAACCAAGCAGGCTTTTTTCGTTTTCACACTGAAGGCAGCTCAGTTCCTCTGAGAGCAGCCATAGCATCTTGCCAATGGAAAAAGTGACACTAAAAATAAACTTGTTTCGGAAAGAAGCAAAGGCAGCTTCCAAAAATCCCCAACTAAAGAGGAAAAAAGAAAGCAAACCACCACTACTCCAGTCTAGACAGCTGCACTAGGTGGAGGCAATAACAACCAAAAGGAATAAATTAAACTGTGGTTAAGGGGAGAATTTGTCTCCCCTGATTGCAAGACAAAAGAAACCCAATTCCTTGTTTGCAGAAAGAGATGTTTGGGAATTTCTTGGGCCAGCTGAAGGCCTATTAGAGTGATGTGAACTGGAAATGGAGCTGAGGGCTCTGGCTGGTTGCACGACCCAACTCCGGACCACACACGACACGCGAGGCTTTGACGAGGCAGTGAGTAGTGGTAGGTGGCAAAACCATCTGTTATTCCACTGAGCAACAGAATGGACTTGGGCTGCGTGGCCTCGGCACCGTCTGCGGTGGCAGTGGGAGGAGAACGAGTCCTTCTCCTTCCAGATGTCTTGAGCTGCTTCTCAAAAATGCCTGGCAGCTCTAGCTGCACCAGTAAATGATGGATGTGAGTTGTGACCGTGGTCTGAAAATCCAAGGGGTGATGGATTCCTCCTTTTTATCCTTCCAATCCAGTTGGGATTGAACTGAAGGCTGGGTCCTTCCCATGCTCTGGATGGATTTTGCTGGTTTATTTTTTGGTTATTTCCACACTGGTTTCTGTGTTCTGTGTCCCAAACCTTGCCTGTATTTACATGTGCCATGCAAACTTTGACTCCTTTACTTGATTTGGGGTGGGCAGGGTTTCATGCTGTGCCAGTGCTCATGGAAACTTCAGTGGGAAAGCTTTACCATATTTGTTTATTTTTTAACTTTTAAGGGAGCAACTTTTTAAGGGGAAAACTCACCCAAAGAAATACCACTGTTGTTTTCTCAGTTCTCTTTCTCCTGTTAATGAAATTTCTTGTTGGTTTGTGCATGATCTATGGTGAAAAATGAAATATCTATTCCAGAGTGGGCATTAAAATATGGAAAGAAAATGTAAATGTTTTTGGTTTAGGAACTGTACCTGGAGCCTGGCTGGGCACTGGTTCCCATCCCACATCAGACATAGCAGAGGGAGGACCTGCAGGGTATTGCACTTTATGTCCTCTGTCCTGAATGTGGGCAGCTGACATAAAAACAGGGCGAGCTCACCTGCCTGTAGTCATTAAGGGTCACCTGGTATTTGATAAAATCCCCAGTTTTTGCCCAGTGTCCAACCTGAATTCCACTTTGCTTATTAAGATTTTTCCTACATGAAACTCATCCCATGATTTCAGCTGAAACACAGATTTTTCTTTCCTTTCCCCTCGCACTGCAGAGGGGCTGCATTTCAGTGGTAAACAAATCGTGGGGAATGTTGGTACAACCAATTAGTAAAATAGCTTAAAAGTGCTGACAACCTGGAAAAAAGGGTCTGCAGTTGGCTTATTTATTCACTGCATGGGAGTTTCCTTTTAAAACGGAATTATTGATTAAAATTGGATTGTTTGGGTTTTTTTTAAGATAGTAGCTGTTTACAGTCAGACATGCACAGCCGATGAAATCCCAGCACCTTGGCTCCGCTGGAATTTGGTGTCAAATCAAACCTGTTTGAGAACCCAGGGAGTGTGGTGGTATTTCCAAGACCCAGTGAGGGCATTACTGGCACAATAGGCAACTGCAGAGATTAAACTCAAGGAGTTGGATGCTCAGGAAGGTTTGGTGAAGTGTCCCTGACCATGGGCTTGCTTCCTGTGCATGGTCTGGAGTTGTTTGTCTGGGATGTGGTAATGTCACAGAAATAGGGAGAGGTGAGTTGGCTTGGGCTTGTCTTCTTCCTGTGCCAGGCAGGTTTAATCAGCCATGCTGAGGATTTTACCTGCTTTCTCAAGGAAATGAGCCTGATTCGAGCATGTCATCTCCATCAGTCCATGTTCTTTTCCCCTTGTGAGACTTTCTGCACCTTGTGCAAAATACCTGCTGGTTTTGTGAGAGCCATGGGCTGTAGTGAGGTGAGAGGTCCATGTACCAGCCCACCAAGGGACCAGCTGTTGCTGCACCCTGGTGCGAGACTCCAGATAGACAGGGAACATCATGGGTGCTCCAGCAAAAGAAGATTTACTTAGAATTCGCTTCTACTTTGGCATAAAATGACCTGAGATGCAAAGCCACAGAAAATCCTGCCTCAACAAGTGCCACTGCTGACAGAAACACTTGGATTAAGAATTTATGTCTGCTTGGAAGGAGCCAGGCTGCTGAGAGCACACAAGCTCACCTGGACATCATGAGCCAACCCAAGTTATTTGGTGTAAAGGGGAGCCCACAATGATCCCAGCGATAATAAATCCGCCCTGTGCAAACAGAAAACCAACGACGGGAGCTGTGCAAACACTGAACACCCCCGGGAGCTGTGGGAGCCTGGCTCAGCCAAAGCCTCGACTGTCCCAGCCATGGGCACCAGGCAGCCCAAACACGCTCTGGGCAGATAATCATCGGGATGGGTCTGTATGAACAGTGGATAAAAGGCATCGTGCCACTGCTCTCCCACCTGACCTGCTTCCTCCTCCCCAGCCCCTTTTGATGTTTGCTTTCACGGCGATTTCTTACAATGTGAAATTCATCCTGGGTTTAATGGTTTGGGGATGATGTGGTTTTTCAGACGAACAGAACAAGGATGTAGAGCTCTGAAAGATGTCTCTGCTCTTTATCAGCGATTTCTTTCAAGTACGAAATGCTTTTTCTTTCCCTTTTTGTTCTGCAAAGGTGGATTCTTCCCCTGCCCTGTTTACTAATTAAAATTTAGTTGGTAAAGAATAAGCATATTGTCCCTGCCAGGGTTTGATCTATTGTTATTAAGGCTCTGTGTTGTTACAGATGAGATCAAAGAATTTAATTTATGATGGGTGGATAGGTCAAGTTCTGTCGTCTGAAGCGAGTGCAGGGTAGAAAGCACGATCAGACAGCGATGCCTTAAGCAGCAGCCCAGGCAATAAGTTCCTCCTTGTAATACAGCCCCACTTCCTCCATTTTTGACTCAAGAAAGTCAAGCACTCCTTTACATATAAACATTTGAGGACAGCTGGATGCAGTATAAGAAGCCCCCTCTGCCTTAGTATGGTTATCAACATCACCAGAGGAATCCAAGGTTTCAGATAAAGGAAAGATCCTGGGATCACAACTGTGTGTTTCAGCCATCCCAGTTCACAGGTTTGCATTGTGTCTGAGTGCCTGCTGCAACTTCCTATGATATTTCTAGTGTGATTTTAAAGTATCCCTTGAGCAAGAATCTCTAATTAAGACCTAACATTGGTGCTGCAAAGCCTTAGTCACACCCTAATAACAAAAGGCGAATGGGGTGGGGGGTGAACAAATTTATTGGGTCTGCTTATGGTCTCTAGCTGCAATATTTTCCTTGAACTGTGCTCAAAGAGGAATGGGTTGGATTATTTCCATTTCATCTTTATTTATTGCACATCAGTGTGCAGCACTGTTATGAAACCAAGCAAGACACCCACCTCTCCCCTGTGCCTATGGAAACCATGAGGACTGACCTGACATGTGAGATGAGTGACCTGGGAGCAGTTTCTGGGCTCTGTTACTGGGACATGTCTGTGAATGCATGGGTCATATAGCTGAGACGTGGGCTGTGCTCTCCCTGTGTTCTGCCCAGCTGGAGCCTGGAAGCTGTTTTGGGTGGGAACCACATCTCCTTGTGTCTGTCTGGAGAGCGCTCAGCACACCATGGGCTGATGGAAGAGGCAGGACAGCTCAGGGCTCTGGCTCTGCCTGGAATAGAGCAACAGGAGGTTCTCTGTCAGCTCCGTCACTGGGCTTTGCCTCTCTGTGTTCATTCTGTGTCCCACCAAGGGCTGTGGTTTCTCTGGGCCAGGCTAACTCCTGACAAGACAGTGAAGATGAAGCCTTTGCGTAAGAGCCAAATGCAAAATGTCACTAATTTGAAACAACAGAATCCTTTTCCCTGACTTGCTTCATGGAATATGAGGAAACAGTGTCAGGGTTCCATGGATGGGGGTCCGTGGGTGAGCACTTCCCTGCCCTGAGGTGGTCACTCTCTCAAAGGGTCCATGTTTTCCCTGCTCAGGAAGTTTTGGGTTTTACAAATGTCCTCATTGAAAGCCCTCAGGGTGCCTTCTGCCTCACAGGGCTTCTGCTCCAGGTCCCTCTTCCTTGGCTGCTATTTCTTGTCCAGTTTGGTGGTAATTTGAGCTTGTCACACATCCTTCTCCTCTCTCTGTCTGCTCCTACTCCCAGGCTGCAGCCTCTGTTCCTCAGTTGTACCTGGCATTGAGGCCACAATCAGGGAACTGATCTGGCACCCAAAAAGCAAAACAGTGGAATTTTCTCATAAATTAGGATGGTTTTATTTGGTTATTTTGAGGTGAGGACAGTTGCTCAGGCTGGCTCAGAGTGTGGTCACACACAGAGCAGGGCATGCTCAGGGAGGGGATGCCTGGTACCTGCATCTCAGCTGGGCTCCCACCTATGCTGTGGTCTCAGGACATTGGCCACAAACTATGTGTGGTACAGAAACACCTTCCTCCAGTGGCTGGTCAGAGGACTCAGAGCATTGGCAGTGGCATTTCAGCTACAGCAACACAACTGAAATATTTTCAGATCCCAGTGACACCCTTAGATCATGATTTGCCCTTTTTGGTGACTTTTTCTTTCTTTGATATTGAGAGATCAAACTCTAAGGTGTAACTGCAGCTGCACAACCCCACACGGCTGCTTCGGCCCAGGGAAGGTTTGATCAGGGCTGTTCTCCTGTTGCTTTCCATTTTCTCACTCATCCATTCCTTGACTGATACTCCACAGCTGTAACAGGGCAATGTTGGAAGAGATGATGCTCTCAGGGCATTTTTTTAACCCAACGAGAAGCTGTAAATATGTGATACCTCAGTGTGTCCTTGTAAATCTTGCAACCCACGAGCTGGATCCAAGAAGCTCACACAGTCTGGATCAGCCTCAGGGAAGCTCACACACATTGTGTTGCTCATCCAAACCCAAACCCCAACACTCTTAAAAAATTTTCTCATTATGCCTCTGACTTCCAGTCAGCTTGGAAGCTTTAAAAGGGGAACTGGTGGGTGCTACAGTGTCTGTCTTAGTGTCTTCCTTGCATTTACTGCCTCTTCCTTTCTGGAATAAAAGCTTTAGTTCTTTTTCTCATGACTCTAAAATGCCTCATCTTGGAAATCAATCTTCCCCTTCAATTTGCTTAATAATGCTGTCAAAAGTCATCAGCTAGAAAGCATTTGGTGGTGAATGCAAGAAATCTTTTCAAACCCCTCCATGATGAGCAAAAGGGACAAAGAAAATCTTTTACAACTTAGTTTCTCTGTCTCAGTAAAATAAAAACAGCCCCCAGAGAGGGATTAGTAACTGTTGAGAACCAATATTTACATGTAGTAATTTATCTTCATGTTTATAGAAACCACAGTTAATTTTTTTTTTTAATCTTCAGAAAATTATAATTAGAGATTTGTGGCCAATTTTTGGGGGGAGGGAGTTAAAAATTATTTTTTTTAAAGGCTTTTTAATGTCTTGGGATTTGTGTTTGTTTCTGTTGACTAATCTATAGAGTAAACTGCCCAGGCCCCGAGGTGACTCATGGGCTGTGCAGATGGTGAGATTTGCTCCCGGCTCTCCGCGTTCCTCCAGGAGGAGGAAGAGCTGGTTCCACGTCCTCATCCCCTGCTGCAAAGCCAGAGGGTGTGTGAAAACCCCTCCTGGAGACCCAGCTGCAGGAATCCTGCCTTTTCCAGGCAATTACATTTTTGGGAAGCTTGTGCTCTGACCCAATGCGAATGAACTGGGATTAGCTGGGGGCTTCTGGAGGCTGCCAAGGTGGGAGCCAAGAGGAGGATGTGAGTGTGGGGGAGGAGAGCAGCTCTTGGAGGACAAAGTAGGTTCTTTTCAGTCTCACCTCTCACTTAACTGTGCATTGCCCAGAAAGACATGGAGGGGCTGGAACATATCCAGGGAAGGGAACAGAGCTGGGAAAGGGTCTGGAGCACCAGGAGCAGCTGAGGGAGCTGTGGGGACTCAGCCTGGAGAAAAGGAAGCTCAGGCAGGACCTTCTGGCTCTGCACAACTCCCAGACATGAGGGAGCAGCTGGCAGGGGATTGGGCTCTGCTTCCAGGGAACAGGGACAGGACAAGAGGAAGTGGCCTCAAGCTGTGCCATGGGAAGTTTAGGTTGGATATTAAGGAAAATTTCTTCACTGAAAGGCTTGTCCAGCATTGGAACAGCTGCCAAGGGCAGTAGTAGAGTCCCCATCTCTGGAGGGATTTAAAAGCCACGTGGATGTGGCACTTGAGGACATGGGTTAGTGCTTGCCTTGACCATGTTTGGACTCAATGGCCTTTAAGAATTTTTCCAACCTTAAAAAGTCTATGATCTTCTCCAACCTAAATGGCTCTCTGATTCTTGTGGGCAGGACAAGGGGAGCTGTGCTCTCTCTCAGTAATGAACTCTGACTGTCCAGGAAAGCATTTATTTTTGCAAAATTAAAAAATAGGGAGGGGTGGGGGAAATTGACGGATCTGTTTATAGCTGTATAAAGAAGGCAGAAAAGTTAATGCTAACATGTGTTTCTTCATATTCCCAGAGCAAAAACCTTTGCAGGATGGTAGTCCAGAGCACAGGTGGTAAGTGATCAATACTTTTATTTATATATTTTTAAGGAATGGCAGGACAGGGAGGAGGTGAATGCATAGAACCCCTATAAACACATTATATTCATGTGTGGATGCTGTAGGCATTGTATTGCATAGACCTCAGGGGTCCATCTCTGCAAGGCAGGTAAATATGATGGGGTTTATTTTTTTCAGTAACAAAAACAGTTTTTTAGAGCACTAGACTGGACACAACACAAAAAAACTCAAGGGTTTTGTCCATTTCCCCCAAACTGGTAACAGAGCTGCACTTTTTTCTAGTTTAAGTAGCAGGGTCCCCCCCTGCCATATAGAAGGTCAGCCCCCATCCAAACCCATATTATGTCACACCTATCCAAACACCACCTGAAAATCAGCTTGAGCAAATCTGTCTTGGTCTGGGTGTAGCAAAAAGCTTTGGGAAAAATCATTCCAAAATGTGAAGGCTTTCCTGTTGTTTTTACTGACACCATCTGCCTTAAAATGGAGTGAGCTCTGGCTTGGGTCTCTATCTATTCCAGCTGCAGTGTTATGGCATGAGCATGGAGGCACAGTCCCAGGTGGAAACACTGCAAGGAGTGGTTTGATGAGAGCACAGGGGTGGCCTGGCAGTGGGCGATACCACAGAGAGAGTGGCTGGGCCAGGGAAGGGTCTGAATGTTTCAGCTGCAAATATGTTTAATGTCCTCTGCTTTGGAGAGAATTTCCTAGGATTTTATTTCATCAGTTTGCCTGGTTTCTAATGGGAATGAGGGTGGTTACCTCATTGTTCTGAGCTTGGGCTGATGGAGGGCACTGGGTGAAGATCCATAGCTGCTGTGGTTGAGGCAATAATTTCTGTCCAGGGCTAGTTGAAGCTACAAATACTGCGTGGTCTTCTGAGATGGGAAAATGCTTTATTTTCCCTCTGTTTTGTGAATTTCCTTAATGTGTGTTGATGCTATATGTTATTAAAATCAATTACCTCCTTCACTTATTTCCTCTGCTCTGGACTCAATTACTTTGCATCTCTTTTTTTTTTTTTTTTTTAAGTAGGTTGAAGCTAATATGAGAGAAATAATATCCAATCTCTACTTTTTAAGGTACAGGACCAGTCTGTCAGGCTGTTGGCACAAAACAACAATTGTTTTATTGTTGGGGTAAGTAAATAAGAACAAGAAGTCTTAAGTATTGGCATATGTTGATACTTGGCCAAAAAGGTCTCTAAACAATACATATTCTATTCATTCCAGAAACCTCATACTCTGTTATTTCTCATTTAATGCTGTTGGCAAATACCCATGTCACCATCTAATTTTGACTGTACTTCAATTCTTTTAGTGCAAAGCTAATCCTCATTATAGCTGTAAACGTGTTTCACTTGGCCTCATGTTCATGTGCTAAAGTGACAAAGGCAATCAAGGGTTTCTATCAGGAGTGGAGATGTACAGGTAAGTGTTTTGTCCAATCTGCTTCATCTTTCACACAGTGAAAATCAACCCAGTTGCTTAATAGGGAAGAATGTTTCTATAAGCCTCTCTGCACTCTCTGTTTCCTGCTCTGCATCTTTTTTCAGATAAACAGGACAGACCAGGGAGAAAAAGAACAAGTGAATATGAATAACCACAGGAGCCATCAGGATCTGGTGTAGCAGCTCTGTGTGTGTCTTCTACATCTTTATATGTTCTACAAACACTCTTATTTTTTAACTCTTACCTTTCATTGAATAATTTGGATTGGAGGGGACCTCAGAGACCATCTTGTTCCAGCCCCTGCCATGGGCAGGGACACCTTCCAGTATCCCAGGTTGCTCAAAGCCCTGTCTGACCTGGCCTTGAAAATTTCCAGGGATGGAGCAGCCACAGCTTCTCTGGGCTGTTTCAAGTATGATTATTTCAATGTATCTCAGTTTTCATGGGGATTTACAAATTCGGTCCTTATCAAGACCCTACTCAAAGTGACTCCTCTCTAAAGTGAAACCTCACGTAAGGGATCACAAACCAGCAGCCCTGAAGTCAGAATTCACTTTCAGGTAATTTTATTTAGTAGTTTTTAATAGCAAAATATAGCCTGACTTCCCTGCCCCCAGTAGAGCATGAGACAAACTGTTTATCAAAATAATCTGCCTCGTGGAAGCCTGGCAGTGACTACAACTGAGTGACTCAACTGTGTTAAGTGTTGTCACCAAACTCCTTAAAATGCAGCATCATAAAAACAGCAGAAAACCCTGAGCCTTCAGACCTGAGTCAAGTAGGACCAGACCTGGTTTCTTTATGTTTCTTTCATTAGGATAGAATAGAGTAGGGTGGAGTAAAGTGGAGTAGAATATTTTTAGTTGAATGGGACTTACAATCATCTACTCCAACTGCATCATCTAGGCAAACAATTCAAATTATTCTGCTGAAGCTCCTGGTTGAAGTGTAGCTTTGTGTTGGTGCTTTTACTAAATATGGCCAAGTTCAAACACCTGGGAACAGGTCAAACAGAAAGAGGAGTTTGGGGGCACAAGGTGAAGGCAGAGTTTTTATTTATTCCTGGCTCTGGTCTGCAGTGGGATGGGCTCAGCTTGGTGGTGGCAAAGGGTTCCCAACCTACAGCAGTAGTGCCGAAATAAGAAATCTCCTGAGGGATTCCCAAGCAGACAGAGCCCATCTGCTTGGGCTGGGGTGAGTGCCACAACTTCAGCAGCTGGCAACTTGGTCAGAGTTTGTCTGTGCTAAAAGAAATATAGTTTGCCACAAGATATTTTTCTATATTCAAATGCACACTTGAGCCACAAATGTTTCTCTGTGTTTGCCTACACCAATGAGTCACAAATTGTCCTCTTGTATTTAAATAGAGCCCAAATTCAATCCATACATTCCCAGTCATTATCACCCCATTATCCTTTCTCCTCTTTGCTATTTTTCTCACCAAGCAGTGGTAAACCCCAGGCCCTTTCTCAAACATGTGGTTGATATAAGAGGAGAGGAAAGTTCTTTTCAAATATTAAAATGTTTTTAAATACTATTTTATAGCAATCATGGTCATCTGCAAGAAATCAGTTTTCAAAGAAGCGTTTGATGGACTGACAATCATTTGAGCCCAGGATGAGATGAAATGGTCCAATTCAAGCTGGATTGGGACTCACTTTTCTGGAAAGCACATGAGTTTAGAAGAGATTGATGAAGCTGAATTTTGAAACTATCAATTTGGCCTTTGAAGGATGTTGGGATGCAGGCTGGCTGTGAGGATCAGAGAGTTGGGAGCTTAAGAGTGTGGAAGGAGGTGGCCTCCTTTGGAGAATGGGCAGCAGTGAGGAGGAGTGATAAAGGTATCATCTTTCACTGGACTTTTACTACTTCCACCCTATTTTTGGGACAGGCTGTCCTGTGAAGGGCCAGGAGTTGGACTCAATGATCCTTGTGGGTCCCTTCCAAGTCAGGATATTCTATAATTCTATGGTTTTGGTGTGTTTGTTATGCAGCATTTATTGCTCTCTAATGCGTGCAGGATGTTTGCTCCCTGCATGCTTCAATTTACAGTTTTTGCCCTGAACTGCACTTTGTTGTATTTGTATATCTAGGGAACTTTCAATATTAAGTTTCAATATGTTAATATGAAGGAAACTCAAAAAAACTCTTTCTTGGGTGGAATTCATCAGGTCCCCAGCTGGGTGGTTGTGTTTTGGGTTGCTGTGGCTGCACAAGGCTGGTGTGCCTACGGTGGGAGCAACCTACTGCATTTTCCATGATTTATTCTGTTTATACTGAATATCCAGGCTCAGAAGCAGAAATTACTTGGGGTTATTTGGGTGTTTCTGGGTTTATTTTCTTGAATACCAGTAAGGAACTGTCAGGGCCTTGGTGATAGAGACTCAACAGTGGCGCTGTTTTAAAAATCATTCAGGCTTTTCAGGTGTCCAACTTCCAAACTACTTAGGGCACAAGGGGAAATGTAAACATTGTTCTGTTATTCAACCTACTACATAAGAGCACTGAGTTTGACAAGGCTCCAGGTACCCCCGTGTCCCGTCCTGACTGAGATCAGACGCTGATATCCCTCCCTGGTGACATCCAATCTGGCAGGTTTGTTTTCACTCTAACAATTGGCCACTGTAAATGTTGGTTACGCTGTTCCGTGCCTGCCCTGCCCGAGCTGCTTCCAGGAGGATTTCACTGCCTTTCTCAGGATTCAGGCTTGTAGTAGTTCTTTCTTAAATACAGTCAGGGTGTATTTAAATACAAGTTCAGGTATCTGCTGCATTTACTTAATCTGTGCAAAGAGGGAGGTGATTTCAGATATTCTTTTGAACTTTGTAAACTTTGTATCAAAATCCTTTTTCTTTTTTTATGTAGGTATATATCTTGTTAAAAATTGTGCAACTTTTCGTTATGGAATTGGCTACTTTGGATAAGGCTGTTTGCAGGGCCCAAAGTTGGTGGCAGAGCATGAGATGCATTTCAGGTTATGCCATGGACAGACTTTACATTGGACAGAGTGGGAAATGGAGCTAATGAAGCTGGAAGTGCTCATTGCAGGAACTGTGTTCATATGGAGGGCCTTGGAAGGGGAGAGGCTGATGAGCTCCAGGAGAGCAAAACTTGGTGTCTTTGTTCTGCATTGATCTGCAGGGAAAGCAGAGTGGGAGCCATCCCCTCTGCCTCCAGTGAGCACAACCCATGTTTATATCCAGGAACGACAAGGCCAGGTCTGGCAAATGCCAAGGGTCTGCCTCTGCAACAGTATAACCTTCAAAATTCTAATTTAAAGTATGAGATGTATATAAGAATTTTAAGCAGTAGTAAATGTGCTCTGACCAGGCAGGAGAGAATTACTTCTGACCAGCTGGCAGAGCTGGATGTAGAGCAGGACCCTGGACTTTGCTGTAGTTTGAATTAAGCTGGATTTCTGCATTATATTATTTTTATAGTCTCTTCCCATATGACAGAGATCTCTATTTTCTTTGCTGTTTCATGCACTGTTCACAGCTCACTCCACTGCCAGGGAACAGTTGTACCGTGATGGTTCAGGGCTCCCCAGGCTGGTGGACATGATGGTCCTCCCCAGCATCCAAGATGAGACAGCTCCTTCCCAAAATCCTATTCTCTCTCTTGCTGCACTGAAAGGCTTCTCTGCCAGTCCCAAAAGCAGCAGGGAAGTGTTTCCATCTTGAACAGTTTGCTTCTCTTTATTTACCTTTGGCCTCTGGGTCAGGAAACCTTAATAATTTCCTTTTTATTAATTTGATCCATAGTTCCTAGTAATTACCATAAATTAAGCCTGCTGGGGGGAAAAACACAGCCAATAAACTATAGGAACTGCTGGCTTTATGTGGGTAACGTCAGTACCTAGAGGATTGTTTCCTGCAGGTCGGTCCCTTGGTTGTCGTGATTAACTTGAGATCAGCAGAGAGTTTCCCGTCCACCTTTTAAACGAGGCTCGGACATGCCAGGAATTCTGCTAATGCACAGGGCCCTTTTAAAGGTTTAATCTTGGTGTGAAATGAACTTATTCCTGCCCTGTGCAGGTACTGAGTATTTCCCAAGGGATGTTTCTCTCTGGTTTGAATGAACTAGACTGGAGACGCCGGTGTGTCCTTCCCGATGGCGTTCACAGCAGTGAGGTGACAGCAGCAGCCATGGATCTATTTCTAACACCTTGGAGCTTGGGGTAGGGATGAAAAGAGAGCTTTACCTCCCAAGGGCAAAGGAAAATAATAATCTGGATTTGCAGGGGGAAAATACCTGGTGTCATTTTGCAAAGACACTTCTTTGGTCCTCCTTAGCAGCTCCTTTGAGATTGGGGTGCTCAGAGCATGGTGGAGAAAGTGGGAATTAAAACAAGCCCATGGGATGAGAGGCTGCCTCCAGGAGCCCGCAGAGGCCCCACTAGTAAAGGGTTGCTGGTTTCCTCTTCGAACTGGGCTGAAGCCAGGCATTCCTGAGTGGCACCGGTCCTCCCAACGCTGGAGAGGAAACATTCCCATTTGTGAGCTGTGGAAGTGCATGCCTAAGCCAAAGGTTACCAGGCTGAGGTGATATTTTTGCATTCCTCCAATGTCTTAGCTTTTTTAAATTAAATTCTTGCAACATGAGGATTTAATCCCTCCTGGTATATATGGCGTGCGTGTGTGTGCGTGTGCGCGCGTGTGCATTTTTTTTCCTACAAAAATTTCATCAGGCAAGCTATTTTTGTTTTTGAAAGTTGGCTCAGATACAGGGTCAGTAACTTTCCACCCAGAGCCTGTGGAAAGGTTTGGGGTTTGAGGCTGAATAGAGGGTCAAGTTTTAGGGCTGTGATTGAGTCGAAACTGGATCTGGGGTTGAGAGCCACTAGGGATGAAATTTGTTGAATTGTTCTTGAATATTTTTTATTAAAAATAGTGGAAATAAGCAGTTTTTCTTTGCCCAAAAGCAGAGTTCTACCACATTGAAAATGGTCCTAAGAAAATTAGTGGTTTCCAGCGTGGAATTGGGTTCGAAATCCAATCCCAGAAGGGTAAGTTTGGAGTCACATACTCAAAATTGAGCTCCAGCAAAACAAAAAACATTTTGATTATATATACTGTGAGGGTGAGGGAGGAACACAGGCTGTGCCCTGATCCTGCTAGCAAGGAATTGGAAACTTCTCAGGATAAGAAAGGTGCTGTGGGACACCACAGAGAGATGCAAGCAGAGCCCAGGCTCTGCACCCTGGGCTCCAGGAGCAGATATTCCAGCCCGGGGTTACTTAAATGAACTCAAAGCTTTGGCTTTGAGCACAGGCTCTGTCTCTGTTTGCTCTGAGCTCACATGCTCTCTGCCCTGCTTCTGTCCCCAGATGAAGGTGGTGGGTTTTTCTCGAGGAGCAAAGAAGTTGTTAACTCAGGCTGTGATCTGGTTTCTTTTCCCTTCTGCTGAGCTGCTCTGCCAGTTCTGAGATAATCAGGCTGGTTAAACCTACCTACACCAATGCTTCTGCTAAGCCAAGGAACCCTCTGCTCTGGCCATGCACGGGGGACAGCTCTGCACCTGGTTTGAGCCATGGGACAAACATGAACCAGGCCAGCAGCACTGGAACAGAAGTGCTCAAGTCCTCTAAGCCAGTACTCAGATTTTAAGCATCAACCTTCTATTGAGGTGCCCTTAAAAATCTGTCTTGATCATGCTAGAGAACAACAGTATTGCATTTCTGAGGAGCTTTTTCTCCACTGAACAGTTCAATCTGCACTAAGTCCTGTGCTGATGCCATGAAAGTGCCCATGTGTGCTCTGCTAAGTCCTGGACAAGGCTGTGTCCTGGATGAAGGTGTCTTGCAGCAGAGATGCTTGGACAAAACAAGGGTTCCATGGTGTTCCATGATTCCCTTCTGGTGGCTGCACAGCTGAGGATGTCCCTCAGAGCAGCTGGTATGGCCACCTTGGGGTTCCTCAGGAAGGGGAAGGGATGTCCTGAGCTCTCCCCTTCCCTTTCTCAACAGAACCCATGGGATGGGAGAAAATGCAGGTTCTGCTCAATGAAGATATCTCTGTTTCACCACTGCTTCCTCCTTTGGAAGAAAAATGATTCCTCCAGGTCTTGACATCTGCTGCTATTTAAAGGATCATCATCATCACCACTCCAGCCCTCCTGGGGCCTCAAGGTATATAAAACCTTATTCTTCCCAAATTTGTGATTGAAAACAGATATTACGTGCTGGTGTCCCTTTAAATGCCATGTCAGTGGTGGGAAGCTTATTAATTAATGGTTCTACAGGACGGAAGCTGGGGGTGACTGAGGAGGGCAGGTGGAAGGTTTTAGGCAGATTTTAGTCCTCCTGGGACAGGTGGGTGGTGACCACCTGTGGACATTCTGCAGGAGAAATCTGCAGCGCTTGCAGCTCTCTGTTATTTGCATTATCCAGGGATTCCCTTTTGACCTTTAGCAGTTTTTATTTGGGCTCTGGCGGATGACTGAGTCAGAGGAAGAATTTCTCAGGTTAGCAGACCCCTCTGCTACTTGTCACCCCCATTGTACATCCACGTGCATACCCCTGTGGCCGTGGAACCAAGGGAGCAATGGGAAAATGCACCTGGAAGTTTCTCAGAGGGTCCAAGCTGTGGAAGAAGCTCATAAAACACCTCCTTGAAGCCTGTCTCTGTGGGAGGCTGTGTGTAACCTCCATCCTCACCCCCAGTCAGGTGGCTTGGACGGGGGGAGGCTGCAGCTACAGACACACTCTTGCTGTAACAGCCCCACACTGGGGGGATCCCGCAGCTCTCACTCTGTATTTAGAGTTTGCAGGTTCAGTGGTGGTGGTAATTGTTTATTGATTCACAGGGTGGGGAGGCCCTGGCACAGGGTACCCAGAGAAGCTGTGGCTGCCCCTGGATCCCTGGAAGTGTTCAAGGCCAGGCTTGGAGCACCCTGGGATATTGGAAGTTGTCCCTGCCCATGGCAGGGGTGGAATGAGATGGGCTTTGAGGTCCTGTCCAACTCAAGCCATTCTGGGATTCTTCTAGTTGCAAACACCTGAGAAGTGAAGTAGTGCTCTGAAACCAGTGAAAGGAGGCTGTGATCAGCCTGATATTTTGATATCCTCCTTTAGCAATACCTTTCATGACTTAAAATTTGCATTGTTCAGCTCAGTGCAAGGAGGTCCAACCCTGACCCTCCTGCCATGTCCTTGCACCCTCACACACAGGGCAAATTTAAAGACTTTACTGCTTGCTGAGTTATGGTGCTTGAAGCTGCTCGGTTTGACACAGAGCCATGAGCTTTCACCTTTAGGTATGTTGGGTTCCCTTCTCTTTCCACATCTAAGGTGTTTATCTTGTGTTGGTTTGTCCTTAGGAAGCCAATTCCTTTGAAAGGCACAAGGAGTGGTTCTAAGTGAGGGATGTCCCAGGTGGGACCATGCTCTGATGCTCTGTCACCTTTATCTCCCTCCACAGGCTCTCAGCAAACAACCTTTCAATTGCCAGGGCAGTAAAAATGTCAGGGGTGATTAAAGATCTGGCAGCTGGTGCTCTGTATCTCCATGCAGTCAAGGCCTTCAGATTTTCCTCACTCCCACTGGGACAGGATTTTCCAATACTCATTACCAGTGTCCAGCAGTCCCTAAGCAAGCTGAGGGTGTTGAGCACCAGGCAGGATTCAGGCCAGGTTGAGCACATGTCTCCAAGCTCCCTATTCCCATTCATGTGATCATGTCCATCCCTGCAGTGCTGGGTGTCCTGCCCCTGGGCTGAGCTGGGAGCGTGTGGTCCTTGCACAGTGCCTTGAGTATTGCTTACATCTGGTATGTTTTCTGTGCAAAATGGGTTTTTAAGAAATAAGGGTTTTTAAAATGGACTAAAAAATTTTTACCGGGGCATCTGGTATTGCAAATATTTGAAAACGTTGAAATTTTTTCTTTCTTGGCAGTAAAAACAACCCAGCTTCTTGCCCACTGCAGTCCAAGTGCATTGAATACATTTTAAAACAGATCGTTTGGGGAGTTTATATAACTTTTTATGGTTCTGAACAGAAGATACTTTTCTCCTTAGAACTGGTTCAGAATCCTAAATTATAGTTGTTGATTTCTTGGCTTATGGGGAGCTATGTGATTTACACCAGTTAAGAACATCAGAAAGCTTCAAGAAACCTTTGAAAGCGCAAACCATAGGAAGATGAGCTTTTGTTTTCCTTCCCAGATATTCATATCCTTGTTGCAGACCATGCCTGGATTCACTCCATTGCTCTCGTGAACTGTGAGACTTCATCCCATCCCCATTCTCCAGGTAGCTGGAGTCAGGCACTGCAGAGAGCAACTTGGAGGTTCCCTGAGCAATTTGAAGGGATCTGAGGGAATCCAACCCCAGGGATGGGGCTGCAGCTGCTTCAAGCTTTTTCCAGTTATGTTTTCCTGAGAATGACTATAAGGTCACAAGATCTGGTTTTTGTGTGTGTGGCTTTCTGACCTACTGAATCATGATTTTTTTTTTTTCTCATGCCTTTTTTTTTTCTCAGATACAGCTTTTACAGAATCTGAAACAACTTCCCTGGGCTGAAGGGAGGAATTGGACCTGCATCTCTTACATCTCAGCTGAGGGCCTTGACAATAGCATATGGTACAGACAGGGGCAGCACTAATGCTTTCTTTATAATACATTTTTTTTTTAAAGGGCAGTGGGAAATAGGAATGGGAAAAATAATTCTTTTTAAATTAGCATTTTATCTACAATTGATCCCATGCCTGCGTGCTGGAAAACTCTGTGTGCGACTTCTCCCATGCCCAGGTGGTAAACTATCTTGGGAAACTCCAAATACAGCTGAGATATTTTGCACATAAAACCAGATGGGTTTTCATATTACTGTGTGCCTGGACAAGTCTTGGTGCTGGCAGCAGGAAAGTGGCAGGAATAAGGATCAAGGGATGGGTCTGGGAATGGCCCCCAGAGACAGTTCATACCTGACCATGCTCATGGCCAGCACTGCAGTTGCTGTAGCTGGGGTTTGCTGCTCCGTAGATCCATCGCCCCTCTGAACCAGGGTAGGGTGGCTCAGGGATCTAAAAACAGCCAGAAGTCCAGCCCTGTGCAAGGGAGAGAAGGGATAGTGCTGGTGGAGGATCCAGCCTGACCCTTGGGGTCCCAGCAGCCTTGGCACAGCCACAGCACCAAACCACATCCCTGGCCAGTCCTGCTCTGCAGTCTGGCCTCGTGCCCAGGTTGTGAAAGCTCTGTAAAAGCCAGATACGTTGTTTTGGCCTTAATGTTTGTCCCATGGCATTAAAAAAAAAAAAAAGAAAAAAAAAAAAAAAAACGGAAAAGCACAGAAGGATAAAGTCCTGAGATATTTGGTTTAGTTAGATTTACTCAAGTGCTGCTGGGCTTGCCTCTGCCTGCTTCTAGTGTCAGGGTTTCTGTCACCCTCCCTGGCTTTGCATGCGCAGTTCCACAAACATTACTCACATGTAGACCTATTCAGTGACTCTTTGATCCAGTACAGCACAAGCTGGACACTTACAGATGTCCACATTCACTCTGACAAAGGCACTTTTCCCCCCAGCCTTGGTAACCCATAACTGGAGGACATGTCTCCAGAAGAGAAATTCACTCCTTGCTTTGAACACAAAGTGCTGAGGCACCCACTGCATTCCTTCCTGACATGTTCCTGGGGTTGGCTGCCCTCATCCCAAACCAGATGTCTCCTCTCTGATTTGAATGCTGCTGACTTCAGATTCCTGCCATTAGACCTTCTTCTGCCTGTTCATGAGGGAGGTGAGGAGCTCTAGTCTGTTGGATACCTGGGCTGCCACTGCTACCCAACAAAGCAACCACTATCGGGGTCAGAGAGACCAACAGCATTGTAAAACAGTTCAAGCAAATTCCTTCACTTTGTCTCTTGGCTGTGATGGCCATTTAGTAGGATCAAGGCTTTCATGTGCACAGCCCTGCTCTGGTTTTCCCATTGCTGACTCTTCTTTGAGCCACCTGCTTGGTAAAATGGTGGGGGTTTGTCTTAGTTCAATTTTCCTCCTCTTATGAAGACATAAATCTGTTAGAATGTGTATTTTTGTTTCCCCTGCCCTTTTTTTGTTTAATATCATGCCATAAATTTTCTGTAGTTTCATCTTGCCACAATGCTGGTTGAGGCTAAACTCACCCAGCTTTTGGTTGACCAATGGATGTTCTTTCCACAAAACGTTCCTGGTGAGATGAGGGGAAGGCAAGAGACAGTCTGACTACCAGCACTGGTGAAGCCAGTGGATGAGTCCTCATGAACAAGAAACTTGAGATTTTCTTATCAATAGTGTAAAGGTCAGGTTTGGTTTTGTTTCTCAGCTCCATGTACAGAACAATGTCTCTTTTCTCTGTAGTGTTGTCCTTCCACCTCCTTCCCCTGTAAATTTTGCTCTCAATTTACTTTATTTGCAGCCCTACCTTTGGTAGGCGAGGCAGAAACACAGGCAAAGTGTGAGATTGGCCTGATCCCGCAAAATTCTGCAGCTTTTGCTTTCAGGATTGAATGTTGGGCTCTTGTAAATGGAAGGGGAACCTGGTCTCAGCTCATTTTAAACAAGACTGGCAACTTCTGAGCACTTTAAAATTGTAGAATCACAAAATGGTTTATGTGGGAGAGATCTTAAAGATCATCCAATTCCAACCCCTCTGCCACAGGCAGGGTCACCTTCCACTAGACCAGGGTGCTCAAAGATTAAAGGATGTGTCCATAGAGCAAATAGAAGTATTTGTGCTCTCTCCCTCACTGTAAGTACATCATAGTAACTCAGAGGAGTAGCACGTGCTCACTTACAGAAGATGTGCTATAGAAGAGTTATCACTCATCAGGAGAGATATGGGCTTAATGAAAAAAAGAGCCTGAGATGGCTCAGCACAGCCCATAGCTGAAACATGTTGTGATACCCCTGGGTAAAGATCAAACTGCAAAGGTCTTACCGACATCTGATTCTCCTCAGTTTTAGTTGGATCCAAATCTAGCAAAAGGGCATTTTTATGTCTGGTCACAGTCCAAAAAGATATAGCAAAATCACCTGGAGTTACAAATGTGTTGCAGAACCTGTCCCTAATCACATTAAGAGCTCTAAACTGTAAGGCTCAATTGTTTGCCAAATGAAATATTCTCCTCCGGTATTTGCAGAAAGGAATTACAGTCTGTGAGTCATGTTTTTCATTTGGTATTGAAGTACAGTTTCTGTTTTACAGACCCAATCCTGAGCTTGGGGAAGGAGTCGTTAAAAAGGCTTTGTTTTGTTGGGAAATAAGGGTGATGTGACAGGTCTCAGACAATGTATTTTGGGCTCTCAGTTTGCAGCTGGGCTTTCAAGCCCTTGAGGTTCCCAGTGTCAGGTTTTCCTCTGAGGTTCTCAGAGAGGTGGTGTGGGCTGTTGGATTTGAGGTTGTGCTGAAATAAACAGAAAGGCTATGTAATCCCAGGGCTTTCATCTCCAGAGCTCCAGTGGTAGCCCCTAAGGTTGAGTGGCTCTCTGCAGAAGTGTCTGGTGGGTCCCCAGTGACCACTGGACTCTTACTCCAAGCTTGAAGTGCCTCTAGGCCTTCCTTTTGGCCCACTCTGATATTAGCTGGCCACCAGCCATGGAGTCTGGGCTGGAGCTCTACTTTGGTTTGCACATGAACTCCTGGTCCAGTGGAAGGTGTCCCTGGCCATGGCAGAGGGGCTGGAATGAGGTGGTCTCTAGGGTCCCTTCTAAAACCATTCTGGGACTCAGTATCACCCAATAAACTGATATGAATTGGGTGACATGGAGCTCTTGCAGAGGATAGGGATGGTTAAATCCAAGAAAGGAAAACATTCAAAGCACCAAGTCACTGCTGAGAGGAGAAGCAAGGCAGGATGATTGAGGTGGCTCCCAGCTCCCAGCTGTGGAGGATGGACCTTGCACAGATTTGTGAGCTGCAGCCCAGAGCTGTGAGAGCAGAGCTAGCTCCAGGGGCAGTGGGAGATGCCCTTGGCTCAAACCAGAGCTGCTGCCATGTGAACTGCCCATCACACCACACTTAATACGCTGAGGGAAATGCTTGCCCAGAGTTGCCCTGTGTCCCCACAAGATGGAGAACCTGAAGGGGCTTTACACCACCTCATCTTTAAAGCTGGGAGCAGGAGGGGTGTGCAAAGCCCTGTCATCTCTTGGGAACATGGGAGCACATCCCCCTGGGCTGCCCAGAGGCCACAGCCTGCCCCCAGCCTGCCCCTTCCTCATCGGCAGGGAGGAAGCACAGGGCCAGGTCAACAGTCATGCCTGGGGGATTTTGTCCTGACTTCTCACAGTGTCTTAATATACCCCAGCTGGCAGCAATAATTGGCCAGTTATTAAATAACTGTCTGCAGTGACATACAATCTGCAGAGTACTGTACCAATTATTATTCATTTGCTTCCCTCTATCTCAACATGTCTCTATCTCCCCATCCTACCCCACTGCCGTTCCCAGGAACAATTTACTGGAGTGATTGGAGGGCAGTGAGATCTTCTCCAACAAAGAAACTACTTTATTTTCTGCCATGGTTAATGCCCCAGTTTAATGAGTCCTTCATATCATTCTCACCACCCTAAATTAAAGGGTAGCCTGTGCAATTAAACTGTTAAGCTTCCAGAATGCCCCTCACAGTTATCTCCAAAATGGATTGAAATGCAGCTGCTACTACTATTGCTCATACTGAAACTGGCAAAGGGAAAACCACTTTCATCTCTTTATTTTTTGTAGTATGCCTTTACTTTCAATTAAACTAATTATTTGCACCATCTTGTTCCTGATTGTTGTCCCATGAGTTTTTTCCCAACCAGGAAATATTTTATGCAATATATGATTGTAGATGCTTAAACCTTCATGTTTGTGTCTTTTGGGAATGAGGAGAGAGCTGGGATTTGCAGTTCTTAGTCCAATGTTTATCAGTATTAAACCAGAGTAAAGTTAGTTTGCAGTGGATTCACTCCAGGTTTAAGCTTTGTTAGATGATACTTGCTCTTTTTTTCCTTTAATTTTTACATCAGCATTTGCTCTTTCTCTTTTATTTTTTAAATGTTGAAATTTAATGAGGAAAAGAAGCTCCCCAAAACACTTCTCTCCAAATGGCTTTTTTACATCCAGAACCTGCTGCTGTATTCCCAAAGGTCATATAACAACCTGCACTAAGAGCATCCTTGAGGAACTGTTGATTCTTTTCCTCAGGAGCTGCTTCACCCATCCCTGATATTCATCCCACTCAAGATTAAAAGTGGCTGCTTTTTAGGGGTTGGAAAGAGGTTTGTCACTGCTTGGGTTGGGAGAAGAGTGGGAAGCCCCCAGAATGCCAAACCATAAGGCTCTGCAGCAACCCAAGAAATTCTACTTGGGATGCCTCTGCAGGGAAGTTTCTTCCTGCCTCAAACCTGTTGACTTCCAATATTCATTTTAATGATCTCATTTTATAAATAATGGGAAACAAAACAATGCATTCAATAGAAATGAGATTAGAAATAGGAGGGGAATGAATTACAAATGCAAGAGCCTGTATTTATTCCAAGGAAGATAAATCTCATTTTAAGTGGTCTCCTGTGAAACAGTGTCTTGCTAAGACTTAAAACAAAGCAAATCTGGTTTTGTTGATAAATAAAAGTGTGAGGCAGTGGCAGGGAATGTTTTCTAACACTAGTTGGTTGTCATAGTATCCTGGGACTAACAATACCTGGGTTTTACTCTTGGCCTGGCCACTGTCTCTTGGCAGTAAATCATCCAACACCCTGTGGTGGAGTTGAGGCACAAGCAGGAAAATCCAACTCCAGTGGACAAATTACATCAGGGTGTGACCCTCGGTAAAGCTCTGGCTGACACGATTCTACCTCAGCAGGGTGAAGGAGTTTGGGGTGCATCATGAATTGGAAGGTGGAATTAGTGGCATTTCAGCAGCCCATGCACAATTTGCTTCAGATTGCTGTGGGAAAGGCTGCTGGTGGGAGACCTTTTAATCTGGGGCTGGATCTGGCGTGGTGATGCACTTCTTGTGTGTCACCCAATGTAGACACAACATCAGCAGTGGCTTGAAAATTCTCTTTTTTTCTCTCTTCTGTGAATTGGTCAGATTTTCTGTCCACATGAGCAACAGGCAGGAGAAAAGATATTTGTTCTGCAGAACTCTCCCTGAGTCCCTTCTCCATGTGGTCCTGGAGCTGCAGTGAGGAAGGGACCGTACCAGGGATTGATAAGAGGGTCTGAACTGCAAACACCAGCTCAGCAGTGAGGAAACACCATCACTGTGTTCTCACCTAATTGAAAACACATTGTCCCTCTGTCCCACACCTGGTGACTCGGAGGGAAGCTCTGGCATGGGCTGCAGTGGGATGGATGGGGTGAGGTATCCCCAGAAAGAATGTACACCCCAAAGCTGGCACGTGCCGAGCTGGGGCACGTAGAGCTGCTCCAAACAACGCCACAATCAGCAGCCTCATGGGCTGGAGCTGGAGAGCAGCCGGCCCTCCTAGCTGGGAGCTAATGATTCCCTTCAGGATTGCATCATTAGATTTGAACTGAGTCATTATGAGGTGATTTGGGAAAACAAGTTGGAATTCATTACTGAGGGAACACGCTGGAGCTGTTGCAAGATTCTCCTGTCGAGTGCTGGGTGGGTGCTCAGGGGCATCACCAGCGCCTCGCTCCCAGGGTCAAACACTGCTCTGCCCTTGTGGCAGGAGCCAAGATCCATGCCCAGTGTAGGCTGCTGGGATTCTTCTCTTATTCCACCCACAGCTGCTTCCTGATCTGTTCTGCCACTGCTCTCCATGTGACACCTGTCACAAGAATAAACAAGCCCCAGGGCAGGGGGAGACATTGAAATTGCTGAAATTTGCACTTGTGCATTCCTGGGTGCAAGCTCAGGAGCAGCCTCAGCCTCTGTCAGCAGTTCCAGCATCATCTCCCCTGGTGTCCAGCTGCTGGCAGTCCCTTTGCTCCAGCTGGATAGTTGGATGTTTGCCTGCCCTGCTCATTGCCTGTTGCTGCTGGTGCCTCTCCAGGTGGGCACAGCTTCGCATGGCTCTGCCATCAGCAAAAGCATTTTCAGCAGGTGTAGTGGAGGGGCTGGAAAGGGACTACCTGCAAACAGCCAAATGGCTTGTGGCAGGTTCTTGGAAACCCAACAAAACCACATGCTAGTGTCAATATTTGGGCTGCAACTTGTGTGAAGACATCACTGAGCCACAGGAGGATTTCTACCCACAAAGTGTTGGCTTCAAAATGCTGGGTGAGGACAGCAACATCCTCACAGAGAATGTGGTGTGAAGGATGATTAAAGGTTTGGGAGAGCAGTAAGAGAAAAGGAACTTGGGGAACAATCCAAGGCTTGATTGTAAATTGGCACTCGACACTGATGATCATCAATCAGCAGCGATCAATTACTCAGGAAGCTTAGGCACCAACCATGAGCAATATTAACATCAGCTTGATGACTGAGCAAACAAGGACATGGATGGATACAGACACCTTACTTGCCTTTGCAGAAAGGTGTTATCCTGAAATTACTGCTGGAAGAGGCCAGGCTATGGCCACTGAGGGTCTTTGCTGTAATGTTTATAAAGATGTGAGGCCTGGGCATTTGCTGGAAAAGAAGATGCTGACATATTTGAAAACTAAACAAGCAAATGTTTGCCTAGTGAGGGAGAAAAATTGTTTCAGAAATAATACGGGATAATGGAGAAACTCCTCAAAAATCAAATATGGTGAGGACAGCAAAGCCCTGGTGAGGTAAACCAGCTGGTGGGTAACAAAAACAACTGAGGACAGACCTGCCAAGCATTTCCCATCAGTTATTTTCTAGGGAGCTTCATGCCACAGCTGCTTGAAGAGAAGATGGATGGCTGATCCCTGGTAAACCTCTGCCAGGGGTTGGTGTGACTCACCAGGAATGAGCAGGTTTGAAGGAACAGAGTGACAGACACACAGGGTTAAGAAGAGGATTTCAAACACAGGGCTTAGGGCCTCACAGCCCTCATTAGCACTGCCCCACGCAGTGCTTACCGTAGGGCTGGCAAGAGAAAAGGCTTTGCTTGTCCTCACACCTGCCTGCAATGCCAAAGCCACACAGCACAGGTGACAAATTCACCAGTGTCTGGGGACTGGGGTGGCAGTCCACCCTCTGCCCAGTGGCTGCAAACTCAGGACTGGCTCTACTGACCTGTCCAAGTGAGAGCCACAAAATCAGGTCAGTCTTCTGAATTAGAGGTTGCACCTCAAAGAGTGAAGTTTTTTTCAAACTCCTACCAAAAAGCAGCAGGTCCCTGTAGAGTCAGTTGTTTGCCTGAGGGAGAAACTAGGTAAAAACTTAGTGAATTTGGACATAAAGGGTTTCCTTTTCTTCCTCAGCAAACAATGTCTTACTGCAAATAACTGCTACTAACTGTGTGCCTTCAGCCTTGTTCTGTCCGGGGTGATGCTTAAACTGTCAGTAATCCTAAGGCTGCTGTCACAGTGCTGCTCAATGGGGTTGACAGATTATATCTCTGAAGTCCCTTTATTGGACCTTGTTCCCAGAAAAGCTTGCAAATTGCTCTGATCTTACCAGACAAAGGCGTTGCTCACTCTCGGAGTCCTTGGATATCCTACACAATAAGGTAGGAATTGGTGAGAATTACCTGAGATAAAATATCCCTTACAACATCAAAGTTCCTGATCTCTTAGCTGTCAGCTGCAGGTATGTGAAAGTTCTGACAGGCTGAAGATAGAAAGAAGAGATATAAAGCGAAAAAAGAAGGAAGGGGGAGTGGAGAAATTCTCTGCATGAAACGTTATATCGTTGGATTTGGCACAAAGATGTCAGCACAGGGGGTCTGCACAGCCCACTAGGGTGTGAGCAGGGCACTGGGCTTTCACCTTCTGAGACGAATCCACAGCCCAGATACCAGGCAGCCAGGGACAGATCCTGATCCTGGGCACACCAGTGGAAAAGGAATTGGACTTCAATAGTCTTTGTGAGTCTCTTCTAACTCAGGATTTTCTATGATTCTATGATAAATGAAGCAGGAGTAACAGGGATCAGGATAAATCATGATAATGCATCCCTCACATTTTCCCCATCCCTGTACACTCAGCTGTTGGTTGTCTTTTGCCAGTAAAATAGGTGAAGTGGGTCAGTTACCAGGGGAATCACTGGTGCAAGACAAGACATCATCCTTTGTAGTAACTGACCTCCCTTAGTTGTCACAAAAGTGTGGCAGGAGAGCTGGGCTCAGACTCCACTCGATGCTGCCCAACCTGCACTGCTAATCTCCCTGCAAAATTCTGGCTCATTGGCAGCAAAGCCACAGGTAGGTCTGAAAAACAGATTTTCACAAAAACAGAGTCAGAGCTGAGCTGAAACAAGATCTGGCTTGTTTGTCTAAAATCCTGCCCTTTCACACTGCAAAGACCAGATAGATCTTCCTTCTGCCCACTGCTCCCACACACCTAATCCTCCCTAAAACTGTATTTTAGAGCAGATCAAATACCTCTAGGTTCTTAGAAAGGACTGGTGTTGGCAAATGCACAAATAGTTTTCTCAAATGACATAAATATTGTATGTGATTTGCTGCCTTGCCAAAATGCGAACACACACACATGCTCTCCTAACTAAGCAACATTCTTTAAAAGTTAAGATCATTGCTTAGAAAGAAATATAGAGCATTTTATATATCCAAATTGATCACGCACTGCGTGTGTTGAAAATATGTACGAAAAATGGAACCCCAAAACTCCATTAAACCACTTCTGAGACAATACATCACTGCACCTTTATATTGCACTGAGGGGTTTAACAACCCTTCTCCAGGAAAATATTTTACTAGGTAACAAAAAAAAAAAGTTATTGAAAACATATATTTGATACTTTTGGCAATTCATTTTACTACTTGCATTTCCAATTCATTGGTATAGTTCATGAAAAAAAATATTTTCGCAGTTGGGTCATGTTATTATTTCTCTATTTTTTTTTTCTACTTGAAAGCCATGATACAATTTTTTTCTTTCTATGAAACAACAAAGAGACAAAAGCTGCTTGCTTGGTGATCCAGTAGAAGTTTTAGGGTCTGCTGGGAATGTAGAATACAGACAAACATGCCTACAGGAAATTTTGGCATCTTTCTGCTTTTCTGAATAACCAACTTTATATCTGAACCAGCTAAAACAGAGCCAGGGAAGAACTAGTTGGTTGAATCTTCTAAGGAACAAAAAGAAGGTATAATTTGCTAGAATATTAAAATATTTTTTAAAATTAGATTACTTTGCTTCAGATAACCTGAACCGACCCTGGCACTGACCTGTGTGTGACTCATCCTCTCCCTCCAGCGCTGCTCCTCTCTTGGCTGGTGTGAATGCACCTCTTCAGGTGAAATCCTGGCTTGAACTCGACCTGCTCAGATTCCAGAAGAAGGCAAAGGAATCCCAGGAGAGGAGGACATAAGCATTTCCTAAATCAAACTTAACAGCACATCCACACTGCAAACTCAGCTTGGGCTCAGGTTCCTACCTGGAATGTTTTCCACCCAAAGCTGCTGGTGCTTTAGACCATTTGGTCTGGCATCATGGCAACGTGGGCACGCTCCCAGCTTTTACTTTCCCTTGGGCAGAAAACACACCCATTACTAAACAAATCTAAACCATGGGGGGGACCCTTCTGTGCCTGCCTGCCATCCATCCTCCCTTCTCCCTCCCCACCTGCCTCTTTCCTTCACATCTCTTCAAGAAGACTTTGATGGAGATCTTCCATGCAAAAACCTGGGTGACACATCCTTGGAAGCACTGGTGACCTGCAGGCCTGGATATTCACACAAGGATTTCTGCTTCTTTAACCAAACTGCTCCTGGACCATGTGTGTGCTCCCTTCCTACACTGCTGCAGGTAAGTCTATTGCATTTGCTTTGAGAGAGATACTGTGATTAACCATGAGCACGTTGTATCCTTGTTTGTCTGGAGTGATTTTCCATTTTAATCGCTTCCTGTATGACACATTTCGTTAGGTCCCAGCCTCCTGTCAGCTCTCCTCCTCACTGCATTTGTTTCCTGATGTGTGTGTAATTACAACCACGAAAGTCCATCAGCAAAAGCACCACCAATTTGAAAGATTAACGAATCTCACGCTTTCCCTCTCTCCTCCCCCCAAAATTAGAAAGCCCACTCTGTGGTTTCCAGCACACATCTATCATTACACACTCCTGGGTCTCAGGTAAATTAGCAACCTGATTCTTTTCCCTGCTGTCACTTAGAAGAAAAGGGCTTCTTATTTGCCATCCAAGGAAAAGTACAGTAAACCTAGAACTAGATAAAAGGGAAGTAATCAAATATATTTAACTGTACTCAGCCAAATCCCATTATTTGTAGAGATGTTAGCTGGTGCATTTGAAGAATTAGGGAAGCCTTGTCTTTTATAGGAAATAGTAATTCTTGATTGAAACGTGCAATATCTGTGCTAGTGTTCCTCTGCTTACTTAAAATAAGAAGTTCAGCTTTATAAAGAGATATATTTATGCATGAACGGCAGATATTTTAAAAGAGGTTTCATGTCCTTGCTCTTCCACTAAGCAAGTACATTTGAGGTGAGGACAACATCCCTCTGTGTTTCTTTCAGAGATGAGAAATGTCTCATCAGTGTGGGAACGTTCCTTGGATTGTCCTTCTCACTTCTACCTAAAAGATGTGGAGAAAATCATTTTAGATAAGTCAACTCCTACATATTCAAGGGAACCAACTCCCTGGGGTGTGAGGTACAGCTTATGGGGTGTAGGGATAATGTAGGGGCAGGCTGAGTAGCCATGGTGAAGGAACATTCTGGGAGTATCCCATAGAGATTATAACCACAGTGAGGCTGTGGGAGAGCACAGAAAGCCTTCAGCTGGTGGTAGGAGCCCAGGTTTTGAAAACACACAGACAACATGACAGCAGTGCTTGTGCAAGGGGTTCTCCTTCCCTTGGCAGCTGGTTCTGTGGGAAAGGGGGAATGCGCCACCTCTAGACAGCTGCAGTTGGTGGTCACCAGACCTTCCCCTTTGGAAATCCCTCCAGTGCCAAAACAGGATGCACATCTTCTTGGGAAATATACCCAAATATACCCAAACCCACCTTCTCACCCTTATCCATAGGACCAAATTATCTTTCAGGTATCCCTGTGCAAACAATACAAGTTTTACTGTGAAAAATAGTTGATTAAAGCATTCCAACACAAGCACTGAAATTCAGGTCCATGGACTGAGGGAATGCTTCCCCTGGACTGTGCTCATGCCAGCACACAGCTTTTCTCAGCTCGGTTTTGTGTTCAGAAGACACTGTTTCGTGTGCTATCCAGCCAGGCAAGGGACTGGGGCTCTGCAGAGAATCCAGGTTCTTCAGGATGTTGACCCAGCTCACCCTCATGACAGTGGGCATGGCAAGATGAGGCACACTTAGGTCCCCGATTCCAGTTTTATTTTGCTCACATGAAACATCACAAGTCAATGCTGTTTCAGTACTTTGGGGAGAAGGAGGCAGACAAGAGTCCCCACAATAGTTTTTTACATGCCTGAGTCAAATTACCCTCCCTTCTGCGGGGCTTCTTCTGAAGTAACAGATCGTACTGTAACCAAATATTGCCATCCAGGAAAGCCATTTTCCATCCAGCAAGGAGGCTTCTTCCTTCTCGGCAGCCACTGAAAAGAGCCTTTGTTCTCAGGCTGAACACCTGGAGAGTGTTATCAGCAGTGGCCTCTCCGGGCCAGCGCGTGGAGCAGCTGTGACAAGACCCAATGGCTTTGGCGTCGGGAGCAGCAGCAGCACCTGGGAGCTGCTGGCACCCAGAAAATGTCCTGTCTGGGCCATGGCATGTGCAACTTTGGGTGGTTCCTCTCTTCTGTGGGGACCAGGGTCTCTCTTTTGTTTCTTTTCCCATCCTAAAATAAACAGCCTCACTCCAAAGGGTCTCTGGATAACCTAAAGGATGTGATACCTCTGTAGGGAATGGAGAACAAGCCTTGGCATTACCTTTCTGGAGACGCTGGTAATGTGAGTGGTGAAAGGCTGGCACACAGCACCAACATCCTGGGCACATGGTTTTACACTACACCTTGATGAGTAAAAGGTGGAACTGTTGCCTGGCATGAGGGGTAGGACCTTCAGCAAAGAGGGAGTCACCTGATGTGACCAAGGACAAGATTGCACAGCAGCTGATGTGACCCTGGGCATGGCTTTTTGCTCTGGCCATACAGTTAGCACCACCTCTTTCTGTGTCCATGAAAAGACAGTTAGACCCACAACTGCTCAGAAACTCGAGGAAACCCAACTCATTTGGCCCATCAGGTAATTCCCTTAAGGCAGAGGGTCCTTTGCCATACACCTAATGGTAGAACTGCACTGTATCAACCATCACCACCAGAGAGATCAGCTTCAATCAAAAGGTTTTTATTCTTTCACTGGATTTTACAGGATCTGAAGAAAAATGTGTGAGGAAGGATGGAGAGTCAGAAAGCAGAGGTCGTCAGTGGACCTGCTGTGAGGTAACCTGGAGAGCTGCAGACACTAGCTGAACCTGTGCTGGTTCATTTTACCAATGGCTTCAGTGGGAATTGTATCTACAACCTATGAGTTTAGCAGGTCCAGACCTACAGGCCTTTCTCAGTGTGTTGATTTTCCATTGAAGACAAAGAGTCCAAATCACGAAAAAAAAAACCAAAAAAAACCCAACCACACAAAAAAAACCCCAACCAAAAAAATTCTTACTTTCCTGATAAAATTTTTACTCCTACAAGGGAGTCATACACTGAGATTTCAAAAATTCCTTGTCACAAGATACACAGCTCTGCAAAGTATCCATTCTGAAGCAGTTCTGCCAAATACCAAGAGAAAATTGCATAACATGAGAAGGAGCAAACCACAGCTGAATCTTCATCATCCACAGTGGCAGCTGAGCATGGACGTCACGAGTTCTTCCATACCCAATGGCATCATTTCCATTTTCTTTGGACTGTAGTAGTGAAAGAATAAACATTTCAAAAGGTTCAAATGAGACCTTTGAGTGCCAGCACTGAGACCCTGTGAGGTTGGGATAAACTGACAAAATAACATCCTGCAAAAGCTGTGGCTGGGACAAACCACCATTCCTGTGTTCGTGTTCTGTGGTTTGTAGCACAGGGGCCACTTTAAACCTTGGTCTCTGTCCAGCCATCAGTACCAGCTCTCCCATGACTTTATGTTTGTAGCTCTTTCTTCCTCGTGAAGGGAAAATTTCCAGGTTTGTTCCTTTTAACTTTGTTCATGGTAGCACTCTTGACAGAAGGACTTAGTGCCTATTTAATGTCTTTGCAAGGAAAAGAAAAACTTCTCGGTTACATAAAAGTTTGTATCAAAATTCAAGAATCCGGATTAATTATAGAAGACTTGCCTTGTATCATTCAGTTTGTTTGAATAGCTTTAAAGATTAAGCAGATCCAAGGCCTAACAGAACCAGAGCCAGTAAGACAATAGCTGAGATTTTCCTTTGAAACAAAATATACAGGTGGTTTCTGTGAGTTTCTGTGTCTATCTGCCCGGCTTTTTTATTTTTATGTCGTATCCAATATCACAGAACCTGGCAGTAGAAATCATATAGCAATTTGTGAAAGCTTGTTGCTGTTCTAGATATCATATAGTCTGTTCCACACCAGCAAAGACAAAACCAATGCCTTTACTCCTCGAGTTTTCATTCAAAAGGATAATGATCTCTGGTAACAAAATATTTGGCAGTAGCATTATTTAAAATGCACAGAGGAAATGTTTGTCCCTAATTCAAGGGACTGTGGTCACACAGTGTCTATTCACTTGGTATTTCCCAGTGAATGCCAAAGGCTAATCTGCAAAAAGCCCAGGAAAAGAGTTAAGTTTATCACCCTCTATCCTTAACCCATCCCATTGTAAGGGTGGGAAAAAAATAGTAATTATTGAATTTCTTTGTGGCCAGAGAACTTATAAACTGTGTTATACCCAGCAGGCTCTAATGGCTCCTTCGGTAAGTATCTAATTAAGTGGTTGGGGTGTTGGGTTCTTTTTCTTTCACAGCATACTTTTGTGTTTTAAAATCCCTTTGCATTAAACGACTTCTCGAGTTTTCCAAATTTCTCACACGCACAGAAGAGGGAAGTAAGAAAAAAATTGGAGAGGAGATTTCGGCCGTGGGAACGGGAGGCAGAAACGAGGATTTGTAAAGGCTAAAGGCAAATCCTTCCCAAAATCTCCATCTAAAACACTGAAAACGGCAGCTACGATCTGCCTGGGACCGCTGTCTGTCTAGGAGGGGGAAATAAAGCCAGCCCGAGGGGAATGACTGCGTTTGGGGAGGAGAGGCCGCTCCCCCAAAGCTGTTACACCACCTCGACGGCTTTGAACGGTGCAAATCCGGGATCTGGGCATTTTTACCGAGCCCGCTCGGCATCCCTCGCCCGCCGGTCACCTCCACCGCGAAGTCCCGCTCTATCCGCGGAACGCGCCGAGCGGTGCCGAGCGAACGCACGATCGGGGCAGGGAGAAACTGCCCCGAAGCGAGGGAAGAGGAACGGAGCATCCGCCCCGCTCCCTCCTCGCCTTCGGGAGGGATGCTCGGCTTCGGCGGGAACGGCGGGAGGTGAGAAAACTGCCGATCTCCGGCCCGGGGAGGCCGGGGAATGCCACCTGCTCCCAGGAAAGATACTTGCCCCGGGAAAACTACGTGCTCCGGGGAAATGCCTAACAGCGAGCCACGGGGCCGGTCCCTGCCGCTGCCCACCGCGGTCGCAGCGGCCACCATCTCCCCGCGGCCTCGCTGCTATCCGGGCACCACAAGGACACTCCCGCTATCTCCGCCGAGCTTAAATCGCGCAAGTTAATAGGTTGGGGTTTTTTTAATGGAGCCACGTCGAGGTGCCAGAGGTGGGCTGGAAGGGGCTGAGTCCCCGCATCCCGGCTCGGACCCTGGCGCACCTGACCCGGCCTCGGGGCTGCGGGTCTCTGCCGGGGCGGCTCCTCCCCATGCGCCCCCGATCGCTCCGGCCCCTTCTCCCTCGTTAGGGAAGTGTTAGAAAGTTGCTGAAGTGCGAAATGAGCCTGCGAAACCTCGTTGTCCTCATTAAACTCTGACAAGGAGGGTGACAAGAAGCAGCGGAGGGGAAACAATGCGGCAGTGTTGGGGAGAGCCCCGCGCCGGGGCAGCCTTTGTGCCCGCACACAAAAGCTCTTGTTTGCATGTGTTAAAGTCCATTAAACCGCGGCAGCCCCAGGTGCAAACGCCAGCCCGGAGAGGCCGCGCCACTTTCCGCGCCCGCTGAGCTCCGNGGCTCCTAATGAGGGCCAGAGGCTGGCCCTTCATTAATGGACATGGGTGGGTTTCGCTCTCTGTGCCCCCAGACTCGCCTGTCCCCCGCCTCGCCGTTAGTGGCAGCGACGTGACACAATGTCGCCTATTGTGCTGCCCAGCCCCTCACCCGAGGGGACACGGATGGGACCCCGCGTGCAGCCCAGGGTCGTGGATGCTGACCTGGTGCCAAAGAGCCTGCTGGACAGGGGCCGTGGTTTGTTTTTTTCCCACTGTGGCTTGTAAAGGTGCCTTTGGACACCATAAAATCATCAAATCCATACAGAAATTATCCCCAAGGTTAGGAGCAGAGCAGTTTCCCCAAACAGCAGAATTCAACACAAAAGGTGGAAAAGAGAGGAATTGTGCAGAGAACAGCCACAAAAAAAAAGCCTTGCACAGGTCGAAGCCTATAAAAACAACCTCATCACAGTGTTAGTGTTTCATATGACTGGCATGGCACTTTGTCCAAGAAAAAGTATTTCCAGGTTCTGTTGCAACAAGTCCACATCACTTTATCCCCAGTGGTCTGCCAGAGATCTGCCCCGAGGCTATTTTAAATTGTGCTGCTAATAACAATTCATTACAGTTGATAGAACTGGGAGACTTGCCTTTAATTTTGCAATTAGACATAAAGGCTCTGATCTGGCAAATGCTGTGCACTGTGAGCATGTGAGTAGCTCTGCTGAAGTCATCTGGGACTGTTCGTGTGCTTAACATTAAGCCCGTGTGGGTTTGCAGGATCAAGGTCTGAGATGGGATCATCTTTAGAGATGTTTGTTTACCTGCTCTGTTCTGTATTTTCTAGATTCACGACAGCACCCTGCAAAACCTTTTCTCTGGGAAGACCTGGAGTGTCTCGAGTCAGCTAGGCACAGCTCACAAATAGTATTCTAAAACCAAGTGATTTTTCCCGTAAACAAAAATGGTTTGCAGGAGCTTGATTCGGGAAGACATGACGGCACCGGGTACGTTGCATTGCGAACTGTTCAGCTGTGTGAGCCTGTGTGTACTGAGGCGTTAATGCAGAACTGCTGGGCATTGGGCCCAGAACAGATGTGATGATGAGTGAGAGCAAAGAGGGGAGGAAGAAGCAGAAGAAGAAAGCACGTTTTAGACTTCTCAGTTCCTGCCTAGACAACCACTGCTTCCAAAACTTGGGCAGTGTCCCCAGATGCCTCTTATCAAGAGAAAGTAGGAAGCAACATGATCTGTGGAGAAAACAAACATATTTGTTTTATTTTCATTTGCCAATCCTGCAAACAATAGCTGTTTGTAGGCAAATAATCCTCAGGTTTGCATCGTCAGATCAGTGCAGGGAGTGGTTCCCATCGGCTCCGTGGTGCCAGACACGCTGAATGGTTTGTAAGGAAACAGGTCCTTGAACTTCTTCACAGCACAGACGCTATCTTAGTAGGTTATCTTGCACTTGCTTCTGTTCCTGCTCCCACTCTCCTCATCTTCCAGTGCTTGGCCTGGGAGGGAGAAGTGAAGACTAGAGGAAATAGACCTTGTTTTAATAGAAAAGGCTTCAAAACATTCAGCTGTTTGTTATTTCCTTGCCACTTACTTTTCCAATTTACTTTTGGAGCCAGGCTAGCTAAAGGAAAGGCCAATCATTGTGCACAGTCGCAGTTTAATACCTATGATATGCATGAAGAAAATTAATTTGACTGAGGATTTTGCTTCATGAAGTAATTACAGGGCAAAGCATAAAAAGGCTGTGTTTTGTCTTGAGCCGCCAAAATCCTGGTTTGCATCATGAGGTCATGTTTAGGATTCCAAACGTTTGCACAAATAGCATCTTATGCTATCTCACCTCTCTCCTCTCTCCACCTTTACTGACAGGATTTTTGGAGATGGAGAGGAACAGAAAAAGGAATTTTTTTTCAGTCCCAGATGTGTTAGAATTGAAGCTTTAACCCACAGGGCACAAGAAGAACAATACAAATATGGGAGGGTGCTTTGTTCATGGGGCTGCTCAGACTCCAAGATATATCCAATGTCCACTACAATTGGTGGAGGAGGGTTGTAGGCACCAGCACAGCCCAATTAAGGTTGGATTGATTAAAGAAAAACCCTCACATAAGATATACCGTTTCCCTGGTATCTTCAGGACAGTCTGATTTTTTTTTTAATTTTGATTTTTTAAGGCACCTCTCTGGATTCAAATCTTTTTGGAATTGTACCTGAATACTTTGATAAACTGAGTAGAGCTAGTTTTGGTAAAAAATGGCAGAGTTTTTCATTAATTTGGTGATATTTGCAACACCTTTCACAACTGAAAGCAGCAGTTCAATTATCACTATTTTGCAGACAGAAAACACTTGGAAAAACAAAGCAAATCAAAATGTGCTGGCAAAGCATGTCTCACTGCCTTCACATGGCCAGTCTCTACCAAACAGTCACCTCTGCTACCAGGGAGCCCATAAAATGCCAATCACATCACAGTTCAAAACAGCCCATCCTTCTGCTAACCGATATCATGGCAAATTTGGTCAAGACTGATGAAATGTATGGATTTTAAGTTTGCTTAGAAAAATTAACTCAAACTCTCGAGAACTACCCACAGAAAAAGAAAAGTTACAGGAATGTTAAACTTCTAGAAAACCGGAAAATTTCCAAATTAAAGTCACTGGGGAGCAATGCACTCACCAGCAATTTCTGCCTTACCTGGGTGTTTATGCGGGAGATCTTTAGATCCAGTTTGTGCAACGACTGCTGGAGTTGAGCTCTGAATATCTGTCATCAAAGCACTGAGGCTGTGGGTGACTCACATCGGGAAATTGAAACTATGAAGACCCTTTTTTTATTCATCACTGCCTGCCTTCTTTCCTCACTGATAATACAGGGTCAGCATCCTCTCAAAATTACTAGAAAAGGAAACAGTGTATGTGAAACGCTCAGACACTGCTGTCATGAGCACCATGGAAAAACCATACGGAAATGAATAATTTTGTGCCCAAAGCACAGTTTGAATAACAGGCAGTAAAAAGCCCCTTCGCTGCACATTAAACAAGAGGAGAATAAATCATGAGGGGAGCTGCTCCCTCAGGAGCAGCAACCATTGCCAGCGCAGAGTGAGGGGGATGCCTGTAGGAAAAGGGTGTGGATAACTCAATTACAGTTCATCTGGCTGAGGAAAACCAGGCAAATTCTGGACACTCTGGGCTGTTGAATGCTGGAGTGTAGAGCCTCAGTAGCCTTTCAGAGTATATTGTTTCACACACGTATTTATGTTTGTGTGTGCATGGGCTTCGGGGTATATGGAAAATAAGTGGGATAAGCTTTGGCTCTATGCCAGGGTGACTGCTCTACACAGCTATGGCACTGCTAGTTAGATGGAAGCACAGGCTGAGGCCTAGATGAAAAAAATCTTTGAAATATCAACTGATCAGTTTGTAGAGTATCTTTCAATGGCTATAGCACCACTGGCTGGGCAAACACAGCCCTCTAATATGTGCCCCACTGCCAACTCTGTCTTCATCCATGGGGCAGGATGCCAAAGGGGTCTAGAAACACTGTATTTCCAGATGCTTGAAGATGTCTTCACTAACCCTCTGCATACAACTCCCTACACTCCTGGGCTGGAGCCAGGGCATAAGATACAGCGAAGTGTATTTGGAGGAGTTACCACCAGCAATATCCCCTTCATTAAGGTTAAACAAGGTTGGGAAGTAAAAGAAATTAATTCCTACAGAAACCCTTAGCATCCCTAAAAGATAGGGAGACAGCAACATCATAGCAAGAACATGTCCTATCACTGTGCTTCGTACAGACAGGCAAACAGCACAGAGAGCTGTGGTCAGTTCTCACTCATGGTGGCAGATTCAGTGCACACGTCCAACCCAACAGTGGGAAGCTGATCTTTGTTCTGCTTGGCAGAGCAGAGCTGGTGTACTGACAGTCTAAAAACCTTCTGTGAGATAGAGCTCTGCAGAACATCTCCAGGGAATTCACAGCCATTGCTGTCACTCCAGCAGGTTAAGGACACATTGCCAAGATCTCTGCAACAGGAGAACACAACAGGGTGACTCAGAAGTGATGTGACCTCTCATCAACGGACGCTCTTCCTCGTGCTCCTGTTTCTGACACATTGATCAACTGTTGCAAGCTAGGTAAAACCCATATTTTCAGTCCTTCTATCCTAGTAGTGGCATGGCCCTCCTGAAGTGCAGGAATAAATGTAAAATATCTCACACTTGTTCTGATCAGGGCTCTGCAGATGCTTTTAGGTCTTCTCCCAATCAGAAGTCTGGAGACGCGAGTGTTTCCACCTCTGTGGATCTGGTATAAGCACAAAAGACAAATCTGGTGACAAAAGACACATATTTTCTGGGGCCAGTGGACTTCCCACCTATGACATGATTCCCACTTATGACATGATTGAGTTTGCCCAACAAGGGACCAGTCAGTGTCCACAAAACTCTTTGACGGCAGAACATTCTGTTACTCTTCCTGTGACATTACCAGAGGAAACATTGCACACCACTATGTATATCCATTAAAGTCTATTATTTTAGCTCATTCATATGTCACTGACTCACCACTCATTCACTTTGTACAACCTTTTAAGTCTTACACATCCCCAAAGCCTGTATATGGAATTTCTGCCTTAGATGTATCTCACACTGCACCGACATTAACTCAAAGAGGCAATAATTTTCCCAGGAGTGTCCTGCATAAAATCTTCCTCATCAGAGATAAGAGACAAGGTCATTCCACATGAGACAACCCACTGGAATGACTCTTTAGACACTGCTTGTTCTGGAACTTCTTATTCATCATTCTCCTCATCCTGATATTTTGTCTTCTAATTGCAAAAATACTTTCTGCTCCCACTGAGTGTTTCTGTGGGCAAGGTACAGACAGAAATGGATAAACCCCTCCTCAAGGGGGCCTAGAAACACATTGGGATGTGGCTAAGAGATTTCTTCTAGCTTGGGTGCGTTTGTAGCTTTTGTGGAAAAGAGCAACTGGACAGTTAAAAATGGACACCTTAGAAATAAACATTGCTGCACCAATCACCATCAGATAGATTTTCACCTGGGCAGAGGATCTCCACAAATATCCTGCAAGCTGCAGGGAATGGGGGTTGATTCTTCAAGGTACTTTCCCTTCTGAATCAGCACTAAATCTATGCCACTGTGATATCACAGACTATCTGCCTTTGGAAGCTCCAAGTATTTTTAAGCATTATAACAGCAAAGTGCTGACTATTGCTGGGGATTACAGATTCTGCAGAACATTTTGGAAGATAACGTCTGGCATCTTGCCACTCGTTATATGGAAAATATGTTGTATTATCTTCCATGTGTGTGGGGGTGTAAGGGTGCTCTGAGTGTCCTGGCCCTCAGCCTGCAAAGACTTACACATATTTTATGCAGAATAAAGTTAAACAATACATAATGAACTTGTTCAGGCTCAGAGCCTAGATCTGTCACTTAAGACATGTTCCATATCCTTTAGGACTTCTAGAAAGACAGCATCTTTCTTCGCTCCAAGTACACTACTATGAATGCCATGCTGGGGTTGGCTTTGTGGGACAGAAATATGCTCGCTATCAGTGTAGGACTTTTCGGTGGAAGGGCCTGGTCTTGCCCCAGCTGGCTGGAGTCCTTTGACTGGGATAGTCAGACTGGGATGGTCAAACTGGTCCCAGAGTCCTGTACGCACACAGGATGTGGAGGACCTGCTGTCAGATGCTCATCAGACTTTTGATGTCATATTCTTTTCTTATTATCAGTCCTGGAAAGCTCTCCAGAGGCACAGAGTGAAGGATGAAGTGTAGCAGGTTGAGGTAAGGATGTCAGGGCACCAGAAGTAGCAGAAAAAGGTTCTTATTGCTGGGAGACAATGGTATTATTCCCATGGAGACCCCCACAAGGGTCCTCCCATGAATGACTTCTGTGTGGGTTTTGATGGACGTGGAGGCAGAAGGCAGCAGAGGGCACATCCTCCCATGCCCACCCCAGTGCCACTCTTTGGGGGAAGTCAGGGTGGCTGCTCTGCTCCCCAAAGCCCATCTGGGCACATTCAGCTCCCCAACTTCACTGCCCTCGGCTGCGGGGATCCCCGAGGGAGCCCTGTAGGAGTCCTGTAGGGAGCAACATCAGAGCTGTGTGTGGAACCCTTCAGGCGCCCTGCGAGAGCGCTGAGGGGATCACTGCAGGGAACACCATGGGGAGCCCTGAGGGAGCAATCTCAGAGCCCTTTGGGAGCCCTTTGGGACTCTGTGGAGGGCCCTTCGGAGAACCATTTATGGCCTGAGGGGAGTCCCTTGGAACCCTGTGGAGAGCCCTTCGGACGCCCTTTGGGAGCCCTTTGAGACCCCGTGGGGCCGGCGGTGCCGGAGCGCTGTGGGGACCCCGCCGCGGAGCGCGGAGCGCGGGCGCCCCCCNTTAAGGCGGCGCGGGCGCTGTCAGCGGGCAGAAGGTGCGCGGGCTCGACGGCGGGGCCATGGCTGCCCTCAACGGCGCCGTGGAGAACGGGCAGCCCGACAAGAAAGTGCCCCCGCTGCCGCGGCCCCTGCGCAGCCTGGAGGTGAAGTACACCAAGGTGAGCCCGCCAGGCATGGGGTGCTGGGCTGCGGGTGGGCTTCCCCGTGATGTCGCTGGTGCTCGGTGGAGTCAGGATGGCGGTGAGGTGTTATATTTTTAATACAAAATTTTCAACCTCAATGTTGTTTTTCTTAGCTTCTTTTATTCCATCTGCTATCTGAGATAGTAGGTTTATGGGGATTTGAGGTTGAGAAAGCAGATGACAGTGGTGTTTCTAAGGGAGCAACACTTGCCCTAATCCCCAGTGCCCAAAATCTAACTTTTCCTTTTTAATTAAAAAACCCTACCAAAGCTGTTGCACTGCCCTAGGTGCCCTGGGCTTCTCGCTCTGGCGCCTGACACCATCTTCCCCTCCCAACCCACCCGTGAATGCCTCCAGCTCCCTGCTGGTGCTAAGCAAAATCCGATTTGGATGGGGTGAGCCTGGGCAGGGCGAGGAGGAGTTTATCCCTCAGGAAGCAGCTTGCTGGGGCTGTGTTCTACCGTCCTTGACCCACAGCTCCCCTGCGGGGAGGTGGCTCGGTGCCAGTGGGGTGTTTGGGTGGTGGTGGTGAGCACAGGGAGCCTGGAGCAGGACTGGTGTCCAGCGGGACTGGGCCTTGCGGAAAGGCTCTGCTAAGAGACAGGAGCCATCCTGTAGCTCCTCAAGACAGTGGTGCTCATGTTGGTGACTCTTCATCCCAACTCCATGGCCTCCCCACGGGATAAGGAGTCGGACACTGAACCCACACAAACACCCGCCTCTCCACTCTCCATTGAGCTTCCCTCTAAACATACACTCCTGACCTTTTGGTGTAAACCAAAGGCTCCTGAGCTTTATATCTATGTCCCTCAGAGGTGAGGCTTGCGTGGAGCTGAGCAGGGCTGCAGAAATCCCTGCTCCCAATGCAGCTGTAGCTCTGCGATCGCCGAGTCGCTTTTTGTTCCACAACAGCCTGACCCGCTGCCTTGCGCAGTGGGGAAAGCGCCTCAGCTGGTTACTCTGCTGAGGAGCCTCGACTGCCATAATTTCAAATTTGTGCCTGGACTAAAAGAGCTGGAGGGGCTGAATGAGTGTGTTACTTCTGCCTTTTTGTATTAAGAAAAAACAGAATTTGAAGCTCCTTCCCTTGCAGTGAGACGGAGTGAACAGCAATAGCTTATCCGGTGAGGTGTTGATTTGAATTATGCATCCAAAGTACTGAAACGGATTAGCAATTGGGAGTAATCACTGGACTAGATTAATTTTTAGCATCCCAAATTTATCTACTCTTTATTTGTCAGATAAACTTGTCATTTAGCAGCAAATTGGATCTGCAGCTGCTGATTGCAGAATGGCGTAATGCTGCACAAACAGCTCTTTCCTGCGTCCAAAATGGACACAACCATTTGAGTTCTTCTTAAACATCCAAATGCTCTGGTTTTTGTTATTTTTATTGTTGTGAACATTTTTAAACACTCCTTAGGGATCTTATCCTGCAGCCGTGTATGTTTTAAAACACGCAGTTTACGCTCCACAGTTTTGCCAGAGATTGTGAGCACCGAAGGAGTCAAGGCAGTATCTTTAAAGTGGAAACTAACATAAATTAAAAGTGTGAATTTGATGTTTGATCTGATGCTCCTGGTGCATCTGAGAAAATAATGAGCAGCAGTCAATTTTCATAAAACTGTGAGGGGCTTTGTGCAAGCTCTGAGTTTCACCAGATGTTTACAGCTGACAGAACGCTTCCCTCTGCTTAGAGGAGATTTTTATTTTTGGTTCTACCAGTTACGGGGCTGGGGGAGAGGAAAAATTTTTCAACAAATATCTTACTTATAGAGCAGCTTAGTGCTTGTCATGGGTGTGTGATGGAAGTGATCTGTCCACAATTCCTTGTCTCAAATTCTGGCTCACATGAAGCATGAACTGCTGATATAGTATTCGATTTGATTTCAACTCCTGGCACCAAAGACTTGGGATATGTGGTGGATTCCCAGAATTATGCCAGGGTATATGCTATGTTTAAAACTGCCTGATCCTGTCACTCTTGTGTTTTACTACTCGGTAGGAGCATCACTTTCCCACAGAATTAGTGTTGCATTCAAAGGAAAAAATCTGTATCCTTCCCCAATCCTTAGTGTGTGAGCATATACCTGATGTTGTAATTTTACAGTTCCTGTAGTACTTCCTGCATTTATAATACGACTTTTCTTCATTAGTGAAATACAGGAAAACTGAAGTTAAAATCTGTTAGTGTTAAAATGTAGTAGTTGGATAGCAGAGGTAGTTTGGGAGCGCTGGGGTCTTAAACTGGAGTTAATATTTCTAACATTGTATCTTTTCTTGTGACTTCTCTTGGCAACGTTTTTTGTGAAGTTTTCTTTTTCTCGGCCTGTGTGAAACAGGTGGGTCCAGCAGTGCAGCTTCTACACTAATTACACTTCAGATGCTTTATATAGAAATAGTAAGAAAAAGTCCTTTCAGGAAAAAAAGCTGCCCAAGGAAAGAAAACTATGACCCATAGCAGTGGGAATTCTGAATGTAAGAGATGCAACATTAATCTCCTGGTGGTGTGTAGAGACTCATAAACAAGATTGCAAATATGGATGGCTTCCAAATAAAAGTACTAGCTTACAGCCACTAGCAGGCTACTAATAAAGATTACTTCATCTAATCTTATTTAAAGTATATTTATAAAATATAACACTGCCAAGACAGATCACAGCATAGATAAGATGCATGTTGAATCAATTAATTGGGTATAGGTATTCATGTTCTGTTTACAGTGAGTAACAACACTCCAGTATTTAATGCATTTTCAGTTACGCAACATTGGGACTGTTTGTTCTTGCTCTGGAAATGCAATATTTTGAAACACTTAAATCTTGTCACAGATGACTCCAAGTGACGTGGGAAGCTTGATCTGGCCTGTGACAAGGCATGGTGGGATAGAACCGTGCCAGAACAAGCCTCCTCTGGACATGGCTGGAGTGGGGAGCAAGCTGTGGAGGTAGCCCAGGGCAGGGGACAAACAGCCAAGTAATAATTGTATAGTGACAGGTAACAAGTGGCTCCTTTTGCCTGAACTATACAAGTTTCTCTTGGTGTCTGCTTGCTGTTCCCATTGAGATGTATTTCAAAAACTGCCTGTTTTGCACTGCCGAATCCCAGTGTTGTATTGTGTGGGACCCATCCTCTGCCTTCCTCTGGCTCAAAACCACCTGGGTGCCCAAAGTTTGTCAAAATGTTTCTGTATTGCCAGCAGTGGCCCTGGGAGAGACTGAGTACACTTGACTCTGCCATGGATGGAAGTTGAAGGACCTTTGAGGAGCACTTGTGTTTTTTTTTCTATATCAGTTGTTTTTCTTTCTTCTGCCCATCCCACTCCCCTTGCTTTTTCTTCAGATATTTATTAACAATGAATGGCACGAGTCTACAAGTGGAAAAAAGTTCCCCACCTACAACCCTTCAACGCTGGAGAAAATTTGTGACATTGAGGAAGGAGATAAGGTAAGTGTTGCTGGACAAGCAGTGCAAAAGACATTTTCCAAGGGATTTCTTTTTATAGGGAAGCACACAGAGGAAAAACTGGCTTTTCACAACAACATCCATCTGGCCAGACCGAGCTGGAGGTCTGGGACACTCCATGTGCTACTCAAGAATTACATGGGCTGGGTGGGATCTATCCTGTCCAGCTTGTCAGGGGCACTTTCCCTGGTAGGAACTGGCTGCTGAACACTGTCAAAGGAATGAGACTGAGCATCGTTCTTGTGGCATAGACTGGAAGGAAACAGCCAGCCTGAGGAAATAGCAATGATGGTGTGTGCACATCCCTGACAGGACTTGGGCCCCGTGTTGGGGATGGTTTATACACCAGCTGTAGGGCAGCCTGTTGGAGACGCTGAACTGAAACTCCCAATTTTTTAAACACAGCCAACAAATAACTTGAGTGCTTGGGGGAATTTAAGCTCAGTCATGCAAACATTGACCACTTGCTGCTGGAGATGTGATGCTGCTTTTCCAGCTGGTATTGTGGGTTCCGGCCTCTTGCACAAATGTGGCAGCTCTCACTAAAACCAAACCGGTATCTCAAGAGCTTTAGTAGTCCCTGGCTGGCCCTGGTGTGCTGTAGAGTAACCTGAGATGTAACTGCTTGGATTTGGTAACAGTCTGAGGCAAGGAAAAATCATGTGTGATGCTTTTTTTGTCCAAAGCAGTTTATCATGTATGGGCCAACTGGTCTGACCTATGGAAAAGAGCTGGGCCAAGATCTGGCTTTGTGTGGGAAGTCATGAGAAGGTGATTCACAACTGCTGTGCTGTGCCAGGGCTTTGGTAGCTCTTTGCTGTGGGCAGTAAGTGATGGGCAGTGTGGCCATTTCTGCCTGCACTGAGATATTTCTCTTGGTATTTAAGCTTGTCTAATGCTTCTGAGGCAGCCTCCAAGACTTATTGCCACTGGGGATCTGTGCATCCATGGAGCAATCATACATTGAGGCAGAACCAAACATTATGTGTAATTTCTTTATCCTGACTGGGTAGGACACAACTGTGTTTAATTGCAGTGGCATGTAAACAGTGGAATTGAAGCTGACTCTGATGCAACTGTATTTTGATAGGCAGAAACCATGACGTTGTTATTGTTCCCTGAGCTAAGTGTCTCCTCGAGCAGCTACAGTGTATTGCATGAGCAGTTTATGCCTGCTTCTTAATGTTGGCTAATGAAAATTTTTGTACAGAACTAACAGACCAGTTTTACAGTTTGTCTCCTTGAGATTTGTCCCTGTCTGGATTCAGCTTCTATCTTGTTGTAAACTTTTCCAGTCAGTGGAGCTCTCTCCCCCTGGATACTTAGTACAGGTGACTGACTTCTTAGTGGAAATTGCAGCCAAGAATGTAAGCTAGCTGTGCTTTGGGTGCTGAAAGCTTCTTCTACTCCTGTAGATCACACCTTTTAAAACAATTTTTTTCTCTAAGTAGGTTTTTCCAAGAAACCAATACGGGATTAGACCTGGATCTGGATTAATTAAAAAGAGTCATGGGTGACAACCATCCCCAACTAGATATTTGCCTTCTGGTGACACTTGACCATGTCCCACTGTCTTCTGGCAAACTAAGGTCCTTGAGGCTTCTCTTGCTCTGGTTCCTCTCCTCCTGGGGCTGTAACTCCAGTCTGCTGGAGTCACCACAGGAAGTGATGAGTCGTGTTTGGTGGTGCTTTCCAGTGCCTTGTCCCCATGTGCCACTGTACTTGCTGTGGCAAATACCTTGCTGTGTAGCAGTCCCTGCTACACAGGAACCTATTGTTCCTACACAGTTCCTACTGGCTCTGGCTTCAGCTGTGCTCTGCCAGTTTTGGCTCTGCTTTCACAGCATGCTGGGAGTAGAACTCCCCTTCCCAAGCCCTGAACAGAAACCTGCCCCTCCCAACACACGAAGAGTGTTTTGCTTAGGCTGCACGTGAAGGGTGGAAATTTGGCAGCTGATATCTCAGTGATGACAATTTATTCTGGTGCTGAAACTTGGCCAATGCTTTATAAGCCTAGAAGCAGAGGTTTTCTTGTCTGTTCTTTAGTTACTCAATTGTCCTTGATGGGGCAGTTGAGGGATAAAGAAAAGTCTGTGTGGAAAAAGAAGCCCTGAAAATGGTGGATGTTTTCACTGGATGCTGGGAGACTTTTTACCTCACAAAATAAGAGCTTAGTGTCCAACTGTTTGCAGGTTGATGATGGAAAAGGAGTAACTCTGGTGCTGTCCTGGTGCTAACACTTGGAGACAGGCTTTTTCCTTCTAGCAGCTTGCTGACATCTATCAAGGGCGGGAGAAAAGTGCTCCTTCCTCAAAGGACTGCCCAACTCAGTTGCCACAGAGCGTGGGCAGCAGGTTCACAGCTGTGGCTTTCAAGTCTCTGTCATGATGATTTCTAAACAGTTCACCCTTGTGTGGTTCTTTGAAGGATTGTGAGAGAAATTTGTTCACCGTTAGCCTGTCATCTTCAGATTGTAGTGGCAAGCTGAGGTAAGACCGCGGCAGACTTGCAATGCCCTCAATAATGATTTTGCACATTTCAAGCTGTTATAATGCTGTTTGTAGTTTTTTGAACTTGAGTTTGGAAGTTAAAGCAATTCAGTGTGTGGACTGTTTATGGGAGAGAAGGTCAGGGAACCTCTCCTGACTGCACAAGCATGTCACAGTTTCTCAATCAGAAAAGTGCCTTTCCCAAGACCTGCACAGTGGTGGCTGTCTGAAACAGTCAGTAGTTGAATTGAAGAAAGAGGGTTTCCAGTGGGTGTGCTCCATTCCTGGCACATCTCCTCACTGGAGCACTCTGGGGCATCCTGAGATTGAAGCAGAGGAAGGCTATTTTGCAGGTGTTTTCCCTACTCACAAAGCCATTAGGATGGTAGTCTCTGCTGTGCTCTGCAGCATGCTGCTGGGGCAGGAGAGAGGAAAAGAGGACAGGAGAGAAAAAAAGAGCAGCGATGAGCAGGACTTGAGGTAGAGGAGGAAGATGGATGAGGCAGCTTAGAACAAAGGACAGTGTTCAGTTTGTTCAGGGGGGAAGGTATGTGATTGTGTAACTGGGGGTTGTATCATAACTCAAACATCCCAGGTGGGTATGAAAGTTTGCAGGCATTTCCCAACACTGTAAAGACTTTGCAATCTTAATATTCTTAGTGGAGCTTGATACGTAATGCTCAGTAAATCTGTTATAGATCTGAGCAGCACACCAGGATGCATGGATCTCCTCCTCCTGTGGCTTTGTGCACCACAGGGTGTTCCTGGCACCTTGACAGTTAGGAATCATTTTGTCATGCCGTGTGCCTACCTATTGCAACATGCCTGCAATGAACATGCCATTCAGACTTCACTAATGCCTAGTCATAACAGGATGGATTAAGAATGGCATTTCAGCCTTCCTGAAGAATTTCCTTGTTTTTGCTGGTCTCTCAAGCCTATTGAGGCTGTGCAGAAAGGTCTCAGGATATCACTTGGTGGTGCTACCCTAAGGGTGTTTAGGGAAAGCATGTTTGCTTGTGTGACAGTGACTCCAGGCTCTGAGCCACCATTTGTACCCAGAATGTCTGAGAAAGGTGGTTGTCTTCATTCTTGCCTCTACAGGAGCTGCAGCAGGGCTCATGTGTTCCCATTTTTAGAGACTGGGGAAGATCTGGGCATACACTGGAGTACTCTGCCTGCACAGTCATCTCACCCCTGTTCCAAGTGCCACAGTGGAGGGAAGACCCTCAGTACCAAGGGCATTGTGCCACTGCAGGCCCAGTCCCCTGCACATCAGTGCTCCCAGCCTGTCTGCAGACCTAATTAATTGCTGCTAAGAGAAGACTTGTTTAAACTTGATGCACTTATGTTCCTTTACCTACTCTGTCATATAAAATATTGCCTTCTTTCCACTGAAGCCTTCATTCCAGCAGGCAGAATGGGGAGTACATTAGTGTGCAGTGGCTGGTGGTACCTTCTGGCTTTTTTAATGTGCCAGTCTGAATCCAAATCAACTCCAGCAGAGTGACCCATTCAAAGGCCTGTTGTGCCTGTGGGTGATGAGCCCCAGGCAGGACTTGTCTGTGCTTGGTGGCTCTGGACCCCTCTGCCTCACCAGCATCCCTTGCTGGACCAGAGCCATCCCGTGACAGTGCAAGCTTCCTCCAATGACTTCCCATCAGTGGTCTTCCAAAAGGGTGGATTTCTTTCCCTGACAGTATAGGTCAGACTGTTTCAAAGCTGTATGATCCCTTTGTAAAGGAAAGGAGCCAAATTTAATGTGAGGTGCCATCGCCTCGTGTGATGACTTTCAGTTTTGAACATGAACTTTTTAAGAAGGTAACGTGTCTCCCTACAACATTTTTTTCTTGATTGAGCACCACACATCCTCCCATGAGGGAGAGGGGCCAGACCTTGTTGGCTCAGTGCAGAGGCTTATTTCCTAGTTGTATCCAGACACGACTTGAGATAAGGTATAGGTGGAGCAACTGGTGAAGTGCTGGGAGGAATGATCAAGGTCTGACACCTTCCCTCCTTTCTCACCCTTTCTTGCCATATATTGCAGTGAGGTGCAAGTTTTCCATCAGCTGGAGTGAGGCTTGGGCTGTGCCAGACCTTACATACAGGAGTCTGTCTAAAGCTTTACCAATGCTTGGGGTACAGCCTTGGCTTTGTGGCTGTTGGTGGCAGTGTTCCCATTGATTCTATTGGGTTAGGAAGATGCCCTTGGCTTCACTTTTTTAATCAATATATGTGAGGTAGAGGCAGGAGTCCAGGGCATACCATGGCCAGAGCAAATGTGTGAAGATCTGGGGGTGATGGTGTGGGAAGAGAGAGGAATTTGTTCCCCATCTGGTTAGTAACTTGGTTAAACAGAGTTAGATTTGGTCCAGAAGATGGTGAAGCTGTTGGGAGATGAAGGGGGAATGGCTCTAAGTGTGTGTAGGGGAAATGCCTTTGTCACAACACTGAACAGCAAAACCTTTCCCATCTGGTGGAAATGTTCTGGAAATGTGTTCTAGTATCTAAGGGAGATTTTTAGTGTGTTAACTGCCTTGGCATGGGCTCCAGGGGAGCTGGATGGTGGGATCTGAGCTCTAATTACTTCCCTGGGTAAAATCTTGATCTCATGGGGGATTTTCCTGCCCACACTTGTTTAGAGGAGGCTAATTCATGTAGGCCAGTGGCCTGTCATGCTTCTTCATCCTCCCCCAGTGTCACATCCTGTATTGGCAGGAACATGATTCTGGATTATTTTATAAACAAGTCAGTTACATTAAATTGCCCTTGAAAGACCCTATTGGTATTCAGACCTCAAGGTTGTTTATGAGCTCAGGCCAAACCTAAAACATATTCCAGGCTTGGATTCAAATCCAGGAGTAAAATGAAAGTGGTTTTATTGGACAACTTGGTTTTGGCCACCACAACATCAACTAGGAAGTAGCCTGAGGGGGTTCTCTGTGCCATTGTCCTGCTCCTTCCTTGTAAGCTGAGGTGTTCTTGTGCGTGTGTTCTGTAGCCTGATGTGGATAACGCAGTGGAGGCGGCAAAGGCAGCATTCCAGAGGGGCTCTCCGTGGAGACAGATGGATGCCCCAAGCAGAGGACGACTCCTGCACAAACTGGCTGATCTTCTGGAGCGGGACAGAGTCATCCTGGCAGTAAGTATTGGGAGCAGTGATAAGACAGCAACAGTTGGCTTGCAACTCTGCTCCATGCCTCCGGTGTATCCATATCTACCTAATATTTTTATTTTCTCTCCCTTCAAGAAGGGTAGAAGAGTCCATGCAGGAGTCATGACTTTGTTCCTCTTTCTGCAGGATTTCAAGTGTCTTAGAAGGCTGTCAGTTCTTCTATATGGTTGACTTTGGCAGAGATTTAGCTAGTTATTGAAGTGATTAAATATATTTATACTTAAATTTTCAAAGTAATATTTTTTGTTTTAGTTTTAACAATCGTTGATGTTTACAGCTGTCTCCTAGCTCTTAAAAAAAAACAAAACACACCAAACCATCACAGCTGACTCATTCTTTATTACAAAAATGCAGGTGGGTTTGGACTTCTCTGCAAATTCTTTCCCTTAAAATGGGGGTCTGGAAAGAGAATCCTTTTGCTGGATATCATCCAAAGTTTAGAATGTGTGTAAGTGGGAACTGTTTCTTTTCCTATTTAATGTACTGGCTCAGGAAAATCTCTTTATAGCTGTGAAGCTGTGTTGGACTTCTGCACTGGAGAGCTATTGCTAGTGATTCCATGATCCCGTTATGGAGAAGTCCTGCTGCTGCAGAAAAAAGGGATAAGAACCTGAGCTAAAATGTGCTCAGTTAGTAGAAACCTTTGGACTCTACAGGCCTTGTACTTCTTTCCAAATGACACCCACAGATCTTCAGCTTAGGGCTGCTGTCCATTCACACCTAAGATCTTGGATCTGAGGATTCCCCAGTTCAATGTTGCACTTTTATCTTCGGAGAATGGCACTTACGATATTCCATGCTGTCAGATGTGCAGGTACATGGGCTGGTGTCCTGCTGAGGTCAGTAGGAATTGACATCCCTGGGATATGCTCAGGAGCCTGTGCAGCAGTTTTGAGCTGTGTCTCTTTCTCCAATACAGTGTCTCTCAACCACATAACAGCTTTCAGTTTCAGTAGGGCAAAACCAAAATATTCGGTTCTGAAGACAGTTCTGGCCAGCAAATAAGAGGGAGGAAAAAAAAAATGTCTGTGTGTGAATAAAGCCTGTTTATTTTTTGCTCACTTTTTGATGTGACTATTCCCCTAAGCAGAGCACACACTTCAAGCTTTCTGCTGTCCTTCTGGTCTGGGAGGTCTTGTTTGGTGCTGCTGTTTGCACTGCAGAAAACCAGTCCTGGCTGCCTTGGCTGCGTGCTAAGCAATGACCTATAAAAATCAGTTGTTTTAGCAGACATTCAGTGGATAACAATCCTAGCCATTCCAGGGGGAATGTCTGTTTGAGTGCTGTTTGGACCCTAATGTCTGTGGAGGATGACAGGGTATGACTTCATGTGTAAACAAAGATGTTTCAATCTACCAAGGGATAGTACTTCCTTTATGGATGTGCTGGCCATTTGCACCAATATCCCATTTAATGACCTGAGTGGAGAACAAAGCATTCCCTGAGCTTATGTCCAGAACAGTGTGAAGGACACAGGCTCAGCCTGGACTTTGTCTGGAGCTGATCAGCACCAGTGCAGCTTCAGTGGAGCAACTTCTGCCTTGCCCTGGCAGAGATCTGAGCCCAAATGTTACTTTACCAGAACTCTCTAAAAAGTATGTTTATCATTGGACAACAGAGGCTTTTCAGAGGTTGGGTTTGAGGTTATGAAGCAGAAAAAAGCTTTTATTTCTCTTTTTAATAAAAGGAAAGTAGCTCTTTCTGATTTCAGTGACACCATCTGGACTGTAGAACATCTGTGTTGGAAGGTCAGTTAGGGTGAAGTCACGATACTCACATTGTTTCTGACCAGTGCCCCAGACCCCAGCCCTGCATCCCACCCACACTCACCTTCTGGAGACTTCTGGAAGGTGCTCTTTCATCACAGCCCCTGAACAAAGTAACTGCTGTGGATATCAGAGTTACTGTGTCTGTTTTTCCTTCTGCCTTATTTGTATTAACAAGCTCATTCTCTAAATATAAGAGGAGGGAAGAACATTCCATGTCTTCAGAACAAGGCAAAATATAGCTGAGAAGAGGGTTCTTTGAAAGCTCTTTTTTAAGAAAAAACCTGAAACATGGACTTGTCTGACAGTGCGTGCAATTTGGGTTTTTTCAGACTCTGGAAACAATGGACACAGGAAAACCTTTTCTGCAGGCTTATTTCATTGACCTGGAAGGCTGTATAAAAACACTCCGATATTATGCTGGATGGGCTGATAAAATTCAGGGCAGAACTATTCCAGTGGGTGAGTATCTTCACACCCAGTTTCAGAGCTGGGATAGGATCAGGCTTGAGGGGGTGGGAGAGCTGTGGAAAGGCTGGCTTCTGAAAACCTGCAAAAATTGCCTGCACTTCCTTTCTATCTCAGGATGCATTTTAAGCAGATGTTTCAATATTTAACCTGTTGGGAGAACTTTGTCAAGGCCTGGATAGATCTCTGGAAAATAATGAGTGGGCTCTTCTGTTGCTTTTTTAACAGAGAAACCTTTGGTCAGAGCAGTCACACAGAGAGAATACTTTGGTCCAGGTATAGAAGTTCAAATATGGTTTTGGAGAGAACAAGTTAACAGAATGGATTTCCTTGTGGCATGATGGGTGATATGGAGTATTTTCAAATTCAGCCTTTTTTGTCCCTGCATGTGGGTGATCACTGAGGCTGTGTAAAGGACAAGCACTGCAGACAGAAATTAGTCACCAGAGGAAGGGTTCTGGAGGGCTGAGCTAGTTCAGTCTGTGCAGACAGCAAAGGGAGCCATGTCACTCATATAAACTGAGATTTGTCACCCTCATTCAGAGTGGTGTAAAGCTTTGCTTGCCTGGACACTGCTTGTTTGTCCTGATTGAGGTCACTTCCAAACCCCATCATTAGAAATGTTCTTGTGCTCTGTCAGATCTTCCCAATGAAACTAGGTGTTCGGCAAGAATGAATTTGAAAGGCAAATGTTCTTCCTGCTATCTTTTTGAAAGAGTAACAGCAGTATTTTAAGATGAATGGTATTACTTAAGTTCAAGTTTCATTTTTTTGCGTTTTCTTAGCAGAAGTGCAATTCCTGTTACACTGAACAGGATTCCTGTATAACATGGGTTTTAAAAATCTCTCCTTCAGAGAGACAAGTACTTTGTTTTTTTTCAGTAGGACACAATCTGAATGATACTTATGTTTGCTCTTCTGTGTGATAAAGAGTTATCATCTCCTCAGCCTCCACACAGGGAGTTTGCAGAAGGAGCTGAACCTTGGTTTTAAAAGATTGCACTGTGACCATGAGTGGTGTTTGGCTTTCAAGCTGGCACAAGACTCTCACTCAGATCTTCATCCACCTGGGATGTCCCAAAGACACGAGTCAGGATGAACAGACAGTGTTCTCTGTCTAACATGAGTTTAGCTCTGTCCCCAACCTGTTAGTGTGCAGTTGTCTTACACACTTTCTGTAAAAGTGAGGATTTTGACTGTTTTATTCCCTTTTACTCTCTTGTCTTGCAGATGAAAACTTTGTCTGTTTCACCCGGCATGAGCCGATGGGTGTCTGTGGAGCCATAACCCCAGTAAGTGATAGTGCTGGTACCCTACATCTCCCATAGAACTGGAAATTCCATGTGCACTCCATCCTACCCTGCAGCCATTTGCTGCCTGGTTAAGCACAGCTGTTCTGCAGGGAACTCCCATCTCAGTGGCCTGATGTAGTTTCATGTTTTACCCCCATGCCAATTGCTCTTGGCAACAGAAATGCTCTGCAGTGGAAGGGTGGGTCTCCTAATCAGATGCTCTGTTGCTCTCTGAGGCTGACACCAGTCACCAGAGACCAGTCAGAGCTCTGACTCTCACACTGCTGGGACAACCATCTCATCATTATGAGTGCTGGCTTTTTGCTGCCTTGTGCTGATGCATAGTTTTGAGTTTTAAATCATATCCATTATCAATTAATTATGTCTGGCTGTTGTCTGAGCTTTCTGGGATTAAGTCTTATTGAATAGAGTTTTCTTTTCCTTGAGGTCTCATTCTCTGCTAAGGGGACAGTATGGCTAGTTCTTGGAATGCCTCCAGCATTAGCATGTGTTGCTTGCTTTGTTTCAACAGACAGCCAGGAAGACTTTACAGCTCATGGGAGACAGAGTTTGTTCCTGTCTGGTTGTAAAATGCTTTGAAATGTGGTATCCTACAATTTCTGAGGCAAATGGTGCTGTGTTGAGATTCTCTGTTTGGATACAGCACCAAGCCTTCCAGAGCTCAATAAGTGTTTGGACAATGCTCTCAGACCTGTGGTGGGAGTCTTGATGCTGTCCTGGGCAGGTCCAGGAGTTGGAATCTGATGATCCCAGTGGATCCCTTCCAACCTAGGATGTTCTATGATTATATAGTACTTGGATCAATATGAGTTCATGGAGGATTTTGACTTTTGAGGTAGGGTTAAAGACTGAAAGAAATGCATGTGAGACATTAGACTTGCTGGACCCTGGGAATACCAGGTCTGGACCAGATCCCAAAGAAATGTGGGGAAATTCTGCTTTTTCCTTCAGCAGGACTGAATTTATACCTGTGATAGTAAGAGGACATAGCCTATTTGGCAGTGTCAGGGTGAGGCAAAGTGGGAGGTTATCAAACATTCATCTTAGTGACTTTGCAGCTTTTTTGGCTGAGAAAGCAACGTGACTGCTCATGAGCAGAATTTATGACTTAAGGTTAAAATCTCAGGTTCCTCACAGTTAAAAGGTATTTTCTGTCACAGTCAGCTCCTTTTGGCACTCAGCAGTGCTTTGGAAACTATCCCTTTAAAAGCCTACATGTAGAACACCTTGGAAGGCCACTGTAAGGGACATAGAGGGACTTGTAAGATCTCAGGTTGACTCTAGACCAGCAATAAATACAACAGAAAGTACAGAACCAAATTTGACTTAAGTTCAACATTGCGTTTGTATAAAGAATTATTTGGGTCAACAAAACCACATCTGTCTTCAGTTTACTCAAAAAAAATCTTCTCCAGTTTTTTCTCCAGTTCGATCTTGGTAACACCAACAGCCTGTGGGTTTGTATATTCCTACTTGATTGAAAAACCCAGAACAGTGACAGAACCTATGTTTCCCTAGAGCAATTAACAGTCCTCCCTTTTTTCTATGGCTTGACTATATTTAAAGCAGTGTTCTAGCAAGGGAAGCTCTTAGGAAGTGCAGCATATGGCTGATTTTTATCCCAAGGTGATATCATGAGGCAGCCTTGGAGTCCTTTACTGTTCTTTCACCAGCCACTCTGCAGCAGAAAGCTCCTAATAGAGCTATTTCATGCTCTGAAAGTGTAAAAAAGTAGTGTAGGTGTAAATGGCTCAAGCTGCACAGTCAGGCCTCCAAGAAAACTTAGCAGAAAAAGATAAATGGGCAAATTATGGGATGTGGCCATTGGAGAAGATCACTGAAATGGAACATGTCTGGGAAAAAGGTTGAAGCAAGTTGAAGAATAACACTCAAGACTAAATTCTGCTTTGTCTCAGGGTTAGAATAGAACTCATGGCTCAAAAGCTACACTGCTAATTTATTTGTAAGTGTGAATTTGTGGATTCCTGACATACTTGGCTTCTTTGTTGATAGCTGAAGGCCCTTGGCTTGAGTCTTGACAAGAAGTCCCCTTGCTGTTGGCCTGCTTCCATCATCCCTGAAGCAGCATTAATTATTTTTAATGAAGAAATCCTTTCTGCTGCCAAATGACCTTTCTGAGATTCAGTGTGAGCTAGATTTTCCACTTCTTGCTTAGATTCCAAGATCCACAAATACACATGACCATGAAAGAGATTAGCACAGAGAAAACTGATGTGGACTGGCTCCTAATTCCAAATTAGAAAATGAATCGTAAAGGAACAATCTACAATATGAAGGGGAGTATAAGACCTCCCCTAGATTTCCATGACTGAACAATTCACTGCAGTTTCCTAGTTGTAAAAGTGGAATTGAATGATATTATATAACTTCTAAGTACTCAGCCAGTCCTTAACAGAGAAAAATTAGTTTTTTTCAATGAGAAGTTGCACTCTATAATTCCCCACATACAAATGCTGTACAGAAGTGATGCATCAGGAAACTGCCTCCAACACAGTTTCTGTGAACAGCCAAAATCCTACATAAAATGTGATCAAACTCCTTTAAAGAATGAGGTCACATCGTGCAGAAGGTTGTCCAACTTACAGGATTAGCGTGAGGACTGCCAGCAATATTAGAGATCTCAGGGGGAAATCAAGGAAGTCATATTCCTTAGTCCAAGCAAACACAGTATTATAAACAGACGCTTCTCTTTGTGGCTTTCCTCCCAGTTCCTTTCCTCCCTGGGCTGGGAAAAGGCTGCATGGAAGTGAGTAGGTGACTGTGCCAGGCTGATCTGACCAGTGACTTGTGTTCTTGCAGTGGAACTTCCCCCTGCTGATGCTGGTTTGGAAGATGGCACCGGCGCTGTGCTGTGGAAATACTCTGGTCATTAAGCCAGCTGAACAAACTCCGCTCACGTCTCTCTACATTGGCTCTCTGATCAAGGAGGTGAGGAAATCTGAACAGACCATCGGAGTTCTGTTCTCTTAAGGTCGTAAGCAAGGCTGTATTTTGAATTGGCTGTCCAGATTTTTAGGTTGTAAAGATATTAAAGCCTCACAAAAGAAAGTGAGAACAACCTCTGTCTTCAGTCTTTTCCTACAAAGGCCTTTGTGACTGGCTGGGAGGTGGCAAACATCACAAAACCTGTGCATTGTTCTCCTTTTCTCAGGACACTGCAGAGAGAAAAAACGATGCTTTTATTCCTCTGCCTTGTCTTCCCCTCTCCCAAATGAGGGAAAGAAAACAGCTCAGTTTTATTAGACAATGGGAAAAAAGAGTGTGATTAGACAGCAGTGTTGTGTTTGTTGTTTTTAAGTGGGATAATTCAACCAAGACAGAGTGCCCTGGGAAACAATTCCTCGTCATTTCTGTGGTTCGTAGAACAATTTAGCTGTGTCTGGCCTGTAAAGTCAACTGAAATAAAGGCAAGATGATAGGCTGGGATTTTCAAATGCTCATTTAGGGCTTGTCAGGTAGGATCTTGTGTGCCAACAGATCCATTAATTGTACAGATGGGTGGGAGGTGCACAGAACCTTCCAGCACTGCTCCATCCTGCAGCTGTGGATATGACTGAGGGAAACTAAGTGTTGTAGATGGACTTTTACCTCTCAGCTGAAAGTCTGTTTGTTAGGTTCAGTCAAATGATGATTTTGTCCATCCTTGGCTTAGCCTGGGAGAAAATAGAAGGATATGTTGATAATTGACACTTAGGGCTCTTCCATCAGGAAATGAAGTGGAAAAATAATACCAGTTAAGTATCTCCTACAGTCACTTGGCTTAATAAGATTACACAAGATGAGTGAGTGAGTACAGGGTGCAGTTGTGGTGCAGCACTGCTTTTTTTTGACTCTGACATGCAGCTCCCCAAACACAGGCGTAGCAGTCCCCCCCAAAAAACCCATTCAATTCTGGTAAAAATTCTAAACTTTCTGTTTGTCACAGTTGCCCTTCAGGGCACAAGTGTAATTAGAGCAGAATAATTTTATTTGAAGATGCTCCTTTCTCGACCCAAAATTAGCTAAATTCTTTGCAGTTTTTCAGAAACATAAGTTAAACTTTTTTTGGTTTTCATCTTTAAAAGGATGCAGAAGATGTTACCACACACACAAAGCTATGTGTTACATTCAATGAAATAATTTTTGGCCAACCAAAATATTTTGGCTTCCATTTTTGCTGAAAAACAGAAAAAACCTTTTGGCTCAGGATGTTCTGAACCAATTTTTTGCTTCCTTGTGGCTTTGCTGCTGACTCCAAACACCATTACTTGCACAGTTTGACATGCAGTATTTGCTTGAAAACTCATTAGCCAAGATGCAAACTCCATTAAATGCACTTTTGTCATTGTCACATCCACAGAAGAAATGAGACTGCCCTTCCAATTTATGAAAAGAAAAAATGGGGGAAAAAAGCATTATGAGGATAATTTTTTGCAAGATAGTACATGAACAATTGCTTCCTTTTTTCCCTCTATTAAAAAGAAATTGCATTTATTGAGATTTTGTATTAAAAAGTCATAGGAAATGAAGCAAATGTTTTACATTCTGCAATTTCATCATTAGAAATTGCAGGGAAAACAGCCTTGTGCTATCAGTAGTAGGGGAAGGCTAACCTATAACAACAATAATCCTTGAAACTCTTGTTTCAGGAAGTGAAACCAAGCCAGTAAGTCCCTCAGTTCTCCTGGCACTAGAATTTCACCTGAAGTTTTGCCATTTGTCTGTTTTGGCAAAATTACTAGTTGGCTAATCTAGGTTGTAAATGTGGTGGAAACTTGCATAAGTCTTGTTACCATCTGCTTTTGTACTCCTGTTTTATTAGCCCCATCGTCTAGTGAGGTTTTACTGACTTCTTAATCCCTCTGGTCCCTGAAGAACCACAAATGTCAACCTTTGTTCAAAACAAACTTTCATTCATCTACCCCTTGGCTGCAGCTGCACTGCAGTAGCTGGGGGCCAAGTTTGGCCAAAAGACTCACTCTCTTTTGACTTGAAACTGGGACTTCTCCAAGAATTCTTACTGAAACTTGGCATTTTCTAAGCATGGCTGTTAGTTTCGCCCATGTCTACTCCAGCTGGTAGCACACAGCCATGTCACTGGAAAGCCTGGAAAACAGGGATGCATCTTGTAAGAGCTTGGAGGATACAGAATGAATTAGAATACAACTAATTCAGCCTTCCTGAGAAATGAGCTGTACTCTCAAATTCTCTGCAGAGCTGTTTTTCACCTCTCTTTCAGGTGGGTTTCCCTCCAGGTGTGGTGAACATTGTGCCAGGCTACGGCCCCACAGCTGGAGCTGCAATTTCTACCCATGAGAGCATTGATAAAATTGCTTTTACTGGATCAACCAAGGTAGGTGATGGATTTCTCATAGGCACCTGCATAGGTTCCTCTTTGCATTCTCTAGTAAACTGTCATCCATACAAGCCTGGTCCTATGAAATTTCAGTGATTTCTGTATAACCAATGCTTTTTCTGTCATATTCCCTGTGTCAGGATTCTCAGAAGTATTTGGTATTTGTCTAATTCAGATCCTTGTTCTTGTAATAATCCCACATCTCTGAAAGCTGGGTTTTGCCAAACCACCACTTTTCTGTAAGAACTGTAAACAAAAGGTGCTCTGACATTAGGCAAGGCAGTCTACAGGGCAGACTGGCAGTGACTTAACATCATGTCATTGTCTTGATGGAGCTTCTGGGCATGTTTGCCTGCCAGTCCTGCCCTGCAACTGGAAAACATGTCAGTCAGAGGCCTGAACAATTCTTCCTTGGCTTTAGTTACCTCTGAGGAACTAGGACTTAAATAAAAACATGGCCTTGTGCCCAAGGTCTTCTTTGCTGACGTGGAGGGGATTAACATTTGAGCTTCATTCTGAGACCTGCACAGTAAAGCACTTTCTTATTTAGCTTTTTTTCCTGTAAATAGATGTGTCTGGCTTGTTTATGAGAGGGGTGGCAGTGAGACCTCTGCACTATCAATCACCTACAGCCATCCTCTTCCATACCTACTTGGGAAAAGTGCATGTGGCTTAGCCAAGACTGTGGAATTGAGCACAGCTGAGACATGCAAACAAATCTGACTGCAGTAATCACTGCTGAAAATTCTCAAACAAGAGCTTGCTTAGAAAAGTGAACACTTTTCCTCTGACTGCTTTAGATGCTTCTTGCAGCAGATCTGCACCTCCAGAACAGAGGCAGAGTCCAAAGAATGGAAATGATCACACCAGTGGGGGCAGCTTCAAATCAGTCAGGCAAATTCAGTCTCTAATTTCTTTGAGGAAACTATTCTCATGAGCATTTGCTGAATTCATCCATTCTTATGTCTGCCCTCGTAATTGCAGAGTGCAGTGTGAATGTATAAAGATGACAAATTACCTTGAAAGGTGTTCTTGGTCTGTAAAGGTAACACCAAACCCTCAAAAGCTGCAGCATTTACCAACACTACCATCTAGTGGCTTTGTGTACATCCTAACTGCTGTGCTTACCCCATAGGAAAAGGTGTGCTAAGCCTCTGTTTCTGTGCAGGGATCATGGGAACAAACAGAACACAATAAAGTAAAAGTTCACAGTGCACTTTTACTCTCTTGATAGTTGGTCTAATCTCAGAGTTTACTCAGTTACATGCTTCTCTCCAAATCCTAGATCAGAAACTTTTAGCCCTGATGAGACATTAGCTGTGTGAAAACAATAGAGCTTATAGACTCTTCCAGCCCACATGTCTCTGTTTGGGTTTTTAATGAAAAAGGAGTATCCAATGGATTAGTGGCAGAAGGAAAATCTCATCTGCTGGAGCCTGTAGGCAAAAAACTCCTGTAGACACTGTGCTTGTCTCCTAATCCATGGGTGTGCAGGAAACACCAAGGGAGACAGATCCTTTGCTAATGCATGTGTGATTTAGCAGTGTTTTCTTCCCCCTCCACCCATCTGTGAGTTCAGCTGCATCTCTGCAGTATTTGCAGCACAATGCTACTGTTTCTGAGCCAGGAAGTGAAGCTAATTCAAAATATATTTTGACTTAGTTATTAAGCCTCATCTTGGGCTCAGTGCCAGATTGGAAATACTAATCTTAAACTCTTGGAGAATTTTCCCATATAGATCTCTTCTTTTAGGTTATTAACTTGCTCTTCTTTGGCCAGCCAGCCAGCAGTAATGCCTCTTGCAAAGCTAGGATGCACTTATTCCTGCTGTCTCTAGGCCTAAGCTCTGAGTGACTAGAGGTAATCTCTCCTAAGTTCAGGAGTCATGCTCAAGTTACAAGGGCAAATCATGAGAAAGGCAGACCTGTAACTGCCAGCCAGCTGCCCCATGCTTTCCTTGCTCATAGTTCCACCCCGGGGCAAGAATATTTTTAGGCAGAAGTAAAGGTAAGGTTTCCATGTGCAAAGGTAAAATACAATAAAACAGTTATAATATGAGGAAATTCAATTATATTGCTCTTCAGAAATTAACCTGCCCTAACAACTGAAGGTCCTAAATAGTTTTAATTCATACTGTTTCTAACAACATTAGATTACTAAACTCTGAAAGCAGGGTAAATCCTTCCCTTCAGGATACAGATGTAGCTCTCCAACATAGCCTGTCCTTTCAGACCTGCCTAAACCAAACCTCAATTCTGAGCCTGGTTTTCACCTTGGTAGCAGTAGAAAGCTCAAATCAGTTCAGAGTGTTCTCCCTGACCTCTAACTGCTTCAGCTGTCATCCAGGCTCTTCCACCCTTGTTGGAAGCACACTTGAGATTTTTAAGGGAAACAACTCATGTCCTCTTCATGTCTCACTGCTATAGGTTGGAAAACTGATCAAAGAAGCTGCTTCTAAAAGCAACCTCAAAAGGGTGACATTAGAGCTGGGAGGGAAAAACCCCTGCATTGTGTGTGCAGATGCAGACTGTGAGTATGGGCTGCTGGGTGTATTTGCTGTAAGAGGCTTGAGGGTGGGGTCTCTGCTGTCCTCTGGCAGCTCACAGGACTGGTGTTTCTACCCTGAAGGTTGGAGGAAACCTCTGTCCAAGGGCAGGATATAGTTCTGCATTCCTGGAGCTCTTCCCCAGCATGGGGATCATCCCCATGGCCTGTGTTGCCTTCCCTGGGGATGGTTGCAGTTGCAGGTAGATCTTGCACTTGTGTGTTTGCAGTTTGTGGGCTTTATCTTTGGTTGGCAATGCTGGAGAGCCTGAGCCAAGCACTGGGGAAAGCAGTTGTCTGCAAAGCAGCCTCTCTGCAGGCGTTCCTGTGTCAGGGGAATTTTGTAGAACCTGATCTAATCCAGCCCTCACCTCTATCCTGGTGGTCTGCAGGGCTCATTTTGTGTGTTTCGTTGTGATTTTATTACATGACTGAGTACTACTAGGAGATATGTGTAACCTGTGACCACCAAAATGGCTAGAAAATCCTATTTGGCTTCAGGAAAGTCCTCTCCAGTCCTGCACAGCACAGGTTGAAAGTCAGAGGCATTTGTGCTAGCTGCTGACAGTGAGCATTGGAAGGACCTGGTCAAAGCTGGTATGCTGCTTTCTGAACAATCAGGACTGAAACTTGTCTTTAAGAACCAATGCATGGTATCAAGGAATCCACATTTGAACTTCCACAGTAAGAAAAACTGGTCACTGCTTTCAGTGAGTCCTTGTGGGAGAAATTATCAGGAACTATGGCAAACTAGACCTCAAGACAAAAGTCAGAAAGGGGGGTGGATGCAATAGAAAATCTGGTTTGGGGCAGTGAGGCCCTGTGAGTGCCTTCAATGGGTGTTGACCATTGTCAGCATTTTTTAAGGTTTTCCAAAGAGAAAGCAAAAAAACAAGTCTGGAAACACTGGAATGCTGGAACTGTGCATGTGGTAACGCTTTTCCCTCCTGGGTCATCTTGCAGTGGACTTGGCAGTGGAATGTGCCCACCAAGGCGTGTTCTTCAACCAGGGGCAGTGCTGCACGGCTGCCTCCCGTGTCTTTGTGGAGGAGCAGATCTACCCTGAGTTCGTCAGGCGCAGCGTGGAGTTTGCCAAGAAGAGACTGGTTGGAGACCCCTTTGATGCCACAACTGAACAAGGGCCCCAGGTAACTATGTCTGAGAGCAGTTGTTGTTTGGTTTTTGGTTGTGGTTTTGTTTAATTTTCCTTGAGTAAATATTATCCTTACGGATACGGTCCCAGCAGAAGTGCCGAGGGGTGACTAATGTATCGTGGCTTTATTTTTCCTCTCTATTTTAAATATCAATTAATCACAACTGTTGAAATGTTATGTTGTAATTTTTTAAAAAACACAAATGTATTTAATTCAGTTCTTATCCAGCTTTATGGAAGGGGCTGTTTCCCTGGTACAGTAACACAAAGCATGTTGCAGTGAGCCATAGCTCTGTGCAGAAGAGTGCAGCTAAATGGCTATTCAGCTCCTTGGCTGTGTGGGTGATGACAAGTAGTTAGAGCCCAGAGACTCCTGAGTCCTCACTTTCCCTCTCCTCCTCTGCTCCCTTTCTGATCCTTTGGAGAAGTTTCAGCTGAATTAGAAGGAAGAAACATGCCAAACTGCTGTCAGGACCAGCCTCCTCAATACTTCCAGAGCCTTCCTCTTAGTTTTTCTCCTTTTGAGGCAATCTGAGTTGTGCTGGAGAACTCTGGGGGAAGATGATCCTCAGGTCAGATCTTCTAACGGGCCCACTGTTTGGTACTAAAAATAAAGTAAGGTTCCCAGAAACCTATAGCCAAGGCCTCTTTTGCTCTGTACTGCACTGTGAGTTTTTCTTCCTTGATGCTGTGTGGGATCCCTCAGAGAAGGGGTGGCTTTAAGGACATCTGCCTCTCCTTATCTGGATCTGAATATGCACATGATTCATGCATGGCAAAACCTCATTACTTGTCCTCATGCATGGGGAATAAGTTGATGTACATCCCCTGCTCGTGATGAGGCTACATCTAGCCCTGTAACTTGCCTAGAAAGAGATTTTGAACTGCTCAGCACCCTTAGGAAAAGACTTGTTCCAGCAGAGATGAGCTGACCCTCAAACACTGGTTTCATGGGAATAGCTCCTGAATCCATGCAGTTCTGAGTTTTAAAGGGTGAAACACCCTGCAGTGATTGGAGCATGTGGAGCTGGGCTGTTTGTTGCAGTTCATCTGTGTCCCCAGCTCTTGCCAGGCTGTCAGAGCCCTTCCCATCCTCTGGGATCACTGCTGTGGCTTAAGGGAGACCTTTTGCATACAGAGCTGTAATTAAGGGTAACAGTAAGTTGGAATACCAGTGTCTGATCAGATTTTAAATATGGCCCATCTGTCCACTTTCCCTGCTCTGGCTTACCTGTCACACTTGTAGGAGAAAGAGCACACCCACACACACCTGAACTTCTGTGTATGCAACTGTCAAGGCCAGGATGGGAAGGTGTTGAGGGAGTAGGAGGCAAGTGTAAATCCCAAAGCTTTTATGTGATTTCCAGTTCAAAGGAACAACCACTTCCTCTGCAGCTATGGTTCCTCACTCTCTGGAGCCTATGTTGTGGGCACATACAGAAACTTAAGCAGAGGAGAGAAATGATGCAGTGTCACAAGGACTTAAAAATACCTCCAAAAGTAGCAAAGATTCACACCTACCCACAAGTTACTCTTCAAATGTGAAGCTTCCAGATAATTCTTTCCCCCCATCCCTGAAGTAACCTGCTTGGTTGTGAGGGTTTTTTAATCTTGAACTGATGGATAAGGGAAGAATCACTAGGAAAAATAATTTGTCTTCATCTCTTCCCATGAGATGCTTCAGATCCAGCCTGTTGCTCTCATTCTCCCTTTGTGTGGGTCAGGGTGAACATATACAACAGCATTACAGCAATGCTGCATAGATCCCATTGTGGGATGGTCACTGGCTTAGAAGCTGACAGGGGGAAGGGGTTAAAGCTAGCCTTTGGGCTGGCAGTGGTTGTAGCCCATGATCTCTTTGGTCCTGCATCAGCTGAAGGTGATGACAATCCTGTTCCACAAAAACTTGAAGCTGATGTAAGCTAGTCCTGGAAAAGTGGTCCTGTGTGTGCAGTTGTTTGTTTCTACACTGAACTGCACTGGATTGAGGAACTGGTTGATTCAGGTCTAATCCAGCCTTTTTGGAAGTGAGGAAGAAAGGTTTTACTCAGGTCAGTCCCCTGATGTGCATTACTGTTCACTGGCATGGATGCTCATGGCATGGCAGTTGGGAAAATACTGTGTCAGCTGCAGTATTGGGTTATGCTGATATAAACTGTACTGCTCTGATTAAAATTAGGTCAACTTTAAACAGTATTAAATTTAGACAGAAATGAGGCATGCTTCTGATGAGACTTCTCCAAAACTCACATGTGTCTGGCAGTGCTGACTGGCTGGAATTCAAAGGACACCACAAGAAACCTGAGGGGTGATCAGAACTGTTTGAGCAGAGTGCCAACCTCAAATGCAGACCAAGGGCAGTTTTTAACTTTGGATTCCTGGGAGCTGTATCACAGGAAGCAATAAAGTAGATCTGCACAGATGGCAAACTGGTTAACCAGTGCATTATACAACTGTGAACAGCAAACTGCATTAGATGAGACTGATATCCTGGGGCAGTAGAACAGGGATTAAATGAGAGTAAGACTAGACTAGTTTTGTTATTTTAGAACCCCACATACTGGGATTTGTGGATTGTAACACCTAATCTACAGAAATAAAATAAGCACTAATCATGGCACTTGTTAGCCAGTAGCTATTCAGCCCAAAACATATAATTGGATTTGTAAGACAGTGAATATTTTCCTTAGACTGTAGACATGCACTTCAGGATTAAAGTGTGAAAATAAAACATTTAAGTAGAAAGGGTTGTGTCCAACAGCGTGTTGGACCCAGTTGTAGGCTATTTTGTAGGATTACAAACTCTGATTTTGGACATGGAAAAAATTCTCTGTATGGTCTTGGCTGAAATGAAGCAAGAGAAGAAAATTTGGGGGTTCCCAGATTTTCAGCATTGCAGTGATCCTTAGAAGCTGCCTTCTCTATTGAATTGGATGAACAAATAGTAGAATTTGCTTTACCAGATCATGTGGTTTTAATAGAATTCAATGCTTGAACCATAAATAATAGTGGAGTAGGGGACAGAATTTAAACAAGCCTTGCAAGCTCTAGTTACAATGACAAACAGTTCCACCCTTGCATGTCATTTTTACAAATGTTTTCTTTCCCCAGTGTCTTTTCATCTAACTGTAGTTTGCCTTGCAACAAGTTACAGCTGTATAAATATCCTTGTTTTGTTTTCTGTGATGTGAAGTGGATGGACTGGATTGGTCTGGATCACAGACATGCCAGGATGGAAAGCACTTGCAGATATTTTTGAATTATTTACACTTGGCAACTAAGCAACCAGACAAATAGGCAATGTGTATGACACCTGCCAAACTCAGTGTGACACTGTATCCTACAGGAGGGCACACATTTCCTGGGGCAGTAGCATGAATTGTGTCCTTGAGCAGCACCTTAACATGAGAGAACACAAGCACTTAGAACACCCCGTCCACAGTGCATGGGATACACACATCTGTTTGCCCGGAGATGTGCTGAGCTCTGTTTCCACTGTGTACCAGAAGTACCTCAAGGACACCCTCCTGCAGCTTTGATATTTGTATAAAAGCATGAAAACTTGGATTGTGTGTGGCCAGGATTAACTGGGGACAGGATATAGTCTGTAATCTGGAGGAGTCAAGCGTGGAACACTCTGTGTAAACAGTCCCAACTGGCAACTGGCCCTGCTGAAATAAAACCAGATGCCTAGGGAGGGGGATTGAGCCAGAACAAGCATCTGGAGATACCTGGCAATCAGAATAACCCCCCAGGCTTCCAGGACACCTTGTACCAGTGGGTGGAGTCTTTAATTTAATCACCTCAATAAATTTTTTGAGCTTTTTGTCAAGTTTTTCTTTTTTAAAAACATCACTATAAGTCTTTTACCATCTCCAGCCTGCTGTGATGAGGAGTTTCATCACTTAATTACACATCATGCCAAGAGCCAAGTTTGTTTGTTTGAAACCTGCAGTTCTGCAGCCTACTGCTGCAGGTGGAGCACAGAAAAAGGATCTGTAGTGATTGGAAGTTCTGTGGGCTTCTGCACCTCTTCCCAGCACAGGACACACTGTGCTTGTGGAGTACAGGATGTCTCCTCCAAGTCCTGGTGCAGCTGTGCTTCAGGGTCCTGTCACTGGACTGGCCTTTCCCCATCCCTACAGAAATCCCTGGTTAAAGGCTAATCACAACAGCACTCACTATGTGAGATTAATATATATTTAGTGGGGGTGAGGAGGAGATAGACAAGGTTGGTAGTTAAATGTGAGGATATGGCTGCCAGTAGAAAAGAGGAAAAAAAATGCAGGATTATACCAGTCTCTGAGAACCATGAAAAGTTGCTATGATTTTAAAAGCAATGCTTTGGTGCAGCAGTTCTGAAGTCAGCCCACCAACAGGGCTTGTTTTTGAGGCTGTTCATGTAGTGTGCAGTGTGGAATGAGATGGAGGCAGAGCTCACTGGGTACTTCCAGCTGGGGACAGGGCACTATGGGTGAAGCTGCCCACTGCAGCAAAGTTAATAGTTCTTATACCCTGGTCTTCCCTCTACTGCACTGATTCTGTTGCTGGTCGGATCCCTTGCTGAGCTTGCTAGTCCATCTCAGACTGTTCTCATACTGCTACTGAGATAAATCAGTGCTTGGGAAAGGCCAGCAAATCCCAGAGCTCAAGTGAGGTGAGCTATGGAAGCACATATCTAGGACAACCAGGAAGGGGAAGTGGGGAGACCCCTCCATGTGGCAGCAAACTATTACATCAGATTAAACTGTTACATGTCACATCACCTTCTGTTTTCTGTGGCTCAGGGCTATGCCCATGTCCTGTCTTTCTCCCTGCTCACTGCCTGACTGCCACATCCTAAACTGAACTGTAAACAAACTCAATTTGACAGTGCCCTGCAAACGTCCCCCTGGGCCACATTCCATGACTCCTCTCTGGAACCATGCTAATAAAGGTGCTGCTGTCTGCTTCTTTTCCTTTTGTGTCTGACAGATTGACCAAAAACAGTTTGATAAAATCCTGGAGCTGATAGAAAGTGGGAAGAAAGAAGGGGCTAAGCTGGAGTGTGGCGGTCTTGCCATTGAAGACAGAGGACTGTTCATAAAACCCACGGTGTTTTCCGAGGTCACTGATAACATGAGAATTGCCAAAGAAGAGGTACAAATCACCTAGATAAATGCTGCTTCAGACTAAGAAATAGTGATGATGAGGGGATTCTGTCTGAATCTGTCTTAAATATTTTAAATATAAATAACTGAGTAAAAATAACTGACACTGTGGCAGGCTGGAGCAATTATTTACCCTGTAATTGCCAGTGACAGTGGGCAGTGTAATGTGCGTTCTTGCTACACTACTTTGTAAAGAAGGGGTTGCTTTATTGCAGAAAAGTGGGAAAAGAACTCTGGGACCTGATGCTGGTAAGGAGCAAAGGAATGGCCACTGAAGTTCTCTGAAGCAGCCTCAGCATCTGAAACTATCCCAGATTCCATTCTCATGGCAAAATCCCTTGAGGCTATTTCTTTCCTATATGAAAACATGGTCAAAGCCAGCAAAGTGCAGATCTAATACTCTGCCTTTCATTATTCATATGCAGAAATGTTGAACAAGCTGCATGTGATTAGATCCTGTGATATTCCTTTGAAATAGAAGTTAATCTACTTTTCATCATGTTCCCTAATGGAAAATAAGTAGTTGCCAAAGTCTAACTGGCATTTGTGTTTTATAGTTTAGCCTAGTGCTTTTTATGGGGCTGCTTGCTGTTCACTCCTGGCAAAATGTATAAATGTCTCAGATCTGCCACAGAATCTCTAAGGAACCTGGGAAAGATATCAGTCAGAGCATGAGTTACATGCTAAAAATAGAGAGAAAAAGAGCTGAAAATCCCATAACAGACCTTTTCTTAATGAACTGATTCCAAATCCCAAGCCATGATTCACAAAGCTTATCCAGTTCCCTTCCCTGGCAGTTTTGTTGCAAATGCATGTTCATCCTTTGCCTAGGATTGAGGCTTCACTTAAGAGCCTGGATATACCAAAACAAAGACATTTAGAAATACTTTTATGAGCCTAAAAGTGGCCAAGATGAACCTGTATCTCACCTTCAATGGGCTTTATTGTGCTGTGAGACCCTGAAAACCAAGAAAGGGCTACACCTTTAATACTGTAGCCAATGGGAGACTCCATCCGAAAATTTGCAAAGCCTTCTGTATTGCCTGTTGCCTTTACACTGGCAACCTGGGAAGCCAAATTTGTGGTCAAACACAAATGTCGTAAATGCACTGCATGCAAATAAAATGCATACAGTGACAAAATCAGGGTTAAAACCAAGAAAGAAAAGTTGCAGTCCTTGAAATAAATTAATTGTTACTTGAGTACACTCAGCTTCAGAGTTCAAAAGGAGAGTTGTAAATGGAGTAAGGATGAATCAGTTGTAACTTGTCCAGTTTTAACTCTGCTTATTTTGATTGTTGTAGATGATCCATTTGTTGTTAGATCTTAACATTTATTAACTACTACAGCACATCACAATGCTTCCTTTGAAGTTTAATTAATAGTTTTTAAGACACTATCAGTGACCCTTAGAAGGCTAAGATATAACATTTTAAATATATTATCCAAACAAAGCATCTGATTCTGATTACTTCAAAATTACCATGGTTAGCAGATGCTTTCTTGTACTAAGGCTTAATTGATATGTGCAGATTTTTGGGCCGGTTCAGCCAATTATGAAGTTCAAGAGTATAGAAGAGGTGATCAGAAGAGCCAACAGCACTGAGTATGGACTCACAGCCGCAGTGTTCACAAAGAACCTGGACAGAGCCTTAACCCTGGCTTCAGCTCTGCAGTCAGGAACAGTCTGGTGAGCAGGCTGGGAACAGAGGGTGGGCTGGGGCTTTGTTTCCTGAGAGGGGAGAGGGATTTTGACTTGCAATCATGTTGGTAAAAGCATGGTGTTAATAAGGTTGTGGGCTCCATCCCCATATGTGCCATTCATTTAAGAGTTGACTTTCATGATCCTTGTGGGTCCCTCCCAACTCAGAATATCTGTGATTCTCTAAATGCTGGAGGTAGGATGTCTTAGTAGCCTGCCTAATTCTTGATATTCTGCTCAGAAGCAACATCCGTTCCTCAAAATAAGGTGGTGAGGCCCAGACAGTGTGTCAAGAAATGGACTGTTTTTCCCTTGAGTTGAAGTATTTATTTGTTGGGCTTGTAGTAAGTTCCACCAGATGTAATGCCTTCCAAAACCCTGCATGCAGCAAAAAACAATTCTCATGATCTTTAGCCAGCACCAGATGGGACTTTGCTGCACAAACCAGTGTGGACAGTAGATGGCAACACACCACTGCCACAAAGAAAAGCAGCTATTTTTGTGTACAAATTTTCTTTTTATATTAGAATCGTTTCAAAGATGGAATCCTGGTTTTTGTCCCACTTAAGACAGGAAGTTGATCTGGTGTCTGATTCTGATGCAGAGGATTAATTTCAACAGTTGGCACCAGAAGAATCTGCCTCAAATACTTACATAAAAATGGGATGTTGGGCTTTGAAGGATACCTGTGCTGAACACACATGAAGGTGCAAACCTAGAGCACAAGCCTTACCTGTGCTGTATGACCTTCAGTCATTTGATCTTACTGAGATGCTGGGAAGTGTCTGCATCAGCTTTTTCTAACAAGTATCTATACAAATGGGCCTAGTGCTTTCATTTTACTGTGACACAATTGTCTGATACAATCCAAATATTTTCTATACCTGGAAGTGGATGCTAGGGCCTGGTTGTGAGTGTTTAGACAGCTTTCTGAGTAAATATGTTCATTTCAGAATGTGCTTAATAAATTAGGGAATAGCTAGGGCTATTTATTTTAATCATGATTCCAGCTCAAGCAAGAATTGTCTTTGCCATTAGAGGATATGAAATGAGATGTAGGTCAGACTGAGAACTACTCAGATGTTTTCTATTTCTGCAGAAAAATAAGATTTTATTGCTAAAATCTGATTTCTCAAGTGACTGAATTGTATAAAAGAGAAAACTGAGAGATTTCAGCCTTTTATTGTATTGTTGGTGTTGTCATCATACTGCTTTTCCTTGGAATTGAATTGTCTTTTTAAAATGGATGTTTTTATTGTAGGATCAACTGTTACAATGCGCTCTATGCACAGGCTCCTTTTGGTGGCTTTAAAATGTCAGGCAATGGCAGAGAACTGTAAGTTTTGCTCAATATTTTGTTTCTGTGTGGGTGGTGAATGCAATAACATTTGTGACTGTAAAAACACTGTTGAATTTGCTTTTAAAGTTTAATCAGGCTTGCAGCATGCTGCACAGGGAGGTGCTAAGCCAGTAGAGCGTGGATGTAAAGTACTCCTTTAGGAGCACCTTCATCTGTTTTATAAGCTTTTAATAGCTCCAGTTCAGTCAAGTCCACTTGGAAGCATTTTTCCATATAGTTAGATTTTCAGATGAAGGGAGAAGTATGGCACCATGGCTGGGGACACTGGTATCCACCCCAAACCTGCCCCATTTTTCCATGGTGGTGTCTGTGCCTCTTTTGGCTGCTGTATCATTGCTCCTTGTTGGACCTCTTCTGGTGGGAAGGAATGATCTCCCAAATCATTCTACATCCCACCTTCCAAGTTTGCTGCAAAATTATTGAAGAACCCTCTGTCCCTTTTCCCCAGCCTGGCCTGTTGCTGTGGGGCTACCAAACATTTCAGCTCTAACTAGTTACCCCATAAGTTAGACACAGAGCTGAGACATTCTCTTAAATCTTTATTTTCTTCTCATATAGGAGACAGGTTTTCCTAGACCATTCAGCAGACTCCTCAGAGGAATCTAACACACCTTTTCTTTCACAAGCCAGATTTAATTCCAGAAACCATTTCTGTAAATGTTCTGGTGCATCTGCTGCTCCGAGACATTCAGGTGCCTCATTTGCTAAGCACAGCAAATCAATGAATCCTCAGATGGGACATAGATATGTATTGAGACCTTATGGTTTGCTTTGCCTGACTGCCTAGCTAATTAAAGGATGTCAGAGGTTTCCCATGGGCAAGGCATGGAAATAGAGCCAGTTACCACTAACCAAGACATAATGTGGTGGTGGGCTCTCTCATCACTATGCATTTCTGGAGCAACTGTGCCCTCCTGATGACATGGTATCTTATAGACAGAAGCTTTCTTTTGGTGAAAAAATAACTTTAATTGCTGTCTAAGCACCAATAACTGTGTGTACGTGGCTGTCTCTTGTATGGCTTCTCACAGCAGCACTCAGTTTGCACTAGGCAGAGTCACAAGTGTGATCTTGTGGGTTACAGCGACCAAAGCTTTCCATGTTTCTTTCACAACAGGGTGTAATTGTATGTACCTATGTGCATGTACTTGGTGGTTACTAGAAGTGGTGGAACAAATGGATAGCTGGTGTAAGTTGTGCAGATCTGGTTTTAATGACCTGATGTCACCTACAGCAGCTGTTAAAATGCACATGCGTACAACTCTGTTCTCTCTAGGAAATACACACTAACATGCTACAACTGTTTGACCCTTTCCTCCTCTCTTCTTTTGCAGTGGGGAATATGCTCTGGCAGAATATACTGAAGTGAAAACAGTCACCATTAAACTCTCCCAGAAGAGTCCATGAAAACAGGAGGCCTAAAATGCTGACACTCTGAATGTGACACATGGGGGACGTGTTCAGAGCAAGGGGGAGGGGAGGGGTGGAAAGGAAAATGGAAACACCTGTCTTTATTCCTCTAGGAACGCTGAATCTACTGGACTGCATTTTGCCAACTGGCTCTTAAAAACTGATTTGCTGACCCGACTGGCAGTACACACTTGTACTCTACAAGTCCCCGGTTGTACATCTGCCTGCTCCCTGTGACTCAGACCCTGGTCAGTCACAGTGTTTGCAGGACATCTGCTTCCAGACTGTGCCCCTGAAGGACGTGGACATCGCTGGCATGTTAGAGAGACTGCTGGTACCATCACTGGTACTGGCAAATACCTTCAGAGGCACTTGGGTTTCCCTCGGCATAGATGGACTCAAGTGGTAGGGTTAGAACAACTTGACTGGAGTTGGTGCAGTTTGTGTGAAGATTGCATCTGGAGTTTGGAATGGGAGTGCAAGCTTTCATGGAAGGATCTGTAAGGAAATTCTCTTTGAAAAAGCTATCTTGGTGTCTCTAAAGATATATGCATTCTCCATACTGGTGATATTCTAGCCCTGAATGAGATTTGTGGGAGTTTCCTAGAGGACTCCTTTGGGGCCAGTATTTCACCCAACAGAGCCAGACTTTCAAGTGTCCTTGGAACCTGATGTTTGGGTGTGCACACACTACACATGCTGCAAATGCAAGTTCCTGACTTGCTGACCCTTCTGGCTCCCAGTGAGTCACAGTTGTATCTCAAACTTTCACTATAGCACTTTTCTCAAGAGGATTTTGCACTGCACTTACCATGGTGACACAGAGTTGGATGCTGAGCATGTAGCATGGTAGATACCCCACAGAAATCACCCCACACCAGTCCTTCTGATCTGGGGGAGGGAGCAGAAGAGCTGCAGGAACTGTCCTGCTCACTCTTTCTCTGCAACTTTCAGGCTTTTTGAACATCTCTTTGTTTTTTGAGCCAGGACTATTACTGTGAGAGTAAAACTTATAAGCTCTTCTCACTGCTTCTTTATCCTGTATGAATGTAGCTTAAAATACATTCCTGGAAGTACAGTGTGAAAAGGCAGGTGCTCCCAAGCACACCCTGAGTGCTAAAGAGGAGGGTATACAAGCCAGTTACCATGGAATAAGATGTGGCTGGACTTCAATGTGTTAGCAGCTTCACAGTCGTTCCTCTGAGTGCTGTCATCTCGTGGCCAGCACAGAGTAGCTGATCCTTCCCTGAGAAAACAACTGCCTTGGATTGTCCCTTGCTCACAGCTGTCCATGGAGTGGCTGTTACACCAAGTTCATGCCTTAGTACCTCCTGCAGTAACTTCTTTGCATACATAATAATGGACATTATTATGAGATTAATTATGGTGAGATTAATGACAAGCCACATGCTGTCTTTAGTTCCTGGGTTTCACGGCTTTCCCTCCTCCTCTCCTCCTGACTCTGCTGGAGAACCCTGGCAAAGGCACAGCCAGTCCCACGTCTGCAGGAGCTGTGAGTGTAGTGCGCAGGAGTTAGTGGTGACAGCTTGTTAGGAAGTTCTGCTGATCCCTCTGGGATTGTCCTCTGAGAATAAACCCACCGAGGTTCCTTATGGCTTATCAGCAGATCTCCAGGGAGCACTGATAAGGATTGCTGCTCCAGATGTCAGAGCTTGAAGCAGAATTGCAGGTCTAACCTCTCTTTGCTGCAAGCCAGGATTTAACGAGTACCTTTCATTGCTCACAGATAGGCTCAGACAGTAACAAATTCTTTTGCATGAGTGGAGCTTTTTTTGGAGGAGGAAGGAAGGTGGGTGGCGATAAGTTAGGAAAAAGTTTGCATGAGCCTAAACTTCCTTATTAGTTGGTGAATGTTGAAATTGCACTTCAACACCACTTCACTTCTGACATGACATACCTCCAACAGTGTAACTCGGAGCCTGTCGTCCCACAGGGTGTGAGACAGGTAAATCTCCCCCTCCAGTGATGAAAATGTCCTCCCTTCCCCATGAAAGGCCAAATGGGATCATTGTAAATAAGTTTCTATTTTTGTAAGACACTTAAGAGTGCAAACATCTTCTCAGACAAACATTTTACTCTTGCCCACCTGAGGGTTTTCTTGGGCTGCAGCCAGACAGTAGGGAGGTGAGGCAAACAGTAAAAGGCTGGTTATCTTGATGTATCTCTGTATTTTTGATAAACAATGGTGGAGACTGAAATAATCTGAAATTCTTAAAATCCTACTCTTCTGGCTTTATATGTATGATATATATTTCACTTTTTTCCCCCATTATCAAGTTTTTAAAAGGTCAATGTATCTCTTTTTGTATAAATCAGGGTTTGACTCTACACACTGAATTTTTCTAAGTTATATAACACTAGACACTAACTTTAAAATAACCCCTTAGAGGGTATATGTATTCTTCCATTGCACAGTAAGGCTTTCATATGAAATACTAGTTGTTTTTTTAAAAGAAAAGAACTATATTTATAAATTAGGATACAGTTAATCTAATGGATTTTTATAGCTAAAGGTACATGAAAATGTTTAAACCTCATGTATATATTTAGACGATGGATATCTTTTTTGTAATAGTTCTTGTTCCTAATAAATGTTTAACTTTGTGAAATGGGTGTGTCTGAGGATTCAGTATCTCACTGGGGACTGTGAGGGAATCTGCACTTGGATTAATTTCTGCAATTTGGGAAGAATTAGCCAATTTTAAAAGAGTAAAGTGCTAAGTGTGGTCAGTGTTCTGCACGGAAAAACTTGAGTTGTGCCATTTACCATAAGCAGAGGGAGAAGAGCAGAGCTGCAGCTGGCAGGGGCAAGCACAAAGGTGGATGGATCCCCTTTTCCTTCTGAAGTGGGCCTCAAAATGAAGTGTTTCAAGACACTGTGGATCCTGCAGACAGATGGGGCTCCCTGCCTTGGTCTTGTCTGCTTCCTAAACCCCTTGAGACACATCCACCACTAGTGTGGCTCCGCTAAATGCGTTCCCAGTCCTGTTTTGTTTCTCTCATCTGCAATGTAGATACAGAGCAAGAACATTCCATTGTCTTTTAACTCTCTTCCCATCTGATGTGTGAGAAATTCTTATTGGCTCCCTGCACAGGCCAAGCCAAACTCCTTGAATTTTCCACTCGCTGACAGCATCACCCAGAAGCTTTCAGACTCCAGAAAAGGGAAGGCTTGGAGATACAAAGACATTACTGTGAGTGACACAATCAAAGGAGACATAAAGAAGAGTGGGATGAAATTTGGGGAGGGAAAAAAGGGAAAAATTAGCTTGAATATATGGGTAAATTATTACCAGAGGAAATTAGAGGCTCTATCATAATAAAGGAAAATGAGTTATTTTGGGGTGTTTTCAAACATTGTGCTAAAAAAGGTCTGGGTAAGAGCTGGGCTGTGAAGCATAAAAGGGAGCAGGCTGGGTAAGATGTGGAAAGGGTGCTAAAAACAGGTAACACTGATTTTTAGCTGTTTTAAAAGTCAAAACTCAATAGTATTGGTACGTTCTTGCTCTCTTCCTATGGCTGCAGCTGGATACAGGTTGATGGGTGCCTGAATACGGGGAAAAGCACCGGTGAACACCCATCTCGGTGTGCACAATCATCCAAAGAAGTTGCCAGGCAAATCTCAGGCTGCCGCAGCCGATGCACATCCATCCTCAAGTGACCATCAGTGATCCCTTGCTAGGTACGGAGCAGGGAAAAAAACCCATCCTCTGTATTTAATTTACAGAATCCCTACGAATAGCAAAGAAAAAGGCACGCAGAAATGGTCTTTTCTTAGTTGGTCCGACGGGTGTGGGAAATGGAGCGACCCCCGCCTTGTCAGAGGTTCCTGGGGAGGAATGGGTCAGTCTGGGGAAGGACTGCGCACACCAACATCTGACTCCTTCCGAAGAGAGGGGGCAACCTCGCTCTGCTCTTCCAACGAGGAGCAAACTCTCCGCGGTCCGGGGAAGGATCAACTTTCAAAGTCAGAGCTGTGCTGGGCGCTGCCGCGGTAAGGCCGGGCCCTGCCGGGACCATGGGCAGCGATGCGGGAGGGGTCCTGCTCCAGCCACCGCCACTCCCAGGCTGGGTTTTCCTAAACAGTTCGAATCCGCTGAGCCTGAGGGGCTGCCCGGGGGCGGGCGAGTGCGCGGGTCGGATCTGGGGAAGGACCTCCATCCTCCTCCTCCTCTCCAGCCCTGCCCTCGGGGGCAGGCCAGCAGCCGTGCCGGGGGACTCGCCGTTGGCCGCGGCGCCGGGACGGGGCCGGAGGANAGGAGGAGGCGGCAGCGCGGGGAGCGCCGGCCCGGGACACAGGAGGTACCGTGGCTTTGCTGCCGCTTCTCGGCCACCTGCCCCGCCGCCAGGGCAGTCGGTGTGGGGGGCTGCCCGGGTGCTCCGGGTGGAAACGAGGGGGCAACAGCGTTTATTTAGAAAGAAAATGAAAGTTGGGAGGGAAGTTTGCGGGCGCAGCGCGGCCGCCACGCCCGGCGGGGACGGCGAGCACCGGGACTCGCTCTGAGGGGACGCCCCACCCCGGCAGCTGGAAAGCGTCCGGAAAGGCTTGAGAGACCCCCGAATCGGGGTGTAGTGCCTGGTGTCCCCCAGCCGGTGGCCGAGGTGTGGGAGAAGGGAGAGGCTTGGTACTCGCTGCTCAGCCGGGGAGGAAGGATGCGGGTCCCGGCGGGCAGGGGCTCCCAGGGCTGGGGCTTCAGCCCGAGGTTCGCCATCAGCCTGCTCGCTGTGACACCAGGCAGGAGAGCCCCAGCGCCTTCCCACACCAGTGGTCCCTGGGCCTCTCAGACCCGTGGCGATACCCAGCCCCAAGTGGGATTGTCAGAAACAGCAGGTGGTTTGAGCGAAAACCTGAAGTTTTACCAGACTTTTTTTTGTGAATTAGGAAGCGATTTCGGGCAAACGGTTTCTGGGAGCCTGGCTGCTTTTAGGCACAATGCGCGGGCAAGACTGGGCGGCCTGGTGAAGCAGAGGGGAGGCGATGGTTCAGGTGTGGTCAGATGTGCTTGGGGCAGTAGCAGGTGTCAGGACTGGGAATGTATGAAATGGGATGTAAATCCCATTTACACGTGTTCAGGTGTATTCTGCATGGTCCATCTCCTTCTGAACGAGATTCTGCAGAGCACGTAGACTCGCTAAATCAAATCCACGTGTGGTGTTTGCTTGTGTTGCAGTTGTTGTGCACCTTGCTAAAGGTAAAGCTCTGTAGGGTTTTTTAAAATTATGTACACAAAGGTCCTGAAGTACAGAAATCCTGCGTAGATGGGCACTATGTGGCAGTAATACCTATGGCTTCAGCATTCGGTTACTTGCAGCTAAAGGGAACTGATTATCAAAACCGCACCACTATTTTTCCTAAAAGTTGTTTTTCCTTTCACTTTATATGAGGAAAGTTTCAGCCTGCTGAATAAACTGAGTAGAGAGCGAAAAATCAGGAGTGGGATGGTTTTCAAGCCTCAGGGGCCCACACTGACCCCTGTTTGGTGTTCTTGTACAGCTGTTGTGAGTGCATATGGTTTGTCCCTGTCTCACAGTAGGGAAATGCCTCAGAAACCATCATCTGCTGTAGAGCTGGTGGGTCAGAGTGTGCATGGGGAAGTGTTTACTCTCACTGGAGCTGCTCAGTGCATTGAGGGCACAGGGCAGGCAGCTGCTGGAAGCATCTCATCCCCTCCATTGTCAGAGTTAACAACCTGGAGAGCTTTGGGGAGGTGTGAGAGCCTCCCTGACACCTCTGCCTGGTGTGTCCCACCCATGGCATGGAGGGATGTGTGATCCCAGCACAGCAGCTCCTCCAGCCAGTGTATGTGGTCAAGGGAAGCTAAGACCAGGAGAGAAGCTGAGTCTGGTGGAAACCCAGCACGTTCCAGGACAGAATTCAGTCCTCCACCAATAAGGCCCAATTCCCCAGACTGTGGGCTTGGCTCTGGGATTAGGGATCACCTCCATCTCAGCCTCCTGCAGCACCCAGTGCCCAGACTGTAGGCACAGGGGTGTGAGTTTTGGCTCCTGCTGCCAGGCACCACTAAGTCAGGGTCAGCAGAAGCAGAGTGCATCTAAAATTCAAATATTTGCCTAGAAACAACTGAAGTCGGATGCAGTGATTTTTAGTGTTGTTGCCTGGTGGTTGAAACCCAGGGTAAGGAGGGAGGAGCAGAAAGCTTCCTGGAGAGGGGTGATGGATCAGCATATTTTTGTATTCCCCTTGGCCTTTGATCCCAGCTCAGGAAGCCAGCTCTGCTCAGGGAGAGTCAGGGATGATCTCGGGCCTTGCTGGCCAGAGTGCGAGGTGGGCTATGAGCTTTGCTGAGTTAGAGCCTCAAATCAAGACTTTGTCATCACACACCAGACATGAGAAGAATCAGTAAGAGTCAGTTGAGGGGCATCATGTTACATCTGAGAGGCGTTTACTGACTGAAACTGAAAGCAGAAAATGAAGGAGCTCTGATGCAGTGTGCTGGTTGGACACACACTGCAATCCTCCAGTAGTTTGAACCTCTGTATGAAGAGGTTAAAGGGTGGCTGTGCAGCTGTGAAAAGGGAAGAAGTTGGAAATGCCTTGGGAGACTGAGCTGTGCAATTTTCTGCTGCCTGTTATACCAGGCAGTTCACAAGAAGCCAACCTTTAATAGCTGTTGAGGGCCTGATTTGCCTCCCTGCATGTGTTTGAAGAAGCCTGATACTTCCAGAGTCGGAGAGTTCCCTAAAGGGACTGGGCAGAAGGGACAGGAGCTGGAGTATTCCTCTTCACCCTCCTCTCTTTCCTACAAAGGATTTTCTCAGTAACCACATCAGCATTTTTCAGTTTCTCACAGTCTCACAAGAGCTGTGGTTGTCTTTGTGGATGGGAAAGGTTTTGAGGTTGCATTTAGGATTTTTCCAGCTGCACTGCAGGGTTTCAATGGTCTGCCTTTACACAAGCTTGTGGAGAATCTGAAACTGCAGCTGTGACCCCTGCCCACCCCCTTGTCATCTGCCCAAAGACTGAGAAGCTTTGGTGGTGAAAAATTAGGAACATTTTCTTTCTGTAGTGCAGAAATTGTTAGTCCCCTCTGTTAATTCATGTTAGGTTCTTAACACAGATATTATGAAAATAATTGTATTTATAGGATGATACGTGTATTTCTGCAATGTAACAATTAGACAACTGTGTTAACAGTGGAGACAGATGAGCATCTCACAATTTCTGTAGTAGAATGATTAATTTTTTTTGTTGTTTATTTTTAAACAGAGTAAAACGTGGTGTTTCTTCAGGATGGTGCTCACTAGCAGCCTCTGCTCCTGCATTCAAGTGATGGGGACCATCCAGCTTTGACAACACTGTTCAGTTTGAACTGAAAGTTTGTCTGAGGGACTTCCACAACTGCGACCCAGAATGTACTGGTGTGTGGGAACGGAGGAATCCGCTGTTTGCAGGGAGAGCAACATGGATCCACAAAATGGTAAATAGGAGGATTTATTTCTTTCCTGTTCAGATTGGGAGCGAGAGGTTGTAAGAGAACTCAGTACCCAGCTACTGCTGGACTTCGATGAAGTTTAAAAATGTGAAAGTTTTTTGAGCCCTAATCTTTGATAATTTACAGTCTAGAACAAGGAATTTTAGTTCCGGGGAGAATGATGTTGAACTGCTGAGGTGGTAAGAATAGCATTGCCCCGAAGATGGATGTTCTCCAAAGGCCTACAGAATTAGTCAATATATGTATCATGTCTCACCAGTTCCTAAATATGTTTTACAAGAGCTGTGCTTTTTCAGTGTGTGAATGCAAATATGTTCCCAGTCTCTGATGCAATGGGTATTCAGGGTATGAAAGCTGCTAAAATCAGAGCATCTCTTCTCAGCCTGAACAGATATTAACCTGCTCCAGTTTTACTGTCAGCTCCAATTCAGTGGCTTGCAGTGATTTAATGTTGGGCTAGATTAGAAGGTTTGTGTTTATGTAATAAAGCAATTCCCCTTTTGGAAGGGACATATGCTTCAGGTTGCTTCCTGTGAATTTTTTTTTTTTTTTCCCGAGCAGCCAAATTATTTTTGGATGGTTTTTCTTGCTGCAGCCCTCAGCTCCCAGGCACTGCTGCGTTTCTCTGAGTCAAACTCCAGTTATGTTTCTGCAGCAAGAAATAGCCTCCTGTTCTTGTGTAACGGTGTTCCCCCCTTGCAGCAAGTGCTTCATTAGGAGGCAGCATCTGCGTTTGAAGTGTGGGAAGAAGGTGTGTTTGACGCTTTGTAGTGAGTAAGCAGGCTCCAGCAGAAGCTAATGTTTTTGCAGCCTTATTTTGGATTTTATCAGCAACTATGAAGCAAAACCTGATAGTTTATTCAGAGGCCTCCTTGTCTTGTTTGAAGACGTTTCTCACCAGCGTCACAGGGAGCTCTGGGAAGTCTTCCCTTTCTCCGTACGTATACTGCTTGTTCTGTGATGCTGATTTTTCTGATTGCTTTTGGTAATTAGCATTGTACCTTTCTGTAACACTTGGTTATTGAATAGTCTTAAAATTATTAAATTCTGTCATCTGAGTTTCTCTCTGGAAGAAATTATCTCCACTTGAATACTTAGCTATAAACCATGAGAGGAATTTTAATCTACCCTAACAGTTTGCAACTGTTTCGAATTGCTAAGTTTTTGTTCTGCAGTAGTGATCTGACAAGTTTTCTCGCTGTTTAAAGATACGGTAAATAAATTACTGTAGGAGTGAATAATGAAGTGAAAAGTGGAATAGTTGTGTTCTCTACGTTTTGAGTTCAGTTTTTTTTTTTCTGAGAGCTTTATTACACATTGCTGTTATGTAATTATATTCAGTTAAACTGGTTAGCTGGAAGCATGCAAATCTCAGTGGTAGACTCTTCTATATGGATATATCTGGGTTGTATTAAAACAGTCTACAGTGTTGGAAAACTGGCAGAGGGATCCTTGTAAAGCTTAAGATCCCTGTACAAGGCACCAGTACTGCCTTGGTGGATTTGCTCTTTATAAGGGTATTGTACATGCTTAAACTCATTGTTATTTCAGGATTGTTTGGGTCCTGCCAAGAACGATTGTCATTAGCTAAGTGGTCCACTCCCTAGGTTAGCTGGTCCTTGTTCTGCGTTCGGATCCCATTGCAGGGACTGAAGCAGGAACACCGTGACTCATTCAGCCTCCACATGCGAGCCCATTGTTTACGCGCCTTTAGGAACAATGTGGCTGCAGCCTCCTGCTCCCATTCAGCGGGAACTGCGGGGAAGGGAAGTGAGATCCCGGATTACTCTTTTAATGCCGACGACCTCATTAGTGCTCAGTGCTTGGAGTCTTTTTTTCTTTCTGGCAGGAGGGACCGGCATGTGGCTGGGGGGTGTTAACGGGGGCACGGTGATCCCGGGGCTCCGGGATGGGTCAGTCGGATCAGCGGGGCTGGAGGCACCTTCCAGCGGCTCCCTGTGCACTTTCATTACCTGAAGCCTTAGGATATTTTATGAGTTTTTTCCTGGCAGTTATAAAGCCCTGGCCAATTGTATGTAGAGAAAAGGCTGATGGCATCATTGTTAGTTAGAAAATGAAACACAGGGTGCAGGGGCTCACCTATGTCTCAGCAGGTGTCTCCTCTGCTGTTCCTCCTGGTTGCCAGTGATCTTTCTGTATCCGAGCAGGATGCCAGCTTTACCCGGGAGTGGGCGAGCTGTGTGTCGGAACTGGGCCCTCTCTGCCCTCCAGGGATGGTGCTGGGCTTGACTTGGTTGTGCTGACCGAGCCCTCAGAGGGGATTTGTCACCGGAGCAAGATGAGACTCCCTTGTGGGTGCACCCAGCATCTCCCTTGCCTCCTCAAACCCCGCTTCCCCTTTCCTGGATTTGTTCATCTTGTCCTAATTAAAAGAAACTGAGCAGGGATATGGGGGTGGCTGCATTCTCTCATGAAGCACAGGGTTTGTTGGGTTTTTTTAAACTTGGTTAAAGAGCTCTGCATAATATAGAGGAGGTGACATGATGCGAATTTTGTAGGAAGTACAATGGAAGCCCAAAGGCGTCACTTCATGAATGTGTTTAAAAGCATAAAGATTCATCTCCTTTCTAAGGGCTGATTGGTTTCTTTGAATCTTACAAAATACACAGCTAGGATTTAATTCTTATGTGGTTTTCTAGGAGGTAGTTCCTCAGAGGTGTAGGAGAGCAATCATTGTCTTCTGAAACATCAGGGTACTTCTATTAAAGAGCTGATCTCCTTCTTGCTGTGTATTTTATTCAAAGTTACAGAGTATTCATATGCCACACGTTTGTGTCTCAGGGGTGGAACTGGATTATCCTTCAAACATGCCAGAGGGTGTCTCTTCTCTCCTGCTAAATCTAGAAATGAGCATTGAAAAGGGGGGTTATGGTGGAATGTGTCTAACATTACATAATTAGGGACAGCAGTGCCAAGGAGAGCTACTTGAAACTTTATAGTAGCTTTGCAGGTATTAATTAACTTCACAACTTCTTTTGAGGCAAATCAGATGTAACTTGGTGATTTTCCACCATCCAGGCAAGCACAAATAGACATGGACAGTGTGCCTGGAAAAGGGACCTAAATATTACATGAAGGAGCAAACAAGTAACCATAATATATGACTCGAGCTGTCATTTGGAGTGGACCAGAGGCCCCTAAACCTGTGCTTTGCAAATGCTGTGGTCACCCTGCAGCTCACAGGGCTTGTCTTTTGTTACAAAGAAGCTCCCACAATGGCAGTGGCCTTTGCAACCCTGGCTGGGCCATGGCTCAGCTCAGATCTGACTCAGAGGGAAAGCTGCTGCCTGCTCTGCTGCTTCCTGAATCCTGGAAAAGGCTCTGGTGTGAATAAGGGTTGAACTGGAAAAGTCAAAGGGTCATTTAATGAGAGGGACTGCTCAGGAGCAAGTTTCACAACAGTTTGAGTGGTGACAGCTCAAGGTTGGCCAATAGCAGATGGAGCAGCTTATCCTCCAGGGACACACTTTGTGCCTCCAGCCTCAGTCCTGGTTGGCATCAGGGCAGGATGTGTGCAGAGGTGGGCTCGATGATCCTGATGGGTCCCTTGCAACTCAGCCTGTTCTCTGATTCTGTGATTTCCTCACAGTTCTGCACCATTGATGCCTTAAAAGTGAAGGGCAGGAACTTGCAGTGTGAATAGCTTTGTTTAAAAAGCTTTCCTGCTGAATAAGAGGAGGACGGGAAAATCAGCACCACCAGTATCACATTGTTCCTCATGAAATCACCATGTAAACCTTAAAATCTTCCCCTCAGCTGTGTGGGGACAGGACCAGCAGCTGGGGCATGTTGTGCTGTATAACAGGGAAAGAGTACTCACAGCCTCTGTCCTGCTTTTTCCATCCACACGTTACCCTGTAGTGACATTACCCTGAGGTTTTTTTGTGACAGTGTGGGGTGGGAAGGACAAGGAGAGGATCTGGGAGGTGAACTGAGCACATGGAGCAGTGGAGAGCTGCAAAGTGTGTCAGTCGTGTGAAGTTCTTCATGATCAGACTAAATCAGCCTTGAAGGTTTTCTGGTTTTCTTCCTGCTTGTTAAGCTGTGAGTAAATTTGAGTCCAAGCAGCAAACTGAAAGGGTTCCTTATGAGCTAAAAAAGCAGAAAATAGAACAGGTTTTGTATGTGAGGCAGTCTTACTGCAGAATGCCCTGCAGAAGGAGAAGTATGAAATGCTCAGCAGGAATAGGAAGTACACTAGTAAGGCAGTAATAGGCTTGTATTTTTAAATATTTAAATAAACTCTTCACACAGAAGTGGTGCAATCTCACAAGGGGCCAAGAGCCACTGCGGAAGGCTGGTCTGCAGCTGAACATGCCTGTGGTTAAACCTGCTGTCCTGTGCAGAGCTGGGTGTTACAACATCTCTCCAAACCCAACCTGCACTTCAAAAAGGAATGCTGAGGCATTTACAGTTTTCCTGATAAAACCCATCAAAGCCAGCCTGCTCTTGAACTTGAGGACTGTATCAAGGAGGGCAGAGCTGCTGGGAGAGCCAGTGGTGCAGTAAAGACCTTGGGAAGTTAATTGAGCAGAGAGTCTGACCTGAGAGCCAGTTTGATTTACAAGCAGCAGTAAAACATCGATCTTTATTTGAGCTGTATCTGGAATTATCTGCTGCTTTACAGCTTTATTTTTCCACCTTCACGTTAAAATGTATTTGTGGTGTATTACATTGAAATGTAACTTATTGCAACTCTATCAAGAAGCCTGGAAAAAACCAAAGATAAGGTGATAAGGTAGTAAAGAAAATCCTTTGCCCTTAGAACTTGTACACAGGGAGTCCTTTACAATGTTCCTGAGGTGTGATTTATGAGGGAGCTTTCAGGTGAGGGTTGATTCTGGGGTCATGGAACTGCTGTCCTCTGTTTCAGTGGGAAAAAAGCAATTGATGGTGTTCACACCAACTCAGCCTTTAACAGGCCTGTAATTGATTTATTGTTTTGACAGAGATGTTGCAGGCGATTTTATACTTGCATTAAGAAAATGCTGTGAATTATGGGGTTTTATACTCCCCAGAGCCTATGGGGGCCTTATCCAAAACCCATTAAATTCTTTGCACTGACATAATGGGATCTTCAGGGATCTTTACAGCATAAAGTCTGTGGTTTGTTTGTTTTTCACTGCTCTGATCGATAAAGGCTCTGCTTGCAGAAGGCAGTGAGCTGGGAGGAACTATTTGCATTGCAGATGAGGATGGGGGGATGGATTTTATACCATTCAACTCCCAATCTGCTATATAAAATCATAGAATAATGGAATTTTTCAGGCTGGAAAAGACCTTTAAGGTCACTGAGTCCACCTGTTCCCCCAGCACAGCCAAGCCCACCATTAAACCATGTCCCCAAGTGCCACATGCACACAGCTTTTAAACCCCCCCAGGGATGGTGACTCAACCATGAAGTCTGTCTCTTAATAGGTTCTGTTTCAGATTTTACATCAAGTCGGGCTGATATTAATTCTTTCCCTTAATCCAAGTCTGTGTGCTCATTTAGTGGGTCAGCAATTGCTTATTTGCATGATTAAGTATCACCACAGCAGCAGCTCTTTTATGTAAGCTGCTGATACTTTCACAACAGAAATGTCTCCATGTTTTTAATTTGTGCCTTGCTCTCACTTAGAGGACCTATTTAAAAAGTCTTTAAGGTTTAGGAAAGGCTGTCACCCTTCCAAAAGCCTTTCTGCAGTCAGAGGGACTCTGGGCTTCAGCAGTTTGTGTTGCTGGCAGGACTTGGGGTCTGCCATGGAGATGCACAGTGGGAAACCTGGGGCAGATCCTCTCTGTTTTGGCTCTCCCCCTCCAGCTGGAGAGGGCAGCGGGTCCCTGGTGAGCTTCAGGAACTTCTCATCTGCAAAGACAAACCCTGTTATTGTCACCCAGGGGTGAGGGAAGGGATCAGTCTGCCACAGCAAGAGTGGGAGGAAGGAGGTGAGTGGGAAGGAGCAGGGAACTGGGGTTGGGAGCTGGAGGAGCAGCTTCATTTCCTCTCTAATAGTCAATATGTGGCTCCCTGGCATAAAGGTTGGCATTTCAGATTCTGCTGGGGAAAACTCAGTCCCAGGCTGCCCCCAGCTCCTCTCTGTGCATAGCTGAAAATCATGGAAAAATAACAAACCAAAGCAGTGACTCAAACAAGAAGTCTGGATAAATTTAGCTCAAATATTCTTGGTATGTTTGTGGTCACTGTGGAAATTGCATCACTTCTTGTTTTAATGATCAAAATATTGCTTGGAAAACTGGCATCTACCCGAGAAGAGCTCAAAATGAAATCCTTTAAAAGCAAGCATGTCTTTGTTTCACCTGCAGTTAATTGGTTTGGGGGGTTATTTGTTTTATTCCCATCTTGGTTAAGGAGTTTTTGGAATGGAGGTTATTGCTGCTTAATTGAAAAGCCACAAGGTTTAGAGCTGTTACAGTCTGCAGTGTGATTATATACTTCACATAAAGATTCTGTCTAGGGAGTAGGATTCAAAAAGAGTGCTGGTAATTGCTGAAGACAAGACCTCCTCCAGAATCTGCCTGCACGTCTTTCTGTCTTTCACATCAAAGAGCCTTTGAAAAAGCTTTTATTTTTGCATCAAACAGGAACATTTTTTTTTTTTTATATAACACTAATGGACAGGATCCATTTTCAGATCTCATACATAACTTGAAAAACAAAAAGCCTGGCTCCTTAAGTGAGCTTTGAATTCTGGTCATAATTCTCGCATGTTTTGTACCTTGGACCTTTCACACAGTGGCAGGGTGGGAATAAAAGCTGCCAAACCAAAGCTGTTTGCATGAATAGGACCAGGTTCTTGGATGCAATGGATCAGTGTTTACCAAAGGTTGGTGGGAAGGAGATGAATTGTGCCCTGCCTCATTTTGCTGTCTCTGCCTTGGAGCAGACATCCAAAAATGCTGTGAGCTGCAGCGAGTTCATAACATGGACATAGGATCCTCCCAGGCAGAGTCCTTGTCCTCCCTCCACTGAAATGAGTGCTGATATTTCCAGGCACCAGGAAGACAAAATACCTCCCTTTCCCTCTCTCTGCAAATTCAGGCATTTCTGCCTCTTACAGGTTTTGTCACAAGTAGGGGAAGGTTTTATGGGTTTTTTTGGTAGCCCATTAAAGCTTTGGTGGCTGTCTGGGCCAACAGCAGAGACTTTCCATCAGGTTTTCTTTGTGCTCCAGACACAGCTGTTAAAGTGATCCTCCCTCTGAGATAGTCTGTCCTGGAAACCAGGATCCTCTCTGACTCCTGTGGAAGAAGAGCAAGAAGTGGGAAGTGCTCACATCGAGTTCAGTAGAAGCTGGAGTGCAGCCCCACTTTCTTCTGTTTTGTGTGGATTTTTTTGTTTTGTTTTCCACACTAACCTATCCATCTCTTTCCCCTGGTGCTCTTGCCAGCTCTGCACTTCCCCTGGCTCTGCTGTTGCCAAATTGTCACTTCAAATCACTTGATGCCAACTGTATCCAATATCTTGGTTGCATTTTCTTTTTCTCTGCATGCAACACTTTTACTTAAACTGATCCAGCGTGGTTGTCTTAGTGATAAATGAGAAGTGAGGATAGCAAGGAGTATTTTATTAGTCAAGCAGGCACAGTAAAGAAGCTCAGGGAACTGTGTCTAACATGTACTAAGCTTGGATTTTGCTGCGTGGGATGTTTGCCCCCTCAAATCTCTTGAAAGGCTTCTTCCTTTAGATATGTCTGTTGCATCTATCAGGTTTTTTTAATAAAAAATATTCTCTCATTCTCCAAACTTTAGTCAAAGTTGCCTGTGAGGCTCATATGTTAGGTCTGGGTTAACTTCTGGCCGTGCATAATGTGGGAATGCAGGCTGTAGGGCTGGAAGGAATGTGAGGGTCAGTGTCCTAGTGTCACACTCCTACACTTTATGTCTCTCTGGAGAGGCAGATTTTGGCTGCTTCTGTGCTATTATTTTTGATCAGCAGTTGGGTTTCAGTGCTGTAAATGGGTTTTCCATTTAGGAAGGTGTTTCCATGCGTTATTAAAGTGAGGTGCAAGCTTAGGAGCTGCTTTTCCCAACTCAGAGAAGCTGTGGGATCGCTGGAAGTGTCTTTGGTGGAGCTGGTAGAAGACTCATGCTAAGAGGAGACCTGAGCAGAGACTATGGGCCCATCTTCTTCTTACACACAGCAAATCCCTCCTGACCCCTCCACGTGTAGCCTCTCACACCTGGGGCTAAAAGCATTTGCTTCTTTCTAACCGAGCTTTATGTGTCTAAGTAGCAGAAGTGGGCTGCCCCATGAGGTGGTGCTTCCCCAATGTGGATAATTAATTTTTTTAGAAGAAGGATTTTGAGCAAATTATTTCTCTGAAAGAGAGAAAACATTGGTGTATGGGATTTTTTCCCTTCTGATGGAAGCTTGAATATTAGGGAAAAGGAAAATGTTCAGAAGAAAGTTAGCCATGAAATTTTGTTTTGTGAAGTTTCAAGTGAAATTCAGTCTTGGTTTGGTTTCATGGCTATAATATTTGATTCAGCTGGACAGGAATGGTCCTCACTGGAGGCATCTTTCATCATGTAATCATCCTCTCTTTCCAGCTGGACTTGGAAACAAACACAAAGAAAATCCAAAAGTGTAGTCCTACTTCTGCATGCTTAATGTATATTTTCCAATTTAAAATTTGGACAGTAAGGTTGGCATAGCTGGCCTTGCCTGCAGAAGCACATTTCTGAATGATTCAAGCTGTAGGATGGGAACCAAATCGCTGAGGCCAAAAGACAAAAATAGAAACTTTCACTCCAGAGCTGAGTCATTTGTATTTTCAATACAGCAACTCTCTGGCCCTTTGGAGCTTCAGTGGCTTTCCTTTCAGGGTGGAAGTTAACACCATCACTCTTCTCTGTGGTCTTTGCTGATCCTTTGCACCCCAGAGAGGGCATTGCTGGAGGGATGGGGTATTCCCCCTTTCTGTGAGAGCCAGCCTTTGCCCTGTGCTTGCTGGAGGGCATCCCTGTCCCATTCCTTCCCTGCCTGGAAGGAATCACAGGCCTACTCCTGTCTCACCAGGTACAGCCCAGAGCAGTGGAAGTGGTGCTGCACTTCACAACCAACAGTGGGGAACATCCTGTCCTCTTGCAGGGCACAAGAGGAGAGGCCTGTCCCAATCCCTTGTTCCTTTTCCATGGATAGCTGCAGTTGTAATTACCGACCTTGGCTCTCTTTTGCACTTTCCAACGTGATTTGCACACTGGCATGGTGGGTTTGTTCTGACAATCATATTCCGGTGTAATTCTTTGTGCTCTCTCTGCCTTGTAGTGCCTTTGTGCATCCTCTTCTGTACTTCAGAGGATAACCAGCTCAGTTCTGTTTTAACTTCTTGGACAATACAAACAATTCCCAGAGTCCCAGGAGTTTGGGAGATGCACACACAAATGCTCAGATCTGGCACTGCCCACTGATACTGCTGAGTCCCAGTGTTACCAGGATTTGAGGCTTTTCTGTTCCCTCTTCCCGCATTATCCTGGATGATGAAGAAATGATTGTGTAAGTGTGGAACTAAAGCCTTTGGCGGTGTCTGTTTCTCATAATTCCATTCTGGAGCCCAGTGAAAAGGCAGGAATCCAGAGCATTTTTCCACCCGGGACTTAATATTTTCCTTTCAGGTTTGCGTTAGCAAATGCTTTTTTTCCCTTGCAGGTTAAGAGTCTTTTAAATAGAAAAATTCCAGTGATTCTGGTGATAATTGGTCACTTTACATGACTGTACCTAAAATTGTCAGCATGCCCTGGGTGCTTGCTGGAAAATGTTTAGTGCACATGAGCACGATGCATGTGTGGTGCTAGCATGTAAACAGTTTCCAAATACTTCCAGAATATGCAATAATGGTGAAAAATATCCCTTCAGTGCTGGATTTTTGCCTTTGAAGCATTCCTATGTTTCTCATATCTGGTTTCTTTTGGGGTTTTTAAGTCTCCTTTTGGGGCAGTGAGCACTTGATTGTGAGTTGTGTAGTAGGTGCGGGTGACTTTTGTGCTCAACACATCATCTTTTCCGGCACCTTTGGCAGGCAGATCTTAGTGCAGAGCCATTCCTTTAAATAGCTGAAATAATGGGTGTTTGGGGGAAATGGAACCACAGGAAATAGGCAGAAAGTGTGTGGAGGGCTCCCAGTGTCCTGAGAAGCTGGCACATCCCACTTGTTGTGGGAGATATTAATGAGGGTCAGGGGGGCCATGGCCCAGATCTGGCACAGACTCTCCAGTGGGGATTTGAAACTTCCCAGATAAACCATCTTGTTCTCAGTGCCTTCTCACAGGGGGATTTATTAGTAGTTCTGGCCATTTTTTAATCCTGACAGGAAGATTTTAAAGCAGAATTGGTTAAGCCACTTGTATTTCACCTAAATCTGAGAAAAGGTGAAATAGTTCACTGGATTCTTGCTGCAGGATGGTTTTGAGGCAGGTTCTGGCTATGTGGGTGGGTGGGGGGCACAAGAGATCTTGGTCTGTGGCATTATCTTCTAAGAAATGAAGGAATGAAATGAACGAACAAAATAATTTAACTTTTTTTTTAAAAAAAAGGAAACTTTGAAGTGTCTGTTAATTAGAGAAGGAACACAAAAGATACCTTTGTTTCATAAAGCATTTTTACCCACTTGGGCTGACTGAAAAATTTATTTCTTTATTTTTTATTAAAGAACCCAGGCTTTTGGCTTTTCCTTCCTGGTTTGGGATGGGATTTTTCAGTATCTCAAAAATTTCCAGAGGACTGAAAAATTTTCCTTACCCATCTAAATGGAAAGCTCAATGTAGGGCAGATCCATCATCCTTTGAAATCACTGGAGGCTTCCTGTTGGCTGCTGCTCAGTTCAGTAGCCTGAAGTTTTTCAAAGCAGCTCAAAGATGCACGAGTCTTGTTGCAGAGACTCAGAAATAACATGGCTTTCCATTAATTTTGCAAACCAGCTGGGCAAAGCTTGCGTGGAGTAGTACTGAAAAATGTTCAGTGACACCAGTGAGCTTCCTGGTGTTTGGAGCTGCTGGCTTTAAATACTCAGCACATCTTCAACCTCATCCCTATCCTGTTTTTTATCTGTGCCGTGGCAACACTCAGAAGTCAAAATGGCAAAAGATTAGGCTGGTAAAGGTTAGCTGTAGCCATCTGGTGCTGTTGAGGAATTAATGTCTGAGCTCAGCCCGGAGAGGCAGCCTCCCTGCCCACCCCCATCCCCACATCCTCTGAACCAGAGGCTTGGATTTCGCTGTAATGGGACATGGAGATGAAAATATCTGTCAAGGCTAAACTGTAGTAGTTAATTCAGACAAAGGAGCAGCCAGCCAGCCATTCCATCCTGTGGCCGCTGCAGGAGCTGCTCCTGCTGAGGCAGAGGTGGGTGCTTATCAGTCCCAGGAATTAGCAGCGTAATTGGGCATCGCTGGATGGGATGCTGTGTTAAAGCACCAGCTTGATTTGCTCCTGTCTCTGGACATACCTGCACACATTATGACAAGGTCAGTAGTGTTTTTCAAGTTCTATTATTTTTCTAATTCTGGTTTTGGAGGAGGTTGTCTTCCTGTCCTGATTTATCCTGGGTAAAGCATCTCATTTATATCTTTCTCTGCTAAATAAAAATATCCTATTTAGTTGCCAGAGAACTGCTGGTTATCAAAGGGCCTAATGTAGCATTTACAAACTCTTGTGAGTTCATGTCAGAGATGCAGTGATTTGGGCTATAAGGACAATGCTCATCTGTGCACTGTGCTGCTTTGTTATGCAGCTGTTTGCTGATTCACAGCACTGACCTGCAAACCCTCCCCTTTTACTAATGGCATGCTGTCAATTTAGCAATTTTAGAGTGTTTTTTTCACCTGCTGTAATAATAAGGCCTGCGACAGGGTCTAACTACATATGACCCTAAAATTGCCATGGTGCTCTTTATTATTAATAAGGCTTATTTTTATTTTGTTTCTCTGAGCTGGGTCAGCAGTCTGTTGCACTTTAAAAACGATACCTTTTACCCTTTTAATAAAATAAGACTGCTTTTTTATTGATAACCTCTGGTTTCAATGGGATATTTTTTAAAGGAAATTAATCTTGCCCTTAGCTTTTATAAAAGGTTGTTATACCTTTTATAAATACCTGAATACCTTAAAAGGTATTTCCAAAGTATAAATCATTGAAATCAAGAGAGAAATAATTCCAAAGTGAGTTGCTTTTGTACAAGCTGTTAAGTGGTGTGAGGAACAGATGATGGATGTGTTTTTAGGGTTAGCAAAAGCCTCCCCTTTTCCCCTCAGAAGCAGCCCTGGGTTTTTTTGCTTACAGCTTTTTTAGTAGAAAGCAAGAAAAGAAAAGAAGCTGTGCATCTGTGAGGTTAAACAAATATGATGCAGAGATGCAGAGGCTGAAGGATAGGGAGTAAACTCCATGGCTTTATTTCGATAGATGTTCAAAGGTGTTAGAGAAAAGGACCCACCTCAGTTCAAACAGGCTTCATTTATCTGATTTTTGGTGCTGCTTTGGGGCAGTGCTCTCAGAGGAACCTGTGCCAGCCCAGGAACTGCCCCAGATCTGTGGGCAATAAAGCAGAAAGTTAAAAAGATGGCAATGGGTGTGTGAAGTTTCTGGAGTATTTTGGATAGTAGAGGAATATCCAAGAAGTTCTGCTGGGATATCATCCCTTGCTGTGCTGGCTTGCTTACAGCAGTGTGCATTGTGCAGGAACACAGACCCTGTTGTGTGAACTGCAAAGCCTGTTCCTAAATCCATAAAATCTAAGAATTAAAGGCACTTTGCTACATCCAGGCTCAAATGCTCAACGTGTTGCACAATCAAGGCCAAAACCAGAGGCTCAGTATTAATGAGCTCCAGTACTGCTCTCCTGTCACATTGCTCAAGGCTGGGGGTGAGTGAGGTGACTCTGCCAGGAGAGCTGTGAAGAGTTCAGGCGAGGAGCATGAGACATGTAAGGTTAAAAGCAGAGCAGAATTTCTTTGGATTTCAGCCCAGATTTCTGCTGAAAATGGCTGGTGCATGTATTGGCAAAACTTTATTCCCAGCCTTCACGAATGCCACTGCTGATGATAGGTCAGTCATGCCTCTCGTAGCAATAAAAGAGTCTTTAGTCAGTAAAATGTAGTTTTCCTCATTTATTTTTCTCCCACTGGTGAGTATAAATTAAGCTTATAAAACATACTGCTTCTTAATTTGCACTTGCATTTCAGAAGCCAATATATCATTTACTAAGTCACCAGGAAGTCTTCTTGAACTGGGCAATTATGTTGGTGAGGTGCTTAGCTTTGCCTTGGGTGGTGTTTGTGTTTTTTGGGGATTTGGGAATGGATAGCCAACCTTCTCTCATTTAACCTCTCAAAGCTCTAGTAAAATTTGACAGCACCATGTGAGTATGGCTGTTGGTTGAGGGCAAACTTTTTAATCTGTATTTCACCAGTTTTGCTCTTTTCAGGCTTTTAACTGATAATCACAAGGACTGTTTTTTTACTGGAGAGCTTTGGCAGCTTCTTCTCTCAGGCTTCTTCCCTCAGGCCTTAGGCAGGAGGTCAATTTACTCTGCAGCATGGAATCATAGAAGGAAGTTTTGGTGTAAGAAATTTGAGAGATGGGTGGCATTATCTTGCTGCCAAGAATATTTGATATAAGTATATCCATTTCAAACAGTAGAATTTCTTAAACTTAATGAAACTCATATAGAATGCTACTTGATGGGCATTCAGATGTTCAGAACTGAGCAGTTTTGATTCGATCAATAAAATATTGCCTAAGACAAGAGTGAAATTGAGCTTAAGCACTGAAATGAATATACTGAAGACTCTTCTGGGAGTAAACTCCATGGAGCCAGCTGTCTGTGACCTTCCCATTCCTGGAGATCCCAGAATTCTCCACCTAACTCATGGCCAGCCCCTGTTCTTCCAGTGCTGGTGACACCAGGGGTTGTGACTGAGCCATTGCATTACAAAGGAATTCAGAAACTGTGGGTGGCCAAAAAAGTAAGAGGAAGCCCAACACATTGGCCAAGATGTTTTGTGAAGTAGTCATTTGGCAAAACACAGAAGTAGTCTTGGGATTAGGGTTGAGCAGGCAGAGTTCCTCCTTCCCTCAGTTACAACCCAGTGACCCTTCTTGAGCTCCCTGCCCAGCTGGTTGGAGTGGGGCAGCTCCAGCAGGAGAGGTGGAAAATGCTCCTTTAAGGAGAGTTCTGGTGTGCAGGATGTGTGGGAGGTTGGCTGTAGACCTCTCTGCTCGAGGGGGTTGTGACACCAGAGTGATGAATCTCTGACCATGAGATTCTTGTACCTCCACCCTTCCTGGCCATGATTTAAGAGCAAAGAGAGCTGGTCCTGCTAATTCTTTGGCAGAAAGGCTGTGCCTTTACATCTGGAATGGCTGCAGATGTGGGTCTTGAGTGATAGTTCCCAAAATCAGGATTGAGGCTGGAATTGAGTAAAGTTTGTCCCTCCTTTCTGCAATTTGTAGGAAGCAAATTGAAGTTGCTCTGCTCTGTCAGCCCTGGTTTGCAGGGCTCCTTGAGCAGGAAGCTGAGCAGCTTTCCAGCTGTTTTGTGTCTCCAGTGTGAGGGATTTTTTTCCTCCAAGGGGAATTCCAGAGCTTCTCTCTAGGTTCAGGATTTCATCACAGGGTGCCGAGCAGGGACGCTGCTTGTTCCAGTAACTGCAGTGTCTGCCTGGATCTGTACTTTCTGAATTTTCTTATTCTAGTTCTGAGTTGTTTTGACTGGAGAACTATTTTGCTTTAAAGTTCTCTCTTCTATCATCCTTTAAACATACTTGCTAAGAATGTTTTTTTTTCCTATCTTTGTTGTCCATGAAAATGAAAATTAAATCATATGTGATATTCTTAGTGATGCCTTACAGGTGTGTGGTCACATTTAAGAGTGAACAAAATGCAGGATGAATTTCTTTTCGATGTACTTCCTAAAATTATAGAGTTGTGGAAGCACTACACCCATTAACATGAACTCTGAGATGCTGTTTATTGTGCTGTAATTTAATCCCACTTTCATCAGCCTTGATTTCTGCTCCTTGTCCTTCACACATTCTGCATCATCTGGGAAAGGTTATTGGTGAGGGCACATTTTTAATGGCACGAACCTCTGGAGCCATCTCCAATGTCTGAATGATTTTAACTTCCTTTAAATAATTGATGAGAAGTGTTAGTCAGAACCTACTGGTGATTCAGACTGCATTATTCAAAGATATTTACTGACAGTTATACATTGCTCCAAATTTACTTCTCTTTCCAGGCTGCATTAAACTAGGCCCTGCGTGACATATGGGTCTATTTTAAAAAAATAAATCCTTGTTAACATATGTGAAAATCTGTGGGCTTAAGTGCTATATTTAACCAGTTGCAAATAAGCAGTGATAATTCATAATGTTTTAGCAGGAAAAAGTGAGTATAAAGTGGTCTCTTTTCAAGTGGAAAATGCTTTTTTCCTCTGTCTTGCTTTCTTTTGTGTTGTTCAGGAGTGGACTTAAAAAAGTTTTATATTTCAGTGACTTTCCTGCAGCTTTCCCTGTCCTGGTAGTTGGGGAATGGTTGGGTGTGAGACTTCCTGGCTGCCTCATTAGCCAGCCACCAAAGCATCTTCTCTAATGGCTGCAGCTTTTGATTGCTGACACTTAAAAGCTCTTCTGGCTCCTAACAGCATTTGGGAGAAGAAAGTCTGGTCTAGGAGATTCTCCAGAATTTGTTAAGGTGACACTGGGCATCTTGCATAGTCTCTTTTTATTTTATTTTTTTTTTCAGAGTAAATACTCCCAATTTCTTTTGTTTCACACTCACAGAGGTGTCTAAAACTCAGGAGGACAGTGGGATTTTATCAGGCTGTTGTCAGGAGTGAAGTGTGACTAAAGTAAGGCCAGTAGTACCAGGTTTGCATTAAAGATTCCTGGCTTTGCCAGAATTCCTGCAGGTGCCAGTCCCATGTTATCCCTTCTCTTCCCTGGTTCCTCAGCAGGAGGATGAGTGTGCCAGGCAGATGAAGGGTTTATGTGTCCATGTGTGTGAGCTTCCACACCTTCCTTTGGAAACCACCTCTGGGAGCAATTGGGGAACTTGCTGTCCCTCTTAGTTTCATGTCCCTCTTGGGAAGTACTTTTAACATATTATCACTTTCCTTTATGAGGCTCTTTTTTTAAATTGTGTGCAGTAAATATTCCACTGAAAATCAGCAACTTCTTTTATTCCCAGGATTCACTGGCATTGCAGTTGTGCATGAGTAATGAGCAGGTACTTCTCCCTGATTTCTCTTTCCTGTTTTTCCTGCAGGAACTGTGGACATGGGTGGCAAACAGTCCACAAGTGGCGACATCTCCGTAATCCAGACACCTGTGACAGAAAGCATCCAGGATGCTTACAAAGCTGGGGACACCAGCAAGGCCCAAGAGTTGATTAGGTTGTCCTGTGAGGAGACTGCACTGCAAGTGGAAAAGGTTGGGTTAGGCTACTTCTCTCTCTCTCAGGTTTTATTGGCAAAGATAGCAAAATACCAAGATGCTGCTGTTCTTCTGTCATTCTTCATGGAGAAAATCCATTCAGTTGTGTGGGTTCCAGGTATGGGTGGTCGAGTGGGGCTCTGCAGAAATATGCTCAGGGATGCAGTTTGCCCTTGGAAACACTGGTCAAGAAAATGAGACAGAAGGAGCAGTGTCTGTAGGAACAGGAGCTGTGTGAGGTGGAGTGCTGGTGCTGTGGTCACCAAAACAGGGAAATGCATTTTTCCCCTTAAAAAGGAAGCAGTTTATAGCCTTAGCAAAAAATGTATTCCCTCATCAGTGCAAAGATGGTTAATGGCCCCCTGGGAAGATTTTGCTGCTTGTGTGTGGAATTTTGTCACAAACTCTGTGCCAGCTTCTGTGCTGCTCTGCCTTCAGAGCCCTCATTTTGAGCCTGCTCTTTGCACAGAGGTGATCTTAGTGTTTTGGGAGGGTCCCTGCACGTCAAGTCCAGTCATACTGGCCGTCTCCAAAACAGGTAATACTGCATTTTGCAGCTGAGCTGTGCAAATGCTTTTTCTGTTGGTCCATGAAAAATGCATTTATACTCACTGGTCTGTGCCTCAGGCACTTATGTGATAAAACCATACAAAAAACAATAATACAAACACCAACAAATTAATATAATAAATTTATCAACAATGATTACTCTGGCCACTAGTGTTTATGACATTCTCAATTAACCACGGTTGGGCAGTGGGCATGCCTTAGCATGGGCACAGATAAATCCATCCATACAGCTCTAGAAATGCTCTTTCTCTGCCTGCTCCCTTTAACAGAGAGTTTCTTTTGCTGTGTTTCCTTCACCAGTGTCAGCTTTTAGGCATTGCAGCAGCATATGGAGATCTGCAGGCGGTGAGGTACCTGCTGAAGGAGGCGTTGGTGGTGTTACCAACAGAGCCCAACGATGACAATGCAGCTGTGGTGGCTGCGTATTTTGGGCACAAGGACATCGTGAAAGAGCTGCTGGATTCCCTGCGTGGTAAGGCCTGGGCTGACCCTGCCTCTACCCAAGCTTTCCAGGAGCTGTGTGCTACAGCCTCAAGCTGGCATTTGGGTTTTTTCCCATTCCTTGGAAGGGGAGGGGTTTAGTCATGGGAGAGTGCGTGGAGGGATCAGGTCTCTGCTGTGCCTGAAGGAAACTTCCCCCGTGGGGGAAAGAAACACATACATAAAAATATTCCATGTTTGCAAATTGGAAGTGGAGGAAGATGCCATTGAGAGAGTTCATTCCCATCAGGCCTCACAGCTGGGTAACATCCCAGGTACCCTGCAGAGGCAGCATCATCCTACTGCTGATCCAGCAATCTCAGTGGTGCTGGTGGTGACTGGGCAGGGACACTTCGGGTGCACAGCTAGCACCTGCTTTATCCTCTGCTTGACACTTTGGTTTGACTTTAAGGGGAATTCCTTCTTTAGAATAACAATTATATTTTACTTAAATTTTATTATACTAATTATTTCAGAGCAGAGACGTTTTTGGACTTGGACACAATTCCTAAGGCACCAGGGGGGTGGGGGCAGAGCATAACTCTGGCTCAAGACCAGGAGCTGTGTTCGGATCCCTGTTGCTCTCTCAGTGTTCCATTAGCTTGGCAGCTGCTTCTCCTTGGGACCTTCCATGGATTTGGGGTTCAGAAGTCCTGCAGAACATCTGGGGCCAATCCTTGACCTGAGATGCGGCAGTAAAACAAGAACTAAGCTGGCTTCTGCAATATTTAACCCGAATATAGCTCTAGCTCCTCACTGGGACTAAATAGTTGCCAGTGGCCTCACTGAGAACAGGAATAACCTGTTGGGAAACCTGCTTATTTGGTGTCCTGTTGGAGCACTGGTGAGCAAAATAAATGTTCCAGTTTGGGGGATGTAATTAAGTGTAGTATTTCCGTCAGCCAGAAAGGAGGCTGAGTAACCTAGTAGCAAAAATTAAGTTATATTAATATAATATACTGAGTAATGAAAAGTGACTTAAGTAGTTTCTGGAAACTTAGCTCAGTTTAGAAGTGACCAAATTCCCTCCAACTTTTGCTTCGGGGGGGTCAGGGGAGGAGCTCTGTACAAACAGCAGCTTTCAGAAATTTTTACTCAGGACTTTCCAGCTGTTTTCTTGGGAAGTTACACAGAAACCAATCACAGGGCTTAGGTATAAATTGCATAAATTTGCAATTTGGCTGCTGCACTGCCGTGATTCTCCCTGGAACAGTGAGAACTACTTGTGGCTTACAGCTTAAGTGGAGCCCGTTTTTTGTAGCAGGAGGGTGAGGGATTTAGTGGAGTTGTTAAGGATGCAGAGAGCGATGTAATTTCCACATGGATAAGCTGCAGAAAATCCTTGACATGTAAAACTTGGGCTTGTGGATGTTCCTGTAAGTGTTTCAGAGAGGATGTGAACTTGTAAAGTAAATGGAGGTGGTACAGGGCATCTGGGGAGATTTGAGCACTGCTTATTGTTAGCAGAAATAATTCTGTCCTGGGCATTTAGTTACCTAGAGGAAAGTGGTGTTCTACAGGAAAACATTATTTCAGAAAAAAAGGCAGTTTGAGAATGACTAAAACACCAGCAAATTCATGCAGAAATCAGAACATGGTATTTTAGTTTTTAGCCTTAAATGACATTTGTCTGACTTTACTATGAATTGATAGTAAAGAGTTGACCTGAAATGAAATATTCGAAGGGGAAATGAAAGTTTTTGTGGGAGACTTCGGGTTGCAGCGAAAACAAGCTGCACCAATTCTTTTTTGTTGACTGTAGCATTTATTTTTGTTTTATTCATCCAATCACATGGAAAATAATCTGGTTTTCCCCCTTCTTTGTATACCCCCTCATAAGATGGGGGAAAAGTAACCAATCTTGGGTGTTTGGAGCTAATGTCTGGTAGATCTGCATGCAGTCCTGATCATTCCTGGCTAGGATCAGATGTTTATTCACCTGCTGCTGTTTTAGCAGAACTGTTGCTGCCTTAGGAACACTTAGGCCAGGGACAGTCAAAAATATCACCCATTAGCTGGGTGGGTAAAGAGGAACAGTTAAGCAAAGCTGAAAACTTTGTGCCTGACACACTTTTGCAGTGTAACCTGTTTCTTTTGTCCCTCAGGACCTTCACCCTCTACCAACCCCCTTTGCACAGCCATTATTTTGGGGCATTTTTTGCACATCACAGCCTGGTGGCACCAACTGAGTCACATTTTGTATGTTTTTGGTAGGTCCTAACACTTACCAGCAGCTCCTGAACTGGATGCTGGCCATAGCCTGCCAGCAGGGCCATTTGGACATTGTCAAGCTCCTGATCCGTGCCTACAGTGCTGACCCAGAGAGCTGTGCTGTCCGCAAGAACGAGTTCCCTGTCCTCATCCGCCTGCCCCTCTATGCTGCTATAAAGGCAGGTGTGTATTTGCATGCTTCCACATTTTGCCCCTTTCCTGCCAGCTCTTCAAAGAATGGGCTGAGCTGTTCACACATAGGATGGTATCCACGGCTTGTCTGGAGTTGGATTTCCAGCAGGATAAATTGAAATAAAATTGGCTCTGAATCTTTCGACTCGGCCAAATTGAAGCCAGGGCCTTGTGAAGTTAGCTTACTGTAAATACTGAGAGGCTGAACTTTCCTCTCTAAACTTCTAGGGAAAAGACCCTTAAAAACCAGAATTCTTGCAAGTAAAAGCATTATTGTTATGGACACTCTGGCACACATGCTTGATTTAGGCTGAATAATTTACACTTCAAAGCACAGCTGTGTGCATAGTTTAATAAGAGAGGGAAAAAAAGAGAAAAAAAGAAGGAGCCTGAGCCAGCACTTTTGCACAGTGTCTTTGCTGTCTCGGTTTGACCAAACTGAGTCCTGCCACTGGAGGAAACAGCCTTTACACAGTTCAGTTTCCTTTTTGCACACCCCCACAGTTTTTTTCAGAAGTGGTTATTTCCCAGGATTTCAGCTCCTTGCTGGTTCATTTACATGAGGTAAAGGGAGCAAACAATCTGCTTTTCTCCAAAGGGAATGAAGATGTAGCCGTGTTTTTATTGCGGAATGGAGCTTTCTTTTGTTCCTACATCCTGATGGACAGTCCTGAATCCAGCAAACACCTTCTGAGGAAGTATTTCATTGAGACAACCCCACTACCAGGTAGTGCTCCAGCAAAAACAGTAAGTAACCATTCATCTGCCTGAAGAGATGTTGTTTTAAAGGGGCATCGTGTTAATAACTGATAATTCTCTTTGCATGCCACGTGGCTGCTGATTCTTCTCAACTGAGAGCCTTGTGGTTTGCTGTCCTTCTGGAAAACAAGCTGTGCCAGTGGCTTTGATGCTGAATTACAAGGTGTAAAACATCTGGGCATTGAATGGCATCACTGTGCAAGACACAGCAACAACTTCTCTGGGGCAATTTAAACACCATCATGTGAACCAGGCTGTGCTGGGGAGAGGAAACACCAACTTTGGGCTCAAAGCCTTCCAGAGAAGAAGCTGGGCTGCTTCTAGTGCAGATTTCCTCTGTGCCCCCAGGGTCATCACTTCCTTTAGGTTTCTGTTGTGCCCCCTGGTTGCAGGGTGGTGCCACAAGCTCTGTGGTGTCCCGGAGTGTTGGTGTGGCACAGAGCTGAGCGTGGGAACCCTTCTGTGTCAGACAGGTCAGGTAAAAATGGGCTTGGGTGACTTTTTGTTAACAAGAAGCATGAGCAAAGCAACGATCTGCTGAGTATCTTCCCTACTTCAGATGCTCAGCAGTAAAAAAAGTGCTCACACTGTTCTTGTTCCTGCTTTATAGAGAAGCACACAGTATTTTGTATTATTGATACTGTTCTCCAGCAATTTATTATCAGGCATTTTTAAATTTTTTCCCCTCCATGTGTAGTTTAACCCACACTGAATAGGAGTTTCAGATCCCTGAGCTTTCAATGCTTGCAGTTTTCATCAGGTCACAAAAATTTCACATGAAGAAGATGTCCCTAATCAATTCAGTTGAGTATCTGTCTTCTCAGCTTGTAGTATTGCTGGCTGTTGGTTCTGCTTTGGTGTTAAGTAAAAATAAGGAGGGAGGTTTTAGTAGTTTTTACAAACTTCTCCAGCCTCTGTTTTTCTGCCAGAACCCTCTCACTGGATTCCTGTTGATACCCTGAGTGTTAGACCACATAAGTGAGCTTGACTTGTTTAGGTTCAATCAGTAGATTTCGAGCCCTCTTTTTGCTACTCTTAATTTTGTTGACAGATAAACAAAAGGAAGCTGAATCCTAGATGTGGATAAGAGTTGATAAAATGTCTTTCAGAAGAAAAAAAATCAAACTGGGAAATTCAGCTTGAATAAAGTGGAATAAATGTTTGAATCGCAGGGAAGAGGTCTGTTTTCCATGTGAATTTGCTGGCAATATTTAACTTAGCTGCTGTAAAAATGACTCAGCTTTGCTGTTGTCACACCCTGAGCAAAGAAGAAGAGAGCAGTCTTAAAACATCAGTTAATTGCCAGAAGGGCCTGGTTTAAAAAGAAAAGCAGAGAAAAAAACACAGAAACTTGACCTTGATTCTCCTAGTAGCTGTTTATTTTTAATATGTTTGCTTATTTAATGCTTTCTCTTTGAATTCATTTTGGCAGACTGGGACGAATTCGGGAGGATCTGTCCTAGTTTGTCTGCAGAGCTCTGGGAAGTGGCACTCACACACCCTGATAACTTTTTAAAACACAACTTTTTGGCAGCTGCAAATAAACTGCCTTGGTGCTTTCTTCTTGGCCCAGAAGGTTCATCCTGAGATGGATTTTGCACTGGAAGGAAGCAAAACTGGGTTGTGTGGGGACTGGGATGTGAGTGGCAGCCAGCTGAACGTCAGAAAGTTCTCCCCTTGGACAGGGAGGGCAAACCAAGCACAGATCATTTGAGAGTGAGCCCAGAACTTCAGAAAGGTTTGTCCCTTTTGTGCTAGCTTGGAGTGGAAACACTTGAGCACAGCTGAGCTCCAATCGATTTCACAGTAGTGAGTGTAGAGCTATGCACAAAATGTGCTTGAGAGCTGCTCTTGGCTGCCACACCTTCCAGACAGCCCTTGCACCGAGCAGAGCTGCCCTTTCTCAGGCAAGAGGAGTTACATCTCATTTTTCTAATATCTGTTTCTCCTTTTTTTGTTTATTCCTGGCATAAATTTATACCCACAGCAAACCACAGTTTTGCTGAAGAGAGGAAGTGGTCCATTTTTACAGGAACAGGTAACAAATGCCAAAGAGAGCCTTTGCAGTGAAGTGGCTGGGCACAGATTTCAAACTTAGATGTAGTCAGCATGGAGATAAATGTAACTTTCCAGCATGTGCAGTGTGTGATACAGTTAATTTTTCCATTACAGGCCAGAGAAGAGCTTTGTCTGTTGTATTTTCCCTAGGAAATACTTCACCAATAATTTTACATCCAGGCATTCAAATGTATGTGTGTGTGTGGGATCCTCCTCTCATTTCTTTATCCTGATAATCTCACTTACATCACCATCAGCACAGAGATCTGCAGCAGTCCCCCACACAATTCAGAGCAGGGTTGTTGATGGAGGGAGCCGATCCCTGTCCTCAGATTATCCCATCTACAACAGGAGCGACGTTCTGGTGGAGCATGTCACATCATTTAGGAGAAATGCAAAACAGCCCTTTTTAATCACCTTACCAGACAGCCTCAGATTTAAGTAAATATTTTTCACATTTGTAGTTGATCATTTGCCCAAAAGCAGTGGGGTTTCTTGCTCCTGCACAGTTTCCAGTCCTTTGCCTCACTGCATCCCCTGACATCGCTGCAGTAGAAGATTTCAATTTAGTCTTCAGGGCTTGTATTGAGAAATTCTTGTCTTGGCAGGAGAGGGGAGTCTACAGAGGTTTTCCTTGGCCTTCTGAAGAGCAGTGAGCTGCCTGCACTCAGGCCTTGCCCTGAGCTGACATCCTCTGAGCTCTGTTCCTGGTTTGAGCACAGAGCTCACCACCAGCCCCAAACGGAGATGGGCTGGGCTGAGCACTGAGCTCTGTGAGTTTGGCATCACAGACCTTTGGCATCAAAGAAACAACTTTTTTGGAAAATAGTGGAGGTGATTAAGCATGAGTTGGGCAGGAAATCCCCTCCTTTTGTGGCTCTGCTGTCAGGACTTTTTTCACTTAATTAACATTTTCACTGCAGTCCCGAGCCAACCAAACCCCCAAGGTAACTCCACTGACATCAGGTTACTGTTCCCAGATGAATTTGGTCCACTGACCCTAAGTCAGATAAAGGGGTTTGGCTGCTCCTCCAGTTTGCAGACACTGTCAGTCCTTGTCTCTTGATGGGAAGGAGGACTGAGTGGGAAGGAGAGCACTAATTGCTGGGATTCAAAAAGCTGCCTTGGATATAGGACACCAACCCTGCAGCACTGATAGCAGGTGCTGGATTTCACCATCTTGTCTGTGGTTTGAGAAGTCATTATCTGCATTCTAGAGGTATCTCCTTATCACATTAAATACCCTGAGGCCATACCTCTGCATTTTTGAGGGAAATTATACACAACAGTCTAAATGCAAAATAGAGATGGGTTATCAGTCTGCAGAGAGGAGCAGCACAGACACAAGGTCCTGCTGGCACCCCCTAAAAGAAGGCTGTAGGGTTGTATTGTTACTGCATTGGTTGGTGTCCTCAAGGACAAGTACTTTTTTCCTAAGCCCGGGGATTTGTGGTACATGTCACAGGTGAGAAAAGCACAGAAAACTGCATACTGAATTTAAAACAAGAGTTTCTAAGCAGGAAGCTGTTGAATATGCAAACTTGGCAAATCTAGCAGTAAAGCAGGGTGTGTTTGGTGTGAGAGTGAAAGCTTTGCAGTGCAGCTCCCATTGGGTGCTGTGCATTTTGCAGTAGCAGCAGAGACTCTGCTTAATTTGCTGTCTTGTTGCTGCTGTCTGGCAGTGTTTCACAGGGGTGCCTTGTGGCATGGCAGTGGGTGTAGCTTTAAACAAACAGCTGCTGCTCTCTGCCTCGGTTTCCCCAGTGACACAATGGGCATAATATTTCCATTCATATTTGCAGGGCTGTCCTGAGGCATTACAAGTGAAGGTTTGAAAAGCACAGTGTCTACACCAAGTACAACTGCTGTCAATATCTAAAAAGTGCATCTGTTTGTACTTACCCTTGGTTCCATTCTCCTAAACATTTGAACTGTCTGATCTACATGACCAGTTCTGAGTCTCAAATAAGCATTTGAGATAAGCCTTTGTTTCCCTTTTCTTTCTCTCTCTTCCCCAAATACATTCCTTTTAATTCTACGTTTGGGGTTAAAAGTCCAAAGAGCTAAATCCTGGGCTTTGGAAAGCAAATTAAATTTGCTGTCGGGTCCTTGCTGCCTCCTGGTGGAGAATTAAGAATCATTCCATTGAGGCTGTTTTGGGCTGAATTATGCCAAAACCACAAAATTTATGGAAACGTTTTGGGATTATAATTTTTTAAATGTGCATTTCAGGGCAAGGATTGGAATGCAATGAGGTGATCTTGAAAATGAAGCCTTAGGTTGTTTCCTTTCACTGATGATCACTATGTGTTCACATTTTCTTCTGCCCAAGCTGAACCCTGAATAAGTGTGGGCTGGTGAAGAAGTCCAGGTCCCCTGCTTGAGCTTGCTCATGGTCTTTGGAGTGAGATCATGGAGCAGATACAGCAGGGGCTGCTGATATCCAGGCATGATTTCATCTCTGAGTCAGTTTAATTCCTAGAAGCAGATTGGAAAGTGAGCAAAATGTTTATGGCCTGTGCTCTGCTGTGCCAGATTTCCAGTGGTGTAGCATAGGCTGACAGCAACTAGGATTTCACTAATGTGGTTTTCTCTTCTCTCTTTGACATATGCAGGCTTTGTGTGTGAACTGGTCAAACCTCAAACTGCCCTGGGTGGATCTAGACTGGCTGATTGATATCTCCTGTCAGATAACTGAGCTTGATCTCTCTGCCAACTGCCTGGTGTCCCTTCCGTCCGTGATCCCATGGGGGCTGATAAACCTGCGGAAGCTCAGCCTGGCTGACAATCAGCTGACAGAGTTACCCAGCGTGCAGTCCTCCGATGAGATCATTTGCACAAGGTGCGTGCACCACACGAAGCTGAGCCCGCAGGGAGGGCAGGCTCGAACCAGTCCCCGGGCTTGAGGGAGGCTGTGTAAGGGGAGAGCACATTGCAGGAGCTGCTTGCTCTGGTTTCTGCAAGGTGTAACTTAGGGGTTTGCCCCTCTGCGTTCTCAGTGTTTGCTGTCAGGACAGTTGTGGGGACTTTTATTCCTGTGTGTTGCCTCTGCTTTTCTCCAGCTCTGATGAGCCCCATTCCTCTAAGCTGGCTCTGAGTGACATTTACTGGCTGATACCAATGGTTTGATCTGCTCTCTGTCCAGACCACCTCTCTCTGCTCCCTGGAAGGGTTAATTTTCTATTTAGGGTTTTATGCTTTGCCTTTTGAGGCACATTTCAGCTGCTTTCATTCAGAACTAAAGCTGTCCTCATAAAACAGAAGTCTGTGGCAACAGGAGGCTTTGCTAGAGTTCTACTAATGCCTGACTGAGATTGTTCTGTACTCACAGGTTACTTGAGGTCGATGTATCCAGCAACAGGCTCTCCACTCTCCCTACTGGATTCCTACATCTTAAAAACCTTAAAAAACTCATTGCTTCCAAAAACTATATGGAGAAGTTATTTGACGAGGAAAACAGTACGTACAGTCCAGTGTTTGGCTTGCATTTCAAGGCTGAGCTGTAGGGAAGAACCCAAAAATGTTAAAAGTTATGGCTTAAATGGCTTAAAAGCTTTCTTACTTATACCAAGTCCACAATGTTTCATGTTTTCTAGCAACTAATTGGATTGGTTTAAGGAAGCTGCAGGAGTTTGACGTCTCTGACAACAGGTTGGTGGAACTTCCAACGGTTTTTCTATACTGCTTCAAGTCCCTAAACATACTGAATGTTTCCAGAAATCAGCTGAAAGTCTTTCCAGATCCCTGGGCCTGCCCCCTGGTAAGTTGACCTGCTCTGGTAAAGTCAGAGGCTGAAAAAGCTGTTGAAACAATGCAAAGAAAATCAACTGTGATGCTTAAAAAGCTGTTGTGTTTCTGTAGGAGTGCCCCTGCCAAATTTGGTTTACGAATTTCAGATCCAGTCTTTCTGAGTTTCCACCCTGTTCTCACCATGTTGATGGCATTGGTGGAAAAGTGTTAGAAACGTGTGTTCATGGATGTATGAATTTTCTTTATAGTTCCTCTGAGCAGAAGTATTGTTAGGATCATTTTACAAAACACCCAACTTTTACCAGAGTTAACTTTGCCCAAGCCTATGGATAACTAGGACATGATCTCTATCCACCCATCACTGTGACTTTATTCCTCATTGTTACAGGGACAGCAGGGGAAGAGTATCCTTTGGACAAGTGTTTGTGTATGGTTGAAAAGCAAATGGGGGTGGGTGATTTTCAAAATAACTTTTGGAATCACTTTTTGCCCACCAAGGAATTTGATCAACAATTGAGTGCATCTCCTTAGCAAGCTCTGTGTCTGTATGGCCACTAATTTATCTAGACCAAGATGTCTAAAGAGACCACCTAGAAGTAATTTATTAAAGCTTTTGACATGTGACAGCTGATCTACCACATTATTTGAAGAAATGATTACTACTCTGTAAGTGCGGGGGTTTTTATGTTTTCCAGAAATGTTGTAAGGCATCTAGAAATGCACTGGAATTCCTACCTGATGCATTGACTGTTTTCTGGAAAAATCACCTGAGAGAAGTGGATTTTTCTGAGAACTTACTAAAAGAAGTTCCAGGAGGACTCTTCCAGCTTGAAGTAAGTGTCATTTCTTCATAGTTCTCACATTATTTTTCCTAATACTGACTCAGACCTCGAACTGGCTGCCTGATTAAGGTAGGAGCCTGCGTGCTGGTTTGAACTGGTGCAATTGCACCGAGCCCCTGAGCAGGCTGTCACCCCCTGAATCACCACATTCAGGCCCTCATCCACTGAGATATGATATCCAGTTTCTGACACACATCATCTGAGAACTCTCTGGCTGGCTGTGGTTTGCAGAATTTGGGAGCACAGTTTTGAAGACAAGCCCTGCACTGTAGCTTCGGGCTCCAGGCATTGAAATATTGATGTACTCAAGTACACTCACAAATAGTTGTGCTTTTTCTTAAAAAAAACCCACACACCGGTGTTGTATAATTATGAGTTAGTCTTTCTGTTCTGAAAACATCATATTTGAATGCCCTAAACAGTGCTACTTAGGACCTCTGTAACCTTAAAGGTTGTAGGTTGAATAATTCTTTCCTGTGGACACCACAGATCCATGGTTTTATGTCAAAATTCTTCAGAATTTCTGCTTTCGCATGGTGTTGACATGAAACCAAGCAGAACTTGGGGTTTTCTCCAAGCTTCCCTGCAAGATTGTGAAACTCAGGGTCGTGGAGAGAGAAACAGAGGTGAATCTGTGCAGAAGTTCCACGCTTTTCCCTGCTGGCCTCTGCAGGAAGGATGCAGAAGTGATGGTTCATATCCATGTCCAGTCCTGATCTCAGGATCTGCTGCAAAGGTGCTTTTTACTCCTGCTGTAACAAGAAGGTTGTAACAGGAACTCCCTCAGCTCTTTCCAGTGATCCCTGCACATTTGGCTTTCCTCTCTGGTGGCCATTTGTTTCCAATTGGCATTTCTCCTGAAATGCATAGAATGAATCCTATGGACGATTGTCTCTGAAACTTGGTTTTTCTGAATGCATTGAGAACCATTCTGGGGGGGAGGGTGGAGTCACCATGACAGATATTAAACACTAGATGGTGCTTCCAAGGCACAGTTCTTGGGTGCTGCTGCTCAGAGGTTGCTGAGGGTTGCAAAGGCACCAATGCAGGGGAGACCTCAGTGCAATCTTTGCTGATGTTTTCAAAGTTAGTGAGCCTTGGCTGCCCTAAATAGTGTCAGTTCTTACCCATATCTCTTCAGCATTATATTTGTAAAAGAAATAAATATCAAGCATTTTCAGTGCTCTGAGGGCCAGTGTGGTGAGCAAATAGAAGGTGAAACCCCATGCCTAGAGGAGCCTGGTGTCAGAGTTTGTGTTGGTGAACAGGGCTGTCTGTGCTCGTGCTCCAGCCCTCTCCAGGGGCAGTTGTGGGAAGGGGGAGAAATGGGCTGTAACATGTTCCTACAGATACTCTTATTATTTTTATGTAGGAACAGCAGTGAACTGTCTTCTCCCTGGGAAAAGCAGGCAGCAGAGGAGGCCTGTGATTTGAAAGCACATCTCATGGGACAGTCATTTATCACTGTAGTGGCAGTGTAGCTTCTGGCCTTAGTGTGTTTTGCAAGGAATCTCAGGACTGGGACCAGCTCAGTCCTTAATACCATGTGTACTCCAGAAATGTTTTAAGAAAAACAGAAACCTCCTCAGCTTCCCTGGCTCTTGCCTTCTAAAGAAACCAACCAAGCCGTGTCTTAGTACTCTAGACTAATTTGCCTCTCCCTATTTTTCTTCTCCTGAAGATACCTGCCCCCCTCTGGGTGAGATAATTTGAATAATACTTTGGTCAGCTTTTCCACATCACAAGGTGGCCAAGGCACCTTAATCTGAATGCTGCAGTCCCTTCCCTTGGGTGTCATCTCACACCCTTTTGCATGCTGTAGCAGCAGGTTTGAAGGAAGTTTGTCTGCCACTGCCATTGTGTCCCTTCTGGAGGCTCCCATTCTCACCCTGAAAGGCAGTAAAAATGGAGAAATTAGAGAGAAGAGGCAATTTAAAAGGACTAGAGATCTCCAGAATTTCAGTCATGAGAAACCACAGCCAGCTGACAGTCACTAATTCTCCCCCAGGCACAGAAGCAGTGGAGAGAAGCTCCCCAGGCTCTCAGCTCCCTGGAGAGTGGCCTTGGTCAGCGTTTGGGGGTAATACAGACACGGTGGCTGAAAATGAATGCCCCAGTTAGACCCCATGGGAACACAGTTTGTGCTAATTCTGGCATGTGCAGCCTCCCTCTCCTCCTGCCCCCTGCCCAGGGCTGCTCTGGGGAGAAGTCTGAGGCACTGTCCTTGCCCAGCCCCATGCTGACACTTGGAGAGAGCCCCACACCAGGAGCCAGGGGCAGGTTGGGTGCTCCTTGCAGGGGACCATGAATGATGGTAAAAGCATTGGCTGTCAGGATTCGGCTTTCCAGCCCTTTCCTCCAGCGGCTCACTCTGTCTGCAGTTGTGTGTTCCCTTCCCCAAATCCCGGCAAAGCCCAGTGCTGCCCCTCTCCATCACTAGAGGGAGCGTTTTGCACGATGATTCCCATTCCAGCAACTGCTGCTTGTCCATCGCTTATGTCACATAGACACCTCATCTTTTTCCAATCTAAAAAAAGGGGAGGAAGGCCAACAAACTGGCTTTGTGAGACACTGTTAATCCTGCTCCATGAAAAGGGGCATAAACCTTTTATTTTATGTGAAGCACATAAAACATTTTGCACACTTGATGCTGAAGTCTCTGCTGGTAAAACATGATTTCCATGGGGTATAATTCATTAATATTGCTGTACTTCTGGCAGGAGATAATTCAGCTGACATTCTACTTATCTCAGTTTTTCATGGAGGGGAACTTGCTGAATAAACCTGGTTGGAAACTCTACAGACAACACTGCTTTTCAGTGGAAAATTGGATTTTCAGCCAAATGAAAATAATTGTTTGAGCCTCAGCATTATTAAGGGCAGATGGAAGAGCATAACCTTTACAAATCTGAATGGGAACTGCATTTTTTTTCTTTTATATTTCAGTTAAATTTAAAGGCAATCTTATGTTTAACTTGGTATTTCCAGTTGAGTCCTGTCTGTGTGCTGTTAACTGTTTGGTATCAATCAGCTTCACCTGTTTTTAAAATTCCTGTCTCTGGCGAGAGGGGGGAAAAAAAAGATATATGTAACTTGTATAAATCTGGGAAAGTGAATATACATCCTGTCCATTTTAAAAGAGATGTCATAAAAAAAGCAATCAAAACTTTTCCTTGTGTGAGAAGCAGTTCATATTTTGCACATTAATTTTGTGCATGTACAGCAGGTGTAAGTCCACTCTGACACCAGCTTATACAAACACACATATATAGTCCATAGGTGGCATCCTGTATTGGTAAATCAGACTGTTCTTTTCCATTTGGAAAGGCTTCCTCACTAAAAAGTAAAATGTCCTCTTGCATGAGCTGTTTCCAACTGCATCTGTCAGCAAGTGGAGCAATAATCTCCCCGGAGTGAGTGGTGCTGCTCCGTGCAGAACTTGCTGGGGACAGGGAGGAAATGTTTGCATGCTGGGCAGCACGGACAGGATGTTCTGATGAATAAGATGTACTTTCTTCGTGTTTCTGTTATTTAATAGCCACACTAAAAAAGCTCTTTCTGTGAGTTTGGTGCTCTCTAACTCCAGGCTATTCCTCTCCTAGGCTTTGGTGTCCCTGAAGCTGCTGGGAAATCAGTTAGTTACGTTGCCCTCGCAGGATAAGTGGAATTGCAAACAACTTAAGTCGCTGGATCTTTCAAAAAACCAGCTTGGGAAGTAAGTGTTTCTTTCAAGTTTTGGCCAAGCAAACAAAAGCTGAAGAAATAATAGCAAACCCAATCCCTCGTGTATCACAAAGGGTGTCAGGAGAGAATTAATCACCTGCATAGAAGGCATTGATACCCACATACCATGTCCCCAAGTACATTGTGTGTCTGTGACAGTGACGAATTATCCTTTGCTGATTCTTTGGGCATTTAGCACACTGTATCATTTATTAAGTGGATAGATTATTGATAATGGCAGTTTAATTTCAGAGCATGTAGGAATTTCTTCAGCCCCATGTGTGGTTCATCACTACAAATACAAGTTTGTGGGGAGCATATCTTAACCATAAACCATCTGGCTGGACTGCAGTTATTAGTTAGTGTGGGAGTACTGTTTTGGAAAAAATGAAAAGTCTTTGTTTTTTAAATGGAAGTATAACCAGCTGCAAGTTCAGAGAGACAGAGAGAAGTTTTCCAATCTAAAGGATTCTGTGATTCTAAGACTGACATTAATGAGGTCATCCAGTGAAAGAGTGATGTTCTTCTGTTTAGAAATTCCAACAGAGAGTTAAAGGTCCTTTATCATCTTCAAAACTGCACTGAAATGTGTCATGCTGATATCTGCACATTTGGGTGCCTGTCCAGCAGTTTTTGGAGTCCTGAGGAGTTTGTGTGTCAGTCGCAAAAGACAAATCACCACTTTTTGAATGTCCCAGTGCATTTCCAGAGTCATGCTGGTGGGTCCGAGACTCCCTGGGAAGGGTGGGCAGTGGCAGCAGGTCAGTTCTCCAGTGCTTCTCGTGAAGCTCCTTCAATTTGCTGTTTGACAACCACTTAACCCTGACACCCATAAAGCTGGGGGTCAAGTGCTCCCGCCCTGGGAGCTGGGAGCGCTGCCTTGAGGAGCTCTGTTGATTTGCCAGGAGAAAACCACTGGGCTGGACAAGTGTTGGTGGAGTCTGATTGCACAGTGGCTTTTAATCCCATCTTTCCAGAGCAGGTAGGATCCTGTGAGAGCTGTGAGCTGGGCCAGGCTCTGACCTGGGTAGCTCAGCATCTTTCCAAGATCTTTTCCCCACATGTCCCTGTTTTGTTTGGCCCACAGGAGCGATGAGGGATTTAAAACGAAGAGGATCCCCTTTTTCACCACCAAGAACAGGGTGCGTGGTGGCCCAGAGGCAGGTAAGGCACACAGCAAGTGCTGGGAATGCCAAGTGAGCTGGGAAGCAGCAGGAATCTGCTGTTTGGCTGGAGGGAAAGCAGAATAAATTCCTCTGCAATTTAAAGTGCAACTGCATTTCATTAAGAGGAAATATGTTTAGATAAAATGTTTCTAAAGAAATGATGCAGCTGGTTGGTACCACCAATATACAAAGATGGAAAAGGAGTGAAACCTGTTTATTTTGCTCTTTCATGAAGGTTATGCCTTTTAGCCAGAGTACTAAGTGGTATGTTGAAGGGAAATTAACCCATAATTATCCATGTGGCTCTTAGGATTGTTTCTGTTGCTGACTTTGTAAATGGCATATTTTCCCCTGCCTGTGATTTGCACCCTCAGTTTGGGGCAGAGCTGATGAGATGCATGTGAAATCCCAGAGAGAACAAAGGGATATCTGAAGATATTGCACCACTTCCTGCTCTCTGTGGGATTCATCTGCATTTCTTTTGTTTGTTGTTTTATTTTAAAGCTCTTTGAGAGTTTTCTCATTCTGGCTGCCTGCAGAATGCCTGGCTCTAAACATTCCTTGCCAGTCACAGAGAGGGATAGAGCTGGCGTTGTCCTGACGCACATCCGAGCAGCCCTTGGCTGCTCATGGGAGGAAGAGGCCCTCCTGCAGCAAATCCTTCCCTCAGTTCCCCTGAAAATTGTGCCTGAGGTGAAATTGATAAATGAACCATCTACAGCCATAGCTGTAGATGAGGGCTGGAGATTCTCACCTTCGGTCAGCAGCTCTGAGAGGCAGAGGCTCTACCTGGACCTCCGGGCAAAGCTGATCCTGCCTTGTTTTCCTGTCCATGGAAGTAGAGGCTGTGGTGTTGAGTAAGGTGTGTGTGCTCCCCGAGGGGGAGAAGAGGTTGGTCTGTGCTGTATCACAAGCAGGAAATGGAAATAGAAATGCTGTGATGTTGTTGGAATAGGGAACAACTGGCAAAGGAGTCTGGACCTTGGGAATCTGTGGAGTCTGACACATCCTCAGAGCTTTGCTGTGAAATGCTACAGCAGCATTTCCCAAATGGGAGAGAAGAGCAGGAGCCAGCAGGCAAAGGCAGCTAAAACCAGCTCTAAAAGGCAATTGCTGTCCTAATGGAAATCTCTACATGCTGCAAGCCCAGCATAACCTCCTGCAGAAAGCAGGAGATGATGGGCTCTGCATCAGTAACGTTTGAACAGCCGTGGCAAGTTACACCCTGGTGCAACCTGGAGCTGCCTCAGGTGGCCTGAGGTGGCAGGGGGGCACAGAGTAGCCCACCTGGCTGGTGCCACAGTTGAGCAGCCACGGAGGCAGAGCAAAGCCAGCTCATCCTTTTCTCTCTGTTCCTCTGCCAAGTATAGCTTGGTGAGATGAGAGGATGTGGCCAAGAATTTAAACATCAAGAGAAAACAGAAGCTGGAGTACATCAGCTGCTCAAGAAGTCTCCTGGTGAGGTGGGGGTGGACAGATTTTCATATGATTTACCAACAAAGCTGTTTACTGAAGTCTAGATTATTTAAAGAGAATAATTTATGGATGCTCACTATACTTGATTGATAAGTCTGAGAATAACTCCTTGCACACGCATGTGGTGTTGGTAGCATTTATTCATCCAAAAATATATTTTCAAGATGGGATTTGTTTTAATTTTTCTACAGTTCTTTAAAAGAAAATTTGAGCTGAAGCCAGAGAAATCATAAATAACTCATGAATAAATAATTACAATTCATAAACACCTCAAGCTTGCTTCCAATATAGTACAGTCCTTTCCACCTGGGACTCTTTGGTGAATTCACAGTATTGCTGCTATTTTAGGTGTTTGTTCCTGTGTGTCCAAGAGGGACTAAATCTGTCTGTGCCTCAGTACCTACTGAAGAGCAACAATGCAAAGTTCAAGTCCAGCAGCGAACCAGAAAGGAAGTGAATTGCATCCATGAATAAGCCTGCTGTTCTCCTAAAATAATCCCAGAGATGATTTTTTTATTTGAAAACTCAAAGGCGGACTGTGACACTGCCCACACCAGACAGTCCTGTCACGTATATGAAACACCCCTGCAGACAGTGAGGCTCTATCTTACTCCTCTTCTGATCACAGCTCAGGCTGGAAGTGCTGTTAATATTAGAACTGGGGAGTTTTCTCCTGAGAAAACCTTTTCCTTTTTCCCCCCCTCTTTTTGGCTAAGTCTAGTTACAGTTCCTCAAGTCTTCTCTGTAAGAGAAGAAGATCTTGGTGGAAGAGGAACTGTCCCATCCCTGAGGAAGGGAGAGTCTTGCATCTCAGGGAGTTGCTTTGATTGACCATGGAGGCAGCAGATGGTGCTGGTTGTACTTTCCTAATCAGACTCAAAATCTCCCTGCTTTTCCTTCATTTCAGGATGCTCCTTGGTAGATAAATGTGACATCCTCAATACAGCAACACAATCCATGGCACCTTTTTTTGCTGCTGTCTCAGGAGTCATCCGTGGAGTGAAATGATGTTCTTTGGAACCTTCTGTGTTTCCCTTTGTTTGAACCTCTCCAGCAGCAGGAACTCAGCCATGCAGTTGATGCTGTTATTGCTTGGGTTGCTCCCAAGATAGGCAAGATGTTCCTCAGGTGTGGGGGAAGTGCCTTGAGTCCTTCTGTCTAAAACAGAAGAGAGGACCAAACACCAGCATGTTTTAGAGACAGCATGGATCAGTCTGTCAGCTGCAGTTTGGGTTTCCTTCTCTGTTCTTACTGACTTTGATCCACCATAAATTACTTCTGGATGCAGTGTGGGGGCCTGAACATAAATTCGGTCTGGCTTCTGGTTTTTCTCAGGCAGTATGGAAAAAACATGTTAAGAACCAGTTGTGCCCACGGGATACTTTCTCAGTGCCAGCTGTTGGGCTGCAATAGGGGAAGTTCACAAGATATTATCATGTATTCAACAGCAAGAGATAAGGTGCCACTCGTCCCCTGATGTTTAGTTGTTTTGGGAGGCTTGGAGTTCCTCGCTCAGCACCCCATGTGTCGTGGACACTATTACCTTCCAAAACAGTGATTTTAGGACATTGAGATGTGAACATTGATGTTTGATTGTCACTGAAGGCACTATTGAAGTGACTATTTGCTTTTCTGCTCTTGCTTGGTGGTCCCCGCCAATGGACATGACCTCATGTCCTGCCTGCAAAGTTCAGGTGAAACTCATGGATCAGAGCCTTGATGCTTGTTTTGTTTTTTTTTTTTTTAAGGTGCAATTTGTTTCCTGTCTCATTCCAGGTCCTTTTTTGGAGTTTCCAGCATTTCTGAGCGATTCTCTGGAGGTTCTTTATCTGAACGACAATCAGCTGGACTCTGTCCCGCAGTCCGTGTGCCTCCTGAAAGGTTTAACAGAGCTTTATTTAGGAAAGTAAGTCCATGTCCTGGAAAAGCTCTGCAGTGTTATTTCCATGTTGTTTTAGTGACCAGTGTTCTGTGGAGCCCCACCCCAGATGTCCAGTGCTTTTGGAGTCATAAAGATGGAAATAGTCAGCCCCTTGTTAGAGCTGTGCCCATCGTTTGCTTTAGATAAGGAGGGGGCTGGTCTTTTGAATTAGGGAAGATGATCTACTGCTTTGAACACAGGCCTGGGAATCTAATGTGCTTCTAGTTCATTCTGGCTTTTTGCTGTCAGTTTCTGTAGTGTTACATTCAATAACTCATCATTTTTGCCTTTATTTCCTCAACTATCCAGCAAAGATGATTACATTTGTCTGCCTCAGAGGATATATTGGGGTTATACATCACTTTTAGGGATGGAAATTGCTATTAAAGTGCTGAGTAGTCTTATTAAAATGTTAATGGAAGATTTCTGCGAGGATAGAATAGCGTAATCTGAGAGTCTGTGAGAGCAGCTACTTACACACAAAGCCTGGTTGTTGGTAGATTTATTTGTTTTTGTACAGTAACCCTGGTATCCGAGAGCTTCCTCCAGAACTTGGACAGCTGGCTAATCTCTGGCAGCTGGATATCGAGGAACTAAATATCAGTAACGTTCCTGCAGAGATCAGAAAAGAGGGTAAGGCTGATGCTGTGTATTCTTTATTAAATTGAATGAACATACAATAAAATCTCTTCCTTTTAATGGTCAAGGGCAGGAGCAGACAGTGTGTGCTCGAGCCCTCACTGGGGTTAGCTGGAATTGCACAGGGAAACCTCCTACTCGTATTTACAAATTTGGTAAGCAGTGCTAAGCTCTGGCTGTATGATCAATTTAAGATAGTTCACAGTTTGAAATGATGACTTAAAAATGCAGTCTTTCAATTGCAGTATGCATAAATTCTGTGGCTTGCTTCCTGAATGTGTATATTTTAGGATATTTAGATGGTCTCTCTAAAGACTGAAATGTTTAGGATCAGCAGCCACAGTCCCATCGAAGTGACTTTATTGTGAGCTGCTAGGTTTTTGGATCTATTACAATGCTGTCTTCTTTTTTTTTGTGCATTTTAATCAGAAAGTCCTGTGGGAACAAAGTTATTAGGAATGATTCCTGCTCTAGCAGTGTAGTGTTGAAGCCTCAATCTAACTTTAACTGGAAACATAAAAGTAGAAGGAAAAAAACGAGTATTTTCCAATACTAAATTAGTATTTTATGTTTCCTTTCAGCTTCTGAAGCATAGGAGCCCCAGCATTTGTTTCTCCTTACAGTGCTCCATTGTGGAGCCTCAGAGCAGTGACCTTTTCCTGGGGTCTCTGTCTCAGGTTTGTCTGCTGGAGGTTTCTTTGTTTATTCTCTGGGTTGTCTCAGCCCACAGCGAAGCTGCAGGGGAAGCATGAATTCAGCTGATGTGTGTGCAGCAGTGGCTTTTGTGCTGTCCCAGAGAGTGTTTGTGGCTGCAGTCCCCAGCCCCTTCTCTCGCCCACAGGCCCCAAGACAGTGCTGGCGTATTTACGAGCGCAGCTGCGGCGGGCAGAGAAGTGCAAGCTGATGAAGATGATTGTCATTGGCCCTCCCCGGCAGGGCAAGTCCACGCTGGTGGAGATCCTGCAGACAGGGAAGGTGCCCCAGATGATGCACAGCGATGCCACCATCCGGACAACGAAATGGGAGCTCCCCAAGCCCGTGGGGCACAAGGCAAAGGTGAAAAGCGGTCAGAAATCCTCAGCCCCGGTAGGATGTTGGAGGCTTGCAGGGTCCCTTTGGGCTGAAATTGTCCTTTTACAGAGAGCAGTTTCCATTCCTCACAAGTGGTGTGGTTTTAGACCCACTGCAGTTTTGTTTCATTTCCACTTGATACCAGAGGGCAGTTCTGTTTTCCTGACCAACTGTTCTAAAGAGAGCTCTGTGTGGCTGCTAAAATTCTGGCTCTCCCATCTTGAGTGGACACTAATTTTGAGAGAATGCTTTAAATCAACTTCTCTACAGCAGATTGTCGTTTCATTTGGGACATTAGTACCTAGAGCTGGACTTCCTTCATATCAGAACTGTCCTAGGTGTGAAATGTGGGTGGAAGTTAGGATGCCTGACCTCTGGTGTGATCCAGGGATGTCTAAGGCATATCTTAAACATCCAAATCTTTGATGGCCCATTCATGGAGTGTGTCATACTGAACTCATTTGGAGAGCACTGATTTAATCCAAGCATTTGTAGGTGGCTCTGTTCACTGCCTGCAGAGTAGTCCAGGGATTAGAGGATGCAGAATTGGTCCTGAGGTCTTGTCGGAGCTGAGGGGATGCAAACTCATGGCTCCTCCTTCCCAGATGAGAGCCATGACCACCAGACTGTTTTGGAAGGGGGAAAGGAGCCTGCTGAGTTCAGCTGTTCTACAGCAAAGAGTGCCAGGCCAGAGACAGAAAGAAAACAGCAACACAGAGTGACTCCTTGAAGGGAAGACTGGTGGGAGAAGGGATTTGTGCATTTTGTGTTGAAGAGCAGTTGAATAAAAGTGTAGACAGCACCAGAGACCTGGAGTGGGATCAAGATGCTGAACGGGCTTTTATCCCTATCTCAGAGTCTGTCTGTCCACACACACACTCACAGCTGAAGATCTTTTGGATGAACAAAGCAGTCCTTGTGCTGGTTAGGGCTTGGTTTCAACAATATGGAAGTTCTTACAACTGTTTTTGGGAGAGTTCACATGGATTGCACAGGATCAGAGCCCTGCTGAGATACTGAGCTCCTGGCTGAACTCTCATAGGGTGACTTTCATGTGGGATCAGTCAGTACCTGGCCCCAGACATCTAAACAGAGCCCACTGGGTGTTATGTGATGCTCTGAGGATGGTGGCTGGAGCAGGGTTTGGTTTTGTGCTCACTCTCAGGGTTTTTGATTCTCCAGGGCCAAGTGATTTAAGGACACAGCTTTCCAGATGTGCAGGTACTTCCTGCTGCAACTGGGAGCCTGACTGCCATTTAAGCAGAGAGCCAGGCTCCCTCTTAGTGCTGTCATGGGGCTGCACAGAGCAATGGATGCAGGGATACTGGGAAGAGAGCCAGAGCTGGAGAGGCCTCCAATTTAAGCATTCCTCCAGAAATCAGTGAGTCTTGATTCACAGCAACTGTGATTCTGGCCCATCTCTGGCGTGGCACAGACGTCAGAAGCCTGGGAGCAACGTGTAGGAGGTGTTTATGAAAGGCCTGAGAAGCTTCCCATCTCCTGAGCATCTCTCTTCAGCTTGGCTCAGCTTAGTCTGAGCTCAGTGGAAGTGATTTCAGCAGGGGTTTCCTGTTCCCCACAGCAGTGGCAGATAAGCAGCTTCAATGGTCCTGTCAAGTGTGGCACAGACAAGGATGAAACAGTTTCTCTTCCAGATGCAGTGAAATACAGGGCTCAGAATGAGACCCTTGTTTGTACTGGAGAATCCACAGCATTAACTGGAGTTTTACCAGCATCAAGGGCACCTCTATCGTTTTAGCAGCAAGTAATTAGTCTTGATTTCCTGTGGGGAAGTGGTAGCCATGCTTAACAATTGCTTGTTGATTTATCTTTCCTGGAGGCACAATTAGGACATTGAACCCCTTCTTGTGTCATACATTATGCAGGCGTAGGTTTATACTTCAGCTATTATCTCCCAGTGATTTACTGCCACGGCTTGATTTGAACACTTCTCTTTGTCTAAGTAGGTTGATTCAGTGGAGTTCAATGTCTGGGATATCGGAGGCCCAGCGAGCATGTCTACAGTCAATCAGTGTTTCTTCACAGACAAAGCATTGTACATAGTGGTCTGGAACTTGGCACTGGGGGAAGAAGCTGTGGCAAACTTACAGTTCTGGTTGCTGAACATTGAGGTAAGAAGCCACTGGTGGGCTCTGGGATATCTATTTATCAAGTAGTAGCTCAGCACACAGATATGTGATATTGCAGATTCTTTTTGCTCTGCTTTTAAAAGCTCCCCAAGCTATGAATTTTGCACAGCATTTGGAATTCATTTTCCATTACGCTGTAGGCGTATCTCTATATTTAATGGTTTAAATTTATCATTTGCTTTGTTCTCCCTCACACAGAGCAGAGAACGAAACAAAAGCTGATTTATAAACCCTTGCTAAGTAAGGCTGAATGTACTTATTTTGGAATTAGTGTTTGACCACACTATGCTCCAAGGGGGGTTTGAAGCATTTTCTTTCTTGTGTGGGTTAGACACACTTCAGTCCTGAGGTTATATTTTTAACACTTTAGATTCAGGTAAGCTAGAGGGTATTTCCAAAACAGCTCTCATTTAGACTCTGAGCTGCAGTGAATTCCTTGCTGTGGATTGATTTTTGTAATACCATGTTCATAATTGTTTGTAACTGTTGGTTATTTAATAATTGTCTTAACATTAAATGCACAAAAATGGGTGCCTCTCAAAAAACAAACATCTTGTCTATATAAAGGTATTAATGGTCAGCAGCAATCAAAAAGCCAAAGTAGGTAACAAAGCTGAAAGGAAAATTATTATATTTCAAAAATGTACAATGTGTCCTTAATACATCCCAGCAAGCACAGGAAAATCCCATCCCATAGCAGCATGAGGAAAAATGAAGAGAAATATGATCATGATGGTTAAAAGTAGGGAGAAATTAAGAGGGCTGTATGTAGACATGATGGGGAAAGGAGAAAACCACAAGAGAGTCTTTGTTCATGATCTTTTACAGTAGAATTGGGAGAGAAAAAATGGAATTGTAGCTTTGAAGCAAACAATGGGAAGTATCTTAAGCACACTGGATGGCTAATCTGTGGAATTTACTGGAAATACACTGTGCTGGGGGTACCAGAAATTGGAAAGACAGACTGGTGAATGAAAACTCCATCGAGTGCTGTTAATTCCGAGATGCTCCCTTGTGCTGAGGAAGTCAGTGAGCTGCAGGCTGCTGGGTACTGGGAGAACACACCAGGGAACGTCTCTGCATCCTACCCTGTACCTGTGCTCTCCATGAGCCTCCAGGCAGCAGCCTACTGGGCCAGGGGGCCCTTTGGGGTGGATTGGTGCAGCCACCACTCCTGAGCCTGCCTGGGGTTGTTTGGTGTCACTCAGGTTGGGAGATTTCAATGGGCATCCTAAGAGGGAAATGGATTGTCTGCAAAGGATATATTTCTATCTCTGAATATTCTTCTGTGGTCAAAGTCATTTGGATGGGCAAGTGATTCGTGCTTAAGCCTGTGCAATTTGGCAGCATGTCCTCTGAAATCTGGATACACTCCAGGGTCATAATACAATCATGGAAGGGTTGGAAGAAACCACGAGATCACCTAATCCATTCCTTTGCTCTGATTCAGGATTAAGTAGATTCAGACTTTTCTAGAAGTTTATCTCACCTCTCCATATACCTCCAGTGAAAAAGTTTGTGTGACTTCCCCAGGTGTCCATTGCAGACTGTAACTAGCCTTTTTCAGAATATCAGATCTTGTGGCTGCAGGTTAACTTTGTCTGGGCAGACATGGTTCCTTTCATTTCGCTAACTGATGGCAACTCCCTTTATGTTAAACCCTGATGTAAAAACCCAAGGTTTCCTGCTCTGCAGTAGCAGCAGATGATTAAGCCATGCTCTGCAGAACTTCTGTGATATCCAGATCACTTGTAGCTGTTGTCAAGCTGCCGTGACAGGTTGCTGCTGTTTTATAAATATATATGTATAGATACCATTTTATTAATTTATATTACTCCCTCCTCTTAAATATTATACTTTTCACGTGTCCTCACTGATGTAATCTGGATGAGATCACTGTCACTGTTTTCTCTTGCAGGCCAAGGCTCCGAACTCAGTGGTTTTGGTGGTAGGAACACACCTTGATTTAATTGAAACGAAATTCCGTGTGGAGAGGATAGCGACTCTAAGGGCATATGTCCTGGCTCTGTGTCGGTCTCCCTCTGGATCCAGAGCAACTGGCTTCCCAGATATCACCTTCAAGCACCTCCAGTAAGTACTTGTGCCTTTGTGAAGTTCAGTCACTCACTCTTTATTTTATGACACTTTTAACAATTTTGAGATACTTGATCTCCCTGGCAACGGAACCAATTTAGAGACTCGTCAGCATTGCATTTTATCTATTTTTGACTGAGATAATGTATTATAATGAGGGAGAAGGTCAGTGTTGCTCAGGGGGCTGATGATGAGTCTGAGAGCTGGAAGCTCCAAAGTCATGACCTTGACCAGCCTGTTTACTGCTCCCGCTTCACTCAGGTTTCTCACTGTTTATTGGTGACACATTAGTCTCAAGGGGAGAAGGTGCAGATTGACTAATTAATGCTGCAGAGCGTGAGAGTGTGGGTGCCAGGTGCTTTGTTGAGGGGAGGCTGTGGGTGGTACCTGGTGTGGGAACATGGCTCACGTGGTACTGTTGGCTGGGCAAGGAGGGGTCAGTCCCCCGAGCCCCTGGCAGTCCAAACCTGTGCCATCCATCTCTTCTGGCTGGGAATGAAGCATGTCTGTGAGGCAGGGGGCGAACGTGGATGCAGCAGGCTGGCACCAGACAACATGAAAATGCTTCTGCCTGGGGCAAGAGCAGGTGGCAGCTGGCAAGTGAGGAAGGGCGCTGTGATGTCCCCAGCACTTCCCATCTGCTGCCTGGCAAAGGCATCAGCCGACCTCCCCCACACTGCTCTGCAGGCGCTGTCAGGCATCCCAGCCTGTGTCAGGCATCCCAGCCAGCTCTTCCCCGTTAGGAGGAGCACCAGGGACCCACTGTGAGGCTCAAAGACTCACCACGAGAAGAAGGAAACTTTCTGTTTGTGTCGCCTCAAGCCTCTTTTCCCATCACCACAAATCATCATAACACAATCTCTATCATTCTTTCTCCAGGCAACTTTCTTACACCCTGACATGCATCCTACACTTTCCTCTGCACCTTCCTTTCCCCTTGCATTTCTTCCCAGCCTGATTTCATACCTCCTCTCTCCTGTGCCTCTCCACATGCTATCGTCCACCTGGAATATATGTGGTATTAAGCTCTGGGGCTGGAGGAGTGTGAAATCCTTGTGTGATGACCCTGGGTGCTTCTATCAGTGGTCAGGGTCCTCTAGCATCCCAGTGAGTTGCACACTTCCCAGTGCCATGGAGGGCTGAGGTTTAAGATCAAGCATATTTCATTAGAGATGGTTTTTTCTGTCTGCCATGGGAACATGTGTAGGATCAGTTAGAAAGACCCTTTGTTGGGGAAAGTGGAATAGAACTGTTCTTACCCAACCCACAAAAAGACTGAAACTAGTGGGAGTTGAAGAGAGCAGGTTTTTAGCTGTTAAAGAGATAATGAAGGCCAGCTTTTAGGATCTAAGCATCAATTCCCAAATTGCAGGATCCAGCTGAGAAAAGACCGGAATGAGGGTGGGAAAAGGTGTCTGGTAGTCATCATCCTGCCTCTTTGATCTGGGGCAGGGAGAACTGGACTTGTCTCCAGAGGCTGCTGGGGCATAGAATTTTCCTCCTCCCCACAGCTCCTTTCAGGATGTGTGTGGCTCTGGAAGGACAGAGGGAGATGACTTTGGCTGCCAGGGACATCCCCAGACATCACAGTCCACAGGGGACAGCAGTGCAGTGAGTGAAGCAGGCAAGAGCAGGGGTTGGACTGATACAGATGTGGCCTAATACATCTTTTCCAGGCGACTCCCTGTTTTCTCCATAGCTAAAAATACCCACTGACAGCCTTCCTCCCATTCAGCTGACACAGGAAATCTAAAGTCAGAGATAAGAGAAAGTGAGCCTGGAAAGGAAGCCAGTGTGCTGATAAGGTTTGATAACCTTTGCCTTCGCATGACTTTTGCAGTGAGCTCTCGTGTAAGACTCTGGAAGGCCTCGAGGGACTGCGGCAGCTGATTTTTCATGTCACCTGCAACATGAAGGATGTCGGCAGCTCAATTTGCTCCCAGAAACTTGCGGGGAGATTGGTGAGAACTGGGATTTCTTGGTGATCCTTACCAAAGCAGAGCTTTTAGGGAGCTTGGGAGGTGAACTTTAGGAGTTATTGTTGATGCAGGAGGCATGTGAATATTTAAGATGGCAATTTGGCTTTGGGAAAAGACAGCCCTACAAGATCCCGGTGAGGGGGAGATGGCAGCCAGTTCATCCCTTGCTGGCTGGTACTGATCCTGCTGGTTTTCTCCCATGGCTTGCAGATACCAAGGAGTTACCTTAGCCTTCAAGAAGCTGTCCTTGCAGAGCAGCATAGAAGAAGTCAAAATGATGATGTACAGTATTTAACAGACAGACAAATAGAACTGATGATTGAGCAAACACCTGGAAATGACATCAAAGACTATGAGGACTTGCAAACTGGTAGGTCAGAGCAGACCAGTAATTTCTTGGAAATTAATATGTGTGTCCAATTGAAATATTTCACAAATAGTAAATACGAAGTACACCAGCTAGACCTCACTTTGGAAATTAGTAAGATATAAAATTAGTAACGGGACTTTGGGGACAGGACTGGGAAGTTTTTAGGATGGTCTGAGGTTACTGATTTCTTTTTTTTTTTTTTAACAAGCTGTGTCTCGTTTCTGCTCTGTGTAGAGTGAGGGTTGCCATAGTTTCAAGTCTGGCTTCTCCGTAGGGCCCCAATCTTGTGATCTTCACAGAGTCCTTGCTCCACAGGAGGCAGGGAGAGCCCTTTCCTGTGAGGATGGCAGGAGGAGGGTGAAGGGGAGGTGTCATGGGGACAGCAACACTGACTGTGAAGAAGTGAGATGTGGGTTTTACAAGTGGAGTGTCAGATAGCAGCACTCCTCAGATGGATGTTGCTCTCTTGACTTGGCTGTGTGCTGGCTGTATTTGGAATGCATAAAACTGCACAAACTGCCTCATAGTCTTACTCTTCTGCACTGTGGTTTCCTAATAATCTATTGCTAATCTCCAATTCTTTTTTTTTTTTTCAGCCATTAATTTTCTCATAGAAACAGGGACACTACTGCATTTCCCAGACACAAGCCACGGCCTGAGGAACCTCTACTTCCTTGACCCTGTCTGGCTCTCGGAGTGTCTACAGAGGATTTTCAACATCAAGAGCTCCAAGTCTGTAGCTAAGAATGGAGTCATCAGAGCAGAGGACCTCAGGATGCTGCTGGTTGGGACGGGCTTCACTGAGCAGACTGAAGAGCAGTACTTCCAGTTCTTGGCCAAGTTTGAGATTGCCCTGCCTGTGGCCAATAACAGGTATGTTGATAATTAGAGAGGTTTAGTCAGACTGGAGAAAAATGGCCATTTAGTCAGTGGATATTAACAGCTTTGCCACTCTAGGTGGTTGCCTTGACAGGGTGCTTGTGCTGAGAAAATATCTGAGAGCCTTCAGCAATGTCATGGAAGGCACCCACCCGTTTGGGCTGTATTTCCTGAACTGAGCATCCTCTGGGCCAAACCAGCCCATGTGAAAGCTTTCCCAGAGCAGTCTTTGTCCACTGGGTGCATTGAGGCTGGTGACAGGCTCAGCCACCAGCCCGGAGGGGCAGTGACACCGCCGGGGATGTGGCCACGAGCAGGTGGAAGCTGTAAGGGCTCAGCCGGCGCAGCTGCAGCCGGGAGAGGATATGAGGCCACGGCTGCCAGGCCTGAAATATAGATGGGCTGGAGTCATCTGTTCCCAGTGAAAGATCCTCACTGCAGTGTGGCAGAAAACTTCAGGTAATCAATAATTGTGTCAGCCCTGAAAGTAGCAGCGTTTTATTCCTGGTGAAATCAGGGAAGCGTAGCTGCAGCAGCAACGTGATTCTCCTGATTTTTAACCTCAACAGGTGTTGATCAATAGTTTTCCTAGAAATGATCTAAGAAACCTCATTCTCTTTAAATGTTAATGAGTCCTCCTCCCCTCTGCCCCCCGATCCCTTTTCCTCTGGGCAGAGTTCCCTGCGATTTTTCTCTCTCCCATCTGCTTGGCGACAGCCTGTTGTTGGGCTAGCAGTGGGACCAGAGCTGTATTGCACTTTTGATGTGGCATTTGCATTTCACTTCCTTGCCCTTGCAGGACAGCGCGGCTGCATCGCCCTGAGCCTCTCGGGAGCTCTGAATGCCAGCACAAGTGCAGCATTCTCTGTGCTGTCATTATGCCTGTCACTTATCCAGTCCCGGATGCCAACAAATTTTCTCAGGCTTAACACAGATAAAGCAGCAATGTTTCTGCTTAGGCCAAAATGCCTTTTGGACTCCTTGTCACTATCTGCCATTTTTCTCCAAGGCAATTACATTGTCTGTGCCTCGGGAACAAGGAAACTGCTTTTTCATGGCCTTCCCAATGTTTTTCTGAGCGATCTAAGCCACATTAGCAGAATATTCTTCCCACTGACGGGCTGCAGCTATAGCAGGTTGGATTAATTTAATGTACTAGCCAGACACAGAGCAGTTATTTGTTACTGTGCTGCTGCAATTATTGTCTAGATTGCCAGATAGGGTTTCTGTGCAGTCAGTAGAAAAAGCAGCTGCCAGTTTCTGTTCTGAAAGGGTGGATGGGGGCATGTTTCACATATTTTCAAAATTTGCATTGGCTGTTGTTCAAGAGCATCGAGTCACCATCTGTGTTATAATCCACTAGATAGTTGTGGCCCAGAAGGGCCTCACTGGCCCTTCTTACACTCCTAGACCCTTTCTTGGATGTGCCGAGGAAAATTTGCTGGCTGTCTGATGATGTATCCACTACTTATATAGAGCAAGAAGTTTTAGTTTGTTGCACTCCTTTTGTGCCTAAGGTGCATGTAACTTAGCTGTGTTCTGCTTCTTAAAATACAGTTGAAAGCGTGACCATTCTTACTGCAATTTATAATTGAAATTTTTGCCAGTTTTGCATTCCAAAGATGTTTCATGGAACAGATAATTTGATCACGTAATATGTCATCACGTGTGACATATGGAGAGAGCTGTTGTCTAATGGTGGCTGTTTTTTCTGAGCTGATATTTTGGGTTTTACAGAATGCTGCAGCTGCCGGAGAGAAAACGTGAGAGGCTTTAAAGAATTGGATTCTGACCCCAATTAGTTCTGGTTGTGTGTAGTCCCTGCCAGTGTTATTTTGGTCAGGTCTCTTGGCCACATGCCTTGTTGCTGTCGTTGTGCCCGTCAACGATGAGCCCCAGATGCCAACACATTTTCTCAGGCTCAACACTGATAAAACAGCAGTGTGTCTGCTTATAAGCAAATAACATTTTAGATTGTACAGGCGTTCTGGGATGTGTTTGGTACAGAAGATTTACTGACAAGAGATTTACTGGCAAGTATTGAAAGCCATAAGCTCATGGTTTTCAAAACAGTTCCAGTGTTCCAGGAGGTTTAACTTCCCAAATACTAAAGATCAGGACAAGCGAATATTCTGGGGCTTACTGGGAGATCTGAAAATAATTTGAAAACATTGTGGTCCCCTACTCCAGCATAACTCTCTTACTGCTGACTGGTCAGGCACAGATAACATCAAGTCTCCTTCACACTTTGCCAACCTAATAATCTGATTGCAGAGGAATCTGAGCTCGACAACTGATTTCTCTGCTGGCAGCAGCCTGGCAGTGTGAGCTCTTGCTTTAGGAGTTTGTTAGGGATGTGGCAGGAATGCATCAGCTGCAGGATGGAGCAGCAGGAATCCCTGTCATGCTGACCCATGAGGTGCTCTTGTTCTGGAGCTGGGCTGAGACAGACCAGCCCAGTCCCTGCAGCCTGGAGCTCCTTTCCCCCCATTCTGGACTTACTGAACCTATGCTGCTGGAGGTTGTTTTTACATTGATCTCCTGTTCCACAGCTGTAATTCACTTCTTACTACCAGGGCAGAGTAGTACCAAAAAAATGAGTCCCGACATCACAGCTGCTCTAATGGCTCCTATATTTTAATGCATTTAATTTGTGAGTACACAAATGCTCATTACATCAATTTTAGCCCTTTCCAATAGCCCTGGCTGAATTATGTAATGTCTGTTTTGCCTCTGCTTGCTTTCATAGTGTAAATTAATTTCTCCATGTATTGCCGCAGAGCTTTAGTCTAAAATCTTTTTTATATGCAGTAGGCTGTGCCATTAAAAATCTCTTTGGAGACTGAATCGCCCTATTATCTGGTAACAATGTACTCACTGTTAAAAGCTGTAGCTAAAATCTGAGCTGTTGAACTTGATGTGTTTCAGCTACCTCCTCCCTCATCTGCTTCCTACCAAGCCGGCATTAGATATCCACGGGCTCTGCCACCAAACTGCAAACACGGTCCAGAGGGTCTTCAAGATGAGTTTTGTCCCCGTTGGCTTTTGGCAGAGGTTCATAGCCCGCATGTTAATTAGCCTGGCAGAGATGGACCTCCAGGTAGGTTACTGTGTCGGTCTGCAAACGAAAGCAGACAGCTGCAGTGGTTCGGTGTAAGTGGGATGTCTCTTCACATCTCGCTCGCTTCCGTCAAGACTTCAGTAACATTATTTGAGTAAACAGGGAGAGATGAGGCTCTGCACGGAAAATCTGATTCTGTTTTTGCAGTAGGTGTCATTGAGAACAACAAATTGGTGCTGGGGGAGAAAACCCGAGTTCTTCACAGCCTCTTTATAACATGATCCCCTGCATGGTCTCGCTTCCTCCAGCATCTTCCAGTTACAAGTAATTGGAGTTCTGCCTGCGGCTCTTGTCCATGACCATTCCACCAGGCCAGACTCCCTGACGGCTTTGCCAGAGGAGATCTGGAATAGCTCCACCAAAGCCAGATATCTGAATCTCTGGGGGTTTATAATGGGAAGAAAATTACAGGACTGTTGCCTAAATGAGGCACGCTGTTAGTGCAAGTGCTGTGAGTGACATTAAAGTAGTGTTTGCAAGGCTCTGAGAGCTGAGTGAATTTTGATGTTGTTGCAGACATCTTTGCAGCAGTTTCTATCTGAAACTGTAATAAATACCTGCAAAACATTTATAGTACTGATCTGGTATCTTCTTAGCCAGTCTCCATTAAACTGTGGTCTGTCAGTGATGTACAGAACGTGGAAAACATGATACCTGTTTTTGGAAGGTCCTTTGTGTTCCAGGCTTCTCAAACCATGTAATAACTGTACCTATTTTAATGGGCTGTCTTGGCAAGCCTTTCCTTACATCCTCTTGGGCACTACATAATCCTAGAGCACCTTTCCTAGGGGCTTCATCCAGTCCTCATGAAGGGAGTGGAAAGGATGCCAGGCGTCAGACCTGTCTGCAGGCAAATAAATGTTGGAGCAATGAGTACAGCAGAGTCCTGCAGATTAACTTTTTGGTTTTAAAACAGAAATACATTTTGCTCTAAGTGCTGGTTTGAAGTGTCTTGGAGAAGAGCCATCTTCCTCCCACTAAAACAGGTGGAAAAGTTAACTCTCTGCATTGAGGGCAGACTTCATCATTCACTAGAACATTTAGTACTTTAGGTTTATAAGACTTTTGCAAATGCAGAATAAATATGGCAAATGTCACAGTTATAGAATTAGCTTTGTGCACTGATATGAAATTGTTCTTTTTTGAGTGGCATGAAAAAGATTTCCACTGTGGAAAAATCAATTTTACCACATGTATTTCCATTCCATCGCAAAATTTTATATGAGCACAGCTCACTTTTACTGGAAAAGCTACAACAGCACCTGTGAAAGTGAAAAAAAAGAAATCACCTTCTTGCTTGATTAAAACATCCATATGAGAAAATTCAGCAGTTTCATGATTTTCATGCTTTTCTGCTTGTTTCAGCTTTTTGAAAACAAGAAGAACACCAAGACAAGAAACAAAAAGGTGACCATCTACAGCTTCACAGGCACCCAAAGGAATCGCTGCAGCACATTCCGAGTCAAAAGGACTCACACTGTTTACTGGCAGGAAGGTCTGTTCGTTACCTTTGATGGAGGCTATCTTAGGTAATTTGTGTTCATAATGCAGCATGTGTGACAGGGGACTAATAGAGTGTATGAAACACATCAGCTGAATGGAGATGAATGGGCCTGACTCAGGCTATGTGCTCACTCATCAGGAGAAGAGGAGACTCTTCTAATGGACATAACTCATCTGGTAACAACTGCTGACAAAAATGATGAATAACTGATTATTTGGCAGGGCAGAATGTCTACCTTATCTGTTACTGCAGCCACAAATTGAAAGATGCCTGAGAACAGAAAGTGAAATTCAGAGCAGGGCTCTGCCAGCTTAAAATCATGCATTTTTCACAAGCAAAGATTTCCATACCTCAGTGAGTTTTGCACTGAATCCTAAAACTTCACCACTGCAGGGCAGTAATCCAGGTCAGTGGAGGTGCTTCTGTGCAGCAGGGACTGTGGACAACTGCTTTAACCTGGCTGAGGCAGAGTGTCTGCTGGCTGCAAGCCTGGGGAAGCCTCCTGTCCATGTTCTTTCACAATTGCAGACATTTAACACTTTTTCTCCTTCAGTCCCTGGCAAGACAGGGAGGAACCATTGGTGCTGTTGCATTGGTTGGAGACCAGTAGGAAACAGTGACCTTCCCCAGTTTCCAGGCTCAGTAGAGTCTTGAACCCAGACACTGCAAACCACTGCTGGAATCCTAAATTCTGGATCATGGTAGTGGTCATACTGTTACCTCCCTGTGTAATTTCAGGGAGTTACACTTTCTTGGGAATTGTGCAAAAATGATGTTCATAAACTTTTCCTAATGGTTTTTGGAAGTATTATTATTATTCCGCTGGAGTTTTATTACTGATTTTACAACTCCCAACCTTCCGTTGTTCTGTATGGGGCATTTCTGTCCATCATACTCAGCTCACTTAGGCCACAGTTTTCCCTAGGTCTGACCTTCTATAGCATTTATCCTTTGTGAGGAATGGGCATTTCTGTGCAAGAATTCTCTTCTGAAAGTCGTTTGCAGAACAGACTGAGTTGAAAATCACCCTCGAAGCTAGATTGCTTTGTGTTTTGATGACTCATGAACTATGTGTTATTATGTAACTCAAGTTTCCTGCCAGAAAGAAAGTTTGTTGACACTGATACTTCAGAAAAGCTTCACAGGTCTGTCTTTTGGCTTTCTTGCACAGTGTCGAGTCTTCTGATGTGAACTGGAAAAAGAAAAAAAGTGGTGGAATTAAAATAATTTCCCAGTCAGAAGTGAGAGACTTTTCAGCCATGGCATTCATCACGGATCATGTCAACTCTTTGATAGACCAGTGGTTCCCTGGTAAGAGAACAAGTGTAATTTTCTGTGCAGTGTTTTGTCTTTTAAACAGAGGGTTCTTTGACAGAGCTCTCCAGGTGCACAATATTGTGTGTTAATTGAAGACCCCTCAGGCTCTGATAGTCTCAAGCCAATAACATCTGATAAAAGCTAATAAACCTGCAGACAGATCAAGGTTAGTTGCCAACACCCTTTGGTCTAGACATTGTGTCTTCCAGCCTGTCTGTCACAGCAGCACAGGTGAAACATTACAGATCAAACAGGACCTGTAAGAGTTCAAGAGACTCATAGCAGGGGCTGGATTTGACCCAAACTACTTGGTGCTGTCCCTTGAACTCATTTTGGCATCAGCTGCAATGAGAATTTGCCCATCATTTCTGTCATGCTATGAGTTACAAAATTCTGATGTGAGAGGCATGAGTGAATGTGGTGCCAAGGACTCCATGCCAAGGTAACTTCCTTGACTCCTGCAGCTGTTTTTCCTGTGTTCAGCACAGATCCTGCTGTTACCCAGCAGGCTGTTTGCAACCCCAATACACTTCGTTTGAAACCAAAACAAAATCTGAAATGCTCTTTGTTGTCCTACCCTGGTCTAGAAAGTAGTGCCAAAGTCTCTTAATTGGAGGCTCTGTGGAGGAAACAGTGGTGCACTCTCACATACTCACGTTCTGCATGTTCTGAAGATAAAAGAACATTTTATTTGCCTTTGGATTAAAATAATGCTAAAGTTAATCAGTGAAGCTTGAGAAGAGTCATGACTTCAAAGGCTGCAGCCCTGACTAATTGTGGGCATTTAACAGAGCCTGTCACCACAAAATCCCTCTGTAGTTTTGGGAGAGGTGTGAACCTCCCAAAGGCTTAGTCATGGTAGAATCCACATTTCCCCTGGAGAGGCTGAAAACATTGCCCACGAGGGAGCCCGCAGGAGCTGTGTTCCCAGCCTGGTTGCTGCAGGTGTGTGCTCAGCCTGAGCTAAGATGCTGTACTTCCCAGCCTGTTCCCATCCCCATTCCCACCTCAAGCCACTTGGCATTTTGCAGTCTGGGAAGAGACAGAGACACCCAGCAAGTGGAAGGGTCTCTCCAATGCTTTATTCACATACTCCTAATTTTTGCTGGTCCCGAGTACATTTTCCTCGCAAGCCTGTGCATTACCTCTCACCAGAGCAGGGTGGGTGTTGAGTTATAGCCACAGTCCTGTCCCCCAGCACTGTCTCTGTATACTTTGCAAAGTAAATTTCTATTCCAGTCAATACCCTGCAGCAGATGGCTGCTGTGTGAGCATGACCATTTCAGCCAGTGGATCCAGGTCCTGCCTGCGGACATCGGAATGCACTCAGAGCTGTTGTTCCTTCTCAGCTGGTGTGAATGACGTTGTTTCCTGTTTGTTTGCTCTCTTTGAAGCCCTCACAGCCATGGAGAGCGATGGCACGTTGCTGATGGAGCAGTATGTGCCCTGCCACATCTGTGCAGCTGCCAGGCCGGAGCAGGGCGAGGGCAGCGAAAAGGCAGAGGACGTGCAGTACTTCAACATGGAGGATTGTGTCCTGACTGCCATCGAACTGGACTACATCACATGTCCTAACCACCCTGACATCCCCGTGTCCCTCCAAGAGCTGGTCCCGGAGCTTTTCATGACTGATTTTCCTGCCAGGTAATGTGTGGCAGCCTGTGATTAAGTCGGGTGTACCCGTGCAATTTAGTTGGGCCCTTTTTCTAAGTCGCCTGTGCTAGAGGGACATACTGACCACAGGAAACAAATCCATCTGCTCTCAATCCGTGCTCTGGCAATTCATCCTGAGCTGCACTCCTGGTGTTCAGCAACTTGCTTGGACAATAGCTGTGTGCTGACCGAGTCATCACACCGGGTGTCCTTTGAGATCACTGTGAAAGTCCATTTTTAAAGCCACAGCTGTCCTGCATTGCCCAGAACTCTGACCAGAACTTTCTGTACTTGGAGTCATTCTGGGATCCCACAAAAGGAAATTTTAATGGGGCAAAACCAAAAGGAAGTGCTGCTGCATCACAGGGCGCTGAAATGGCCTTAATTTTGTAAGGGCCTGTAGGTGAGTGAGTTCATGGACATCACAGGAGGGTTCACATTGAGCCGGGGCCCCTGCTCGGCTAAGGGCTGCTGTGTGTGTTGGGTGTGTGGCAGCCCTGAACAGCTGAAGGAGCTCTTCCCTGCCCATAGCAGCACTGCCAAATCTTTAAGCTGCTTAACTGCACTCCCAGATGGGCTCAGTCTTATACCCCTTATGAGTTGGTGTGCAGAGCAGGAGACCTGAGAGCAGGCAGGGTCCCCTTTGGCTCGCCCTCTCTCAGACCTTTAAGTGCCCAATGCAGAATCATGAGACCTCTAGACCAAACTGTTCTGTTGGCTGCTGTCAGAGCTCTCTGTGCTCTCACTGGCCCCTGTTGCTTTGTTGGGGTCATTTTTCTGGGCAAACACCCCATCAGCTCATCACACCAGCCCTCCTCACACTGTTATCTCCTGCAGATTTATTTGGCTGGTGTGAAGCGAGTGGAGATGTTTGAAGTGTGAACAGCTGTAAAAGTAGTTCTGGGAGAGTGGGGAAATGATGAATTGCAGCCTGGGAACACTAAGCTGATTTGAATAATCAGGTTTCAGAGTATGGGGCTGTTCATAAACATCCTGTCCTGCCTTGCTGGAAAAAAAGAGGAACAGGAGGTAAATGAAGCAAAAAAAATAGTTAATACAGATAAATGGTACAAGTATCAGTACCTGTGTCATCTGCATGTGTTTTCCAGATCTATTTGATTCTTGTGGGATAAATTAGTAAAAAGCCTTTTGTGCTTCTTTTCTCAAATTACTTTTTTCAGTGAGAAATCTGTTGTACAATATGAGCCAACATGGAGCGTACTGAGGTGACCAAGGTAATTTATGTGATCCAGTCCTCTTGGTAGATAAGGCAAGAACCTATTAGGCATTTGTGAAAATGGAAATCACATTAAAAACATGAATTTACAATGTCTTTGAAACTTTAATTAAAAACCCCCAATTTCTATTTGGCAGACTGTTCCTGGAAAATAGCAAACTGGAATGCAGTGAAAATGAAAACAACGTTCTTGGCCAGGGTGGAAGTGGAACTGTTATATATCAGGCACGATACCAAGGAAAACCAGTGGCTGTGAAGAGATTTCAGATTAAAAAATGCAAGGGTTCTCCCACTTCAGCTGCAGGTACAGTGCACAGATTTGGTGTTGGGAATTGGCTCCTGCAATCTGGGATCCCAAGCTAAGACCAAAGAGTCTGCAAAGTGCTGACAGCACCTGTTTAAATACAGCATGGAAATAGCTAGCAAAACTGATGGGTTTCAATGGAGGAAGAAGATGCATATGAGAGTTCTTCATGAGCACTTGTAGTAATGAAAGTCACTGGCACTGCAGGAGGCTTCTCTCCTGCAGGTCAGTGTGTGGATTCATAGGGTGCCAAGGCAGAGCCCTTGATTGGGAAGGGAAGCAAGATTTCAACTCCTGTTCCCATGCTATTTGGCCATGAGAAGTGTGGGTTTGCTTGGGTTTGCACTAAGGACTAGTGGGTCTCCACCTCTGAAGTAGTGTTTTACCCCATCTGTGCCAGCAGCTGCAGAAAGCAAACTGGGAATCCTTCTGAGCCCACCAGCTTCTCCAGGCAGGGACGAGCTCTCCTGTGGAGCCCAGGTTTCCAGCAGAGCCTCAGTCCATGGACAGAGGAAAGGGGAAAGTGCCTCACATTCCTCATTTTTGTCAGGGGAGGATGTGGTGAATCCCTGAGCTGTGGAGGAGGCCAGCTTCTGTCCCAGTGACAAATAACCTTCAGGAAGAGCCAACCTGCCTGAGCAGCCTGTGGTGTGCTGTGGCAGCAGGATCATTATTATGATGGGTCCCTCCTCTGGCAGGGAAGCTGGAAAATCGTAAGGAAGTGCCCTTCCAGCAAAGGGTCTACACTGTGCCATCTACACAGAGACCCTGCTGGGAGAAGCACAGCACGAGTTTTCCAAAGTCATCCAGGGGATATGTGAGAACAGCGTGGGCCAGACACCTGAGCCTGGTGTTTAAGGATTAAGGGAGCTCTTGCTTCCTGAGGCACCAGGTATATCCTACTTGTAGCCAGTGTCTGTTAGTGGCTCATGCATCAACATAAGGTTTCAACTTAAAGCCTCGCTGTCGGCATAATCCCACCAGCTGCCTTCCTCCCGCAGCCCTTGCTCGGTGATCACCTCCCAGACAGTTTGCGACTCATTTCCCGAGCTGGGCAGTGAGAAAGAGGTTGTGTGTCTTGCCAGATACCATGCTGAAGCACCTGCGAGCCATGGATGCCATGAAGAACTTCTCGGAGTTCCGTCAGGAAGCCAGCATGCTGCACTCCCTGCAGCACCCCTGCATCGTGTCCCTCATCGGCATCAGCATCCACCCGCTCTGCTTCGCCCTCGAGCTGGCCCCGCTGGGCAGCCTCACCACCGTCTTGTCTGAGAACTCCAAAGGTAAAGCCAAGCTCTGCCCCCACTCCTCTCCCGGTGACAAATGGTCAGCAGTGTTTAAATTACTGCTTGATTTGCTGGAGGGGATTTTTTTTTTTTCCAGACTAAGGGAATCGGGAGGGATGGAATTGTTCTTAAACTGGGCTTTTGGGAAGCTAGTAAAAATTGATGCTCGGGATTCTCAAAACTACTTTGGGGACCTGGATTTTCAATTTCTCTGCAAATATGGAGTGCATCTCTCTTCAGTGCTGCATGGATTGTGTTCTTCCCCCTGCAGATGTGTGTCTGGTACTCTAAATTATCTCATAATTATCTGTATTGCTGTCATTGTCAAATAAGCGACACTAATTCCAAGATAAGTTGAGGCCATCTGACCCTCATGGCACCTTGGCTTCGTGTCAACTTTCAGTCAAACACTAATTTTCACCAGAAGATTTAGTGGCCTAGAAGTGAAAGGCTTTTAAAAAAGAATCTAATAGGACTGTCAGACACTTATAGTAACGTAAACATTTCAAATGGTGGCATTGAGTGATGCTTTAAATAGTTGTCAGTTATTGCTCTGGAGTTAAAAAAAGAAGGAGAGAGGGGGAAGAAGAAGCAGTTGTGTCAATTACAAGAGCTGGAGATGGGCTGTTCCTTTGTGCCAGGGTCCTCCTTTGTGCCGCTGGGACACATGCTGACGCACAAAATAGCCTACCAGATCGCCACAGGCCTGGCCTACCTGCACAAGAAGAACATCATCTTCTGCGACCTCAAGTCGGACAACATTTTGGTGTGGTCCCTGGACGTCAGGGAGCACATCAACATCAAGCTCTCCGACTACGGCATCTCGCGGCAGTCGTTCCACGAGGGCGCGCTGGGCGTGGAGGGCACCCCGGGGTACCAGGCCCCCGAGATCCGGCCCCGCATCGTCTACGACGAGAAGGTCACTGGGGGGTGTCTGTGGGGCAGCCCTGTGATGGCAGTGGGGGCTGGCACCGCTCCATGCCTCAATTCCCTTATCCATGCGTGGGCTTAGCGCTGCCTTTCCCACTGTGGCCTTCCTGGCTCTCCTCTCCACCCACCAACAGAGCCTTGCCCTGATTTTCTCTCTGTTTCTGGCTCTAGGTGGACATGTTCTCCTATGGGATGGTCCTGTACGAGCTGCTGTCTGGCCAGCGGCCTGTGCTGGGGCACCACCAGCTCCAGATCGCAAAGAAACTGTCCAAAGGGATCCGTCCTGTCCTTGGACAGCCTGAGGAGGTGCAGCTCTACAGGATGCAGGCACTCATGATGGAGTGTTGGGACACTAAGCCAGAAAAGGTACAGCACAGCCCTCCTGACTCGTGTTCTCTGAGCTGGCTGCCCTCTTCGTGCAGGAGGGCTGAGCCTGCTCCTGGTACAGCACAACAGCTCCATTGCCCATTTACCCCTCCTGCTGATTTGGCCCAGAGTTTCTGTTGACTTAAATGAGAGTTTTATGAATGAAATGATGACAGATATGTGGCGTTAGACATCTGAAGGGACTTGAAGGTTCCTTGATGTCAATGGCAGTTAGGCTGCTGATTTCACCAGGGCAAGACATTACCCATAATTTCTAGAAATGGCTCCGGTGTCATGCTGTGAGTGCAACTACTAAGACTTCAAAATCCCCAATATTATAAAAGGAGATATGAGGAAGAAAAACCTTCAAAGTACAAGAAAAGGATTATGCTGCATTGTGTTTCTCATTAATTTCAGTAGGTGTTTTAGAGCTGCTGCCCTTCAAAGAAAGGTCAGCCTGACTCTCAAACAGCTACATGCTGTCATGTAATGCTTCCAAAACTCATAAACATGAAGAAATGAATCAGTAAAATGTGTAAGAGAATGACAGACCAAATTTTACTGAACAATCACAGAACCATAGAATGGGTTGGAAGGAACCTTAAATATAATCCAGGCCCAGGGACACCCAGCCTGTCCTTGTGCTTGGGATTGCCCCAGTCCAGGGGCAGGACCTTGTGCTTGGCCTTGTTGAACCTCATGTTTATTATGGTTCTTTTATTTCATCTTGTGTGATGTGTCTTTCTCTTTTCCTTCCCCCTCAGCGTCCCCTGGCCATTTCTGTGGTGGGGCAGATGAAAGATCCTACCTTTGCAACATTTATGTACCTGCTGCCCTGTGGGAAGCAGTCTTCCTTCTTCTGCTCCCCGGGGCAGGAGTACACGGCAGTGTTCTGGGATGGGAAGGAGGACACCAGGTGAGATGGCTCATATTAGCAATTTCTTCCTTTTTTCTTTTTCCTTTTTGAGTCAAAAATTCCTTCAGTATCTTCGCTTCTGCCTCTGGGCGGGAGGTAAAGAAGGTGAAAGTGAACTTGGATGAATGCCAAGAATACGGTGAACACTGTTTTCCCAAACTCTTTTAATTGGGAACAGTGGTTGCTTTATAAAGGATATTTAATGAGCTTAACTCTGCTTCAGTTAATATGAGGAGAAGATTAGGGCAGTGTAATGATTCACACACACAGGATGAAGCATTTGCACATGAGAACAGACGTGTTCTGCCTTTCCTAATGAGGCCATTTAACACTAAACCTTTCCTAATTGAGGCTGCAGTTCCATCTCTCTTCTGCAGAGCAATTAAGCACATGCTTAAATCCTATTGCAATCATCGGGAGTTAACCACATGCCTGGAGCTGTGTGTGCATCCAAGTGTGCACTGCCAGTAAAATGAGTTCTGGACTGAAGGCATGTGCTTAAAATGTTATTAAATTGTGACTGAGGTGATGGCATTTTGCTCAGCCACATGTGACCTGCGGCGAGTTAGGTTCATTTTTATGGATGCTACTGATTTTTATGGCCTCAATCTTATTCAGAAATGTTCACAAACTGATCTGAATTTTATATTAATGTGTTCATTATCGTAACCATTAAGCCAACGGGAAAGGCACGTGATTTGTTCCTGAACTGTTTGTTTTGCCATTTGTGGTGCCTGGTCAGTTGTTCAGTGCAGGCAGTGTAACTTTTCCTGCTGGACTGGTGAAGCACATGGCACTCCCAGGTGTATTTTGAATACATGGACATTGTCCAAATATTCACAGCAATATATCTCAGTGAATCTGCTTCCTGACTGGACAATCCACTTGCTGGAGACTGACGAATAACAAGTTACTCACATGTGACAGATTTCAGGATGTGTAATTGCTTGTGCCACAGTTGGTAAAACATCTGGGACTCACAGATGTGGTTGTGAATATCCAGTTATTGCTCAAACATCCAAACCCCATAAACTTCCCCAAACAAACAAAATCCTTTTAGCTACAAAAAAACCTATTAATTAGTCATATTTATAAATAATTTTATTAGGTTACAGATCTTTGCTCTGTGGAATCATGCTCCTCTGTTTATGTAGTGGAATAATAATGAAGCCAGATAATAGCAAGGCAGTGAACTTGGAGAGCAAATATTCTCTTGAGAACCTAATGGGCAAGATGGGCTGAGACTTCCCAGCTATTAATTACTGCTGTTCATCTGGAGCTGTTTGTCTCACAGCTCAATTACAGGAGCAGACCACATATGTCATCGTAACCCTGTGCAAAGTCAGAGAGCCAAGTGTAAATCTTCACAGAAGCAATTGCACATCTGCCCCTGAGGAAGGGCCATGGCACATCTTTCTCTTCCTTTACCATGAGGAATTTACAGTTTGGAGGGGTGTAGATCCTTGCAGCATCATCCACATCTGGGCAGTTGTGTTATGGCTTGGCCACAAGTGCCACAAGTCTCTCAGCCCCGTGCAGGTGGAATGTTGGCTGAAGGAAATTGTTGCTTGCTCCTTTCAGGAACTACACGGTGGTGAACCTGGAGAAAGGAGTCATGGAAGTGCAGAGGATGAGCTGCCCAGGAATGAAGCTGTGCTGCCAACTCAAATTTCAGAATGCCCTGTGGGCAGCCACGGAGGTGAGCATTGCCTGTGCCCCCCTCCAGAGGGGCCTCGTTAGGAGAGACACAAACGAAGAGAAAGAGCCTGTTAAATTAGTAAAGCCAAGAGTGTGAGACAAAGGGCGTCTCAGATGAGCAGCGTGACTTTGCATCTGCTGTCTCCAGGTGTTTTGTTTCTACCTGACACACAGATCCAGACTGTGCCTCCTGGAGCCCACAGCGATCGTGGGAACCTCTGCTTTCCAAGGGGAAACTCTCTGGGTTGGAGCAGTCTGTACCCTGTGGTTCACTGGGAAATGTCCTTATCTGTGAGTGATAAAGGGAGGCAGGGACAGAAAACATGCATTTAAGGGTGGGGTTTTGAAAGAAGCCTGAGGGATTTGAAGGTTGGTGGGAAATGAGTACCCAAGTTTTGTGTTCACCGTGGAAAATTGCAGCTAAAAAGATAAGAGTGAGGGAGTGTGGCTGATTTATCCCCCAGAGCCCCTGTTGACCCATCAAAAAGGGCTGTGTAAGGTGTCAGCCAGTTCTGGCACCATCGTTTCACATGAAACAAAGAAAAAACAGACAAAAAAATTAAATGTATTCAAAGTTCAATGTTTTAGAGTGTGGAAAAAAAGACACACTTGCTGAATAAATCCTTTGTGTTGGCTGTTTTACTTCACCTTGGCATGGATGCTGTGAATTTTGTGAATATAGATTTATTTTTCCCCATAGAAAAACAAAATAGAAGTAAAGCTCAAATATTCCTTTTCTTTTCATAACAGTAAGTATAGAAAAATTAAAATTCAAAAATCTTAAAGCATTTTATTTCCACCTTTTGGATCAGAATGAAAAGTGTTGCTGGTTTCCAAACTGGATGCTCTTGGTTGGTCTAGTAGATTTAGGAAGTGTGGGGCAGGTGTAATTCCAAATAAAATGTAATACCAGCTTCCCTTGAATGGACATACTAATGCAAAATAACGTACAACCTGCTTCAGTTGTTTGGGATTTTGGCATTCAGGGTTGTCAGATGCTGCTTTTGGATGACATGAAAAAACCCCAGTTGTGGTGACTTTTGGATATTGCCCACAGCTTATTCTGGGGAAGGCAGCACCTGATTTCTACCCACATGCCAAAGGTTCTCCATGGAAAACAGAAGTTTGCACTTTGGATATCAAAAAATACAAATAAAAACTGGTTTTGGAACCAACTGGATCTTGTTCAGGTATCAAAATATTAAAAGTAAGGAGGTGATTGGCATTTATGGAATTTTATGTGCTCTTTCACAGGACCAGAAGATTTCTGTGTATGGATTGCAGGGCATGTGTCCCTTAAAGACTCCACTGAAGGGTTTAGACACTCCTGCCACTGTGAGCTGCTTCCTAGTGATGCCTCTTGTCAAAAGGGTAAGGAGCAACCCAAAGGAAAAGGGGCATTAGTGAGACTCTGCTGCTGAGCCAAGCTGCCACACTCAGCTGGTGTTGAAGGACTTTGCAATGCCCAGGAACATTTTGGCAGTGCAAAGAGAAGGTTTCCAGGTCTTTATGCCTCTGCCAGAGGACAGAGGTGTGGGCAAGAACCTGAGTCAGGGGACCAAAGCTGGCACTTCCGAGCCTGCTGGGAAAATAGTCAAAACAGATCAAATTCCTCAGCAAGGAAGTTTTCCAGCTGCGTTTCCACATCACTGGAACACAAGGTTTAGGCTCATCAAGCAAAGTAGAGAAGACATGAAACAATAATTAGAATAGAGATTTGTTAAGTGCTAATGCAGGATGTGGGTACATCCTGCCTCTTGTACCCATTGTTTTCCTAGGCTGTGTGCTGTCATTTGTGTGCACAGTCATCCTTAAATGTTATCTGGGCTCAGCCACCCTCCTGTTTTGGTTTTGAATGAGAACACTTAGATAATACAGCTGTTTTGGGTACTGCTCTTAGGGGTAACATGGATGATTACTCTTACGGGCATTAAAACAAGTTATATGTTATCTGCCTAGTCCTGGAATTGCCAACATCCCGTTTCTGGCAGGAGAAATCTGACCTGAGTGCTTACTGGGGCAAGTCTTGGGAGGTGTGTAAAAAACTGTTTTCGAGCTAAATTATCTCCGGTTTGCTTACAGCCACCTCGAGTGAAAACATGTAATTATGTTCCAACATTACTGGTAGCTGTGTAGTCTTTGCAAATGCCAGCAGACTGATGTGTCTGAGAGCTCAGCACAGGGCAGCTCTCGGAGCTGCTGGTTTATACTAGGCCTGTCCTGAGCCATTGTCCATTTCTGGCTTGTTTGCTGGGATTGCTGCACACACCGAATCCGGGGCAGATGGTTTGTGTAAGGTGTGCTGCTGCACTTCCAAACATGGTGTAGCTAGGCCTAAAGTAGGGCATCGATGTGAAGTTGGCACAGGGTTGGATTTCTCTGCATCTCTTGGCTTTCCTTGGCTCCCAGACCTGCAGCGTTTCTCCGCCGTGGAGTTTCGTTCCTGATGCGTAGGGCAAATTTCTTTTTCATGCTGCCTGAGATTCTGTCCAGGACAGTCGAAGGAGTCTTTTGCTTTCAGCTTTTCCACTGTCACACAGCTTGCAAAGCCATTCCTCAGGGGTTACGAGTGGCTTTATGTCTCCTGGTTTCTATTTCCAGTTTGCGGCTTGCCTAGAAAATGTCATAAATAATGCCAGGCCCTACAATAGCAATATTGAGTCTAGACACCTCCCTTCCTCCCCCAACCCTACCCAACCTTCCAGAAATCCACATCCCTTCGGCTCACTCCTTCTTAGTTTATTGGAGTTACTTTTTCCTCTCCCCTTTCTGTGAATGAGTTTGGCAGTGAAATGGCCAGAGCAGCAGCCGTGGGGATGTGCAGACCAGGCTGGCAAGAACTAAACCAGGCAGTTCTTCCAAAAAACCTCTGTGGAAAGCTTACACTTGTCACATTCACTGCATGGCAGGTAACCTCTGTCAGAGGTATCACAGTCATTGCTGTACAGTGGAGAAGGGAATTGCATTTCCCTGGGAAGAAAGCCTTTAGCTGGTGAGATGTGAGGTAACTTCTAGTCAGAGAATTGCCGGGGGATGTTGCTGTGAAGGGGAATTCTTTACAACTGCCTTGGGAAGGCTGATCCAAAAGAAATAGTTTCCAAAACTTGGTTTCTGATCCAAAGGAAGCATCATGGAAATTTGAAAGCAGCCGAGAGGGGCCCAGAATCTGAAACTCACCCGCCAAGGAAAAGTCTTGTACAATTTAAGCTTTTTGTTGCATGCTTTTTGTCACCAGGATGATTCTTCTTGGTAAACAATACAATTTTCAGAAGAAAAAAGAAAACCAATTAGCAAATGAGCAGGTTAAAAAGGGCAAACCAAGACACGTTCTGCCTTGGTTTGCAGTGTTCTTACAAAGAGATGTGGAGGGAGAGAGAAATCTGGATGGGTGCAAATCTTTGGCCTCTCGCAGAAACCTGGAACACAAGGAAACAAAAGCTGCATTTAAAGGCTGCAGCCAGCAGTGCCAGACCCTGCGAGAGGAGGAGGAGGAGGAGGAGGAGGAGGTGGCCAGGCCCTGGTGTAGCATTTTTTGCCATTTCTCCTGACCTGCTGGCAGCAGTGGCTCAGCTGCAGGACAGGATGTCTGGAGCCAGCTCATCCCCGCACATCGCACCCCGGCACGGCCCCGCTCCGGCCCTTCCTCCTGGCGCGGCAGGGCTGCTGGCAGCGCGCTGCCTTCAAATGCAGTTTTGTTGCTGTGTGTTTTTGTTGGCTCTTCGTGGAGCCCAAACGTTGAAAATGAATTCTGAGAAAGTTACTTAAGGTTTCTGGAGGCTGCAGCCCTGCCTGCCTTTGGTCACTGCTGGAATACCCTGATCAGGAGAGTTTTGCCTCAACAGCACTGAATAAAATCTGGCAAGTCGGTGACACCTGTGGGGAGGTGGTTTTTGACATGGTTTTCTGTGGAACTGGTCCCTGTCTCAGCTCAGTCATGTGAGGGATAGCTGGGTGAGGGCATTTCTCAGCATTTGAATTCCTGCTCCTTGTTTCTTATCTCTCTGAGAGATAACAACAATGGCTGGTTAGAAACAGGTCCTGATAGCCGATGCAGAGAGTAATAAATGCCCCAGTGGAAAAAATAACTTCTCAATCTGCTTCCACCAGTGTGCCATCCCAGACAGGCCAGGATTTGGCATTGGTATTACTGGTAACACCAGGAGGGGGTCACTGACCCACCTCTGCCTGGTTATGGTGCCAACTGCTCAGTGCCAGGGAAATTTGGCCTGTGGAACCCAAAAGGGAATAGGGATTCTGTTCTGCAGTAGCTGACACTAATCAAGGAATTCAAAATAATTTTTTATGAAGACTATGCTTGGATAATTGAGCACTATCAAATGAAATGAGACAAAATTATAATCTCTGAAGATTTTGATAGTGTCCTGTGTCACACTGGGAACAGTTCAGGTTGACATACACACATTACAGTTAATGTATGATGTTCCCATTGCAATTTAAATTTTCCATTTCTAGTAAGAAATGCCTCTTGTGCAGGGTCCTTCAGACTGAAAAAGTTGGACCATTTTTCACCAGAGAAATGTGGACTGTTATGCTTTGTTTTATTCAGTTTTAAATAATTGAATTCCCTTCCAAAGAAAAAGTAACCCAAAACCCAGCTTGTGCAAAGCATCGTGCCATGATCCAACCTACTGATGCAACTCCTTGGCAAAGCCACTGCCAGGAACTTTTGCACCAGATCCACATGGCAGCAGGGACATGGCACTGAGCACTGCAGGTCATTGGGGTTTCTTTTAATTAGTGGTTAGAGAATTGCGACTGGACTAAGTTAGTCCAAGCCCCATTTCACAACTTTCCACTTGCTTGCCTAGTTTTTCCCATTACAGTAAAATTCTGCTGTGATTTGGATTAGTCATATGGGCTCAGCACTCTCGTGGTTTTACTCATACTTGGTGTGCAGAGAGTGTCTCTTTGTCCAGGACTCTCAATGAGCCTGGCAAGCAGAGCTGTCAATTAAATAATACCCTGCACTACCTGCCCCTCAATAGCTGGAGCAAGTCAAGATACTGATTTTTCTGTGGGTTTAGGCCTGGAAACTCTTGTCCAGGCCTGGCAGAGTCAAGATCCCTGGAGGGGCACAGGGATGCCTTAATTTAATTTTTGCATTCCAAGCAAAGGGTGACTGAGCCCTTAGCCCATCTCACTGGCATCCTGGGCATGCCAAAGGCAGGGCTTTCCACTGTGGAGAGGATGTGGGTGATGTTGCTTGTGGTGCTCTCTCTTGTTCTGTTTGGTTTGCTGTGCTAAGTCCAGGCAGATTGTAACAACAGCAAAAAAAGTCCTGGGTAAAATGGTCTTTTTTCAGAATTTATTGCTCTGCAGGGAGGAAATAGAAAGGCCTTTGAGGTAAGTATTACCTGCTTCACAGATGGGGGAGTTTCTGGTACAGACCCAAGGTCACAGGGAGTTTTGTTCCCAAGAGATCCATTTCCCAGTCTGTTTAACAGCATTTTGCCCCGCTGGGACGAGCTGGAGTCACTGAGCCGTGGCCTCCTCAGCAGCTCCTGCCCGTGGGACGTGAGGGGTGAGGGATGCACAGAGCTGGAGCTGTGTCCAGCACATCTGTACATTTAGGGGCAGGTTTTTACCAACCTGCAGAATTGTTCGTGGCACTTGGCAGGTGCTTTGCTGAGCTGCTGCTGCTTCTGTGTCCTTGGCTGGGATATCTGAGCTGCCAGGGATCCCAGACCCACAGCACATCCCTGGGAGGAGCAGTGCTCTCAGAGCAGCAGGCTCTGGATGTGGAGCAATCACTGGATGCTCATGTTTGTGAGAATATTGGCTCCCTCTTTCAATTTTTACTGTATTTCTTCCATTCCTGTCCTACCTACACTGATAGCAATAGGTTTACTCCTTTTTGGAAGTGAGCCAGGTTTCTGCAGCTGGATTCCTAGGATCATGATGGCTGTCTCTGAACATACTCCAGCTTGAATTTGTTAACCTTCAGGGCAGGCTGCCAGGTCTGTCTGTCCGCCCTTGCCAGTAAAGAGAGAGGTAATACTGGGTGAGAGGAGTGTGGTTCTGCAGCAGTTTCTAGGGAATGACTTCTTTTTATGTTGCTGTTATCGCTATTTTGGGGTAACTTACTGGTGTTCTTGCAGAATGTGAGAAGCAGGTTGAGCTTCTGGGATTGAAAGCTCTTGTATTATAGAGAAGTAAAGAAATAGGAAAGAATTCTTTGCTGAGAGGGTGGTGAGGCCATGGCACTGAGAGGTTGTGGGCTCCCATCCCTGGAAGTGTCCAAGGCCAGGTTGGACAGGGCTTAGAGCAACCTGGTCTCGTGGAAGGTGTCCCTACCCATGGCAGAGGGATGGAATTAGTCTTTTAGGTTCCTTCCAACCCAACCATTCTATAATTCTATGAAATTTTTCTCTCTTTCTTGCAGAACTCATACGTGGTGCTGGCTGGCTTGTCAGATGGACTTGTAGCCGTGTTTGCAGTGTCCCAGGGCCTGCCAGGGGACAACTGCTCCTACCTGTGCTCCCACACAGCAAACAGGTCCAAATTCAACATCTCAGACGATGACCCACGGCAGAACCCGTACCCGGTGAGAGCCATGGAGGTCACCAACAGCGGGGCCGAGGTGTGGTACAGCAACGGCCCCGGCATCCTCATCATCGACTGCGCCTCCATGGAGATCAGCAGGAGGCTGGAGCCCTTCAGCCCTCCCTCCATCATCACATCCATGGCCTGCAACTCCGAGTGCCACGGGGAGGAGGTGGTGTGGTGTCTGGACGATAAAAGCAACTTCCTGGTGATGTACCACGCCACCACCTACCAGCTCTGTGCACGCTACTTCTGCGGGGACTGCAGTCCCCTCAGAGACATGTTTACAATCCAGCAGCCCTCGGCTGCCATCCCAGCCACAGCCCCCATCAGCCACGGGGCGGTGGAGAACAACCCACCCGGGGACGTGAGCATCATGTACAGCCCAGACGTGGGCACCCAGATCCTCAACCACCAGGACTCACTCACAGATTACTGCTCTGTGTCTTCCTACTCCTCCTCGCCTCCCAACAGGGTAACCCGCTGCCCCTCCAGCCTGCCCAGCTCACCCATGAGCTCTTCCAGTGCACCCTTCTCCACAGATTTTGAGGAGTCGGAGAAATTCCATGAGCTTAAGGCTTCCCTGGATCATGATGCTTCGCCTGCAGGTGACAACACGGAGCATCTCCAAGCGGTCAAGATTCTTCCCGTAAAAGACCTCATCTGGATCCCCAGGTAAGTGGGTCACTTATCAAAGCAACTTAGTCAAAATCCCTCCTGGCTGAACATGAGATTAACTCAGGCTAATTCAGCAGCTTTTGCTTTCCCAGTATGATTCACCTGACCAGAAAGTCAAGTTACCATTAAAAAATTCTGTTCCCAGTACAATGGAACATGGATTTTCTGTGCCTTTTGAAAGTAACAGTGTTGAGCAGAATGGCCACATGAGAGGCCTTGCTGGGTTGGTTTCAGCAGAATGACAAGGGGGTGGTCAAGCCCTGTTTCCCTAGCTACTGAGGAAACAAAGAGCAGCAGGGAGCCTCCTTGATCAGACACAGCCCTGGCAAGTCCTGCTGCCTCCCGTGGAGCTGATGGAAACCTCTGGGAAGCTGATTTTGCTTGTGACAGAATCTCACTGAAGTGAATTCAGGATGCCCCTGTAGCACTGCAGTTCTCCATCCCCTGCGAGACATCATGTGGCTGCAGGTGGCCGTGGAACAGAGGATGGATATCCAGCATGGATCTTCCTCAGCTGACAGCATCCCCAGTGCTGAGGATGTGACATCTCCCTCATTTATCTTCTAGGAGAGGAGGGGACATCATTGTCATCGGGCTGGAGAAGGAATCGGGCACCCAGCGGGGCAGAGTGATTGCGGTGCTGAAGGCAGGGGAGCTGGCTCCCTACGGGTGAGGCTGACTGGGCACACCAGGCTCCTGGGGGGCAGGGGGGGCTTTGCAGGCTCCGAGGGCTCTTGAGAGCTTCCTCTTGGCTTCCAGCAGCCTCTGAGGAGTTCCCACCCAGAGGAGATGCAGTCGCTGGTAGTGCATCAAGGTGTGTTAGAGCGGGGCAGACAGCGAGGGGAAGGCACTGTGACTCCAACCTGGCCTCCAAAATCCACGGAGACCGAGCACCCCCATAATGACCCAGACAGTGCACAGTGTGATAAAGTCAGCCTGATCCTGCCTGCTGCTGGCTCCCGGTGCTCCGAGCGCACCCGGCAGAAGGTCGGAGCAGCTTGGCAGGCTCAGGCTCTGCTGTCAGAACAAGAGGTGTATTTATGCAGAGCACGGTGCTTGTCTGTGGCTGCATTCACGTGGGTCAGGTTGATGTTCTGGCTATAAATGAGCACCTTTGTGCTGTGGGCAATGACAGGCCGGGGAACAGCTCCTGGAGCACAGGGGAGAGCAGTTACATACATTAATTTAAAATGTTTCATACAGTGAAGGAGAGTCCAAGTAAATAAATAGCTGATGGAGAGGTGGGGCTGTTCCTGCTGATCACTTAAATACTGGTCTGGGATTGTACTATTTATGTCGAAACAAATGCAGGTTAAGCAGTGCTAAGGATTGTAAATGATCATTTATTACCACCAGGCAAACACAACAGGAGATCAAAGGCTCCTGCCATTCCCTCTACTCTGAAATGAGTGTCTTTATCAGTTCTGGGAGGAGAGAATTCTCTTTATTGGTCACAGGTACTTTTAGGTTGGTTTTCCTTAACCCAAATTGAGGGTGGAGTTGGAGCAAAGTGATATCTCACACCTGCCCTGCCCTGCTGCCTGACTGGACCAGGCACCATGGCCATTGTGCCTCCCTGTTTTAACAGCAGGATAAAGAGTAGAGTAGTGCCTGCCTGCTTGAAGGGCAGAGCAGAGAGGGGAGGGAAGGGAGGGGCCTTCGTAGGGGCAGTTTGTGATAAAAACCAGCTGCCAAGGACAGTCCTGTGGCCAGTGCTCCGATCTGGGGACCTTTCTGGGGAAACAGCTTGGGACCAGCCTTCCCCATCTGCTATTGGAATGGGAGAAGGAGCCCATGAGGGCTGGACTCTTGTCCCTTGGACCCTGAAAGGGAAAAGTGTCATTTTCTGCCCAGCCACCTCCCTCTGAGGTACCTGCAGGGGTGGCTTCAATGGAGACCACGAAGGGAAGCACATAAAACATGGACCACACAGATCCTTGAGTGCTGCCACAGCTGTGCCTGCTGCTCTGGGCTCGGGGCTCAGACCCTGAGCTGGCAGAGCTGGGCTCCATCCCACCTCCACACTGTATTCCAGGCTGTGGAAGCTCTTGGCAGCCTGTCAGCTGTGTTATGATGGAGCTGTTCTGAAAATGCCCAGCTGGCAGCAGGAACAAGAGTCTGTGGATTTAGCAAATCAGGAGATTAGGAGCAACTTCAAATGCCACGGCAGACTTAAGCCCCCACCTGCATGTTTAGGCACCTGAATCCCTTTGAAAACCTTTTCCCATGTCACTGAGCTGCTTGGTTTTGATGTGACACAGTTTCTGATCCCTGTCTGTTACATTCTCCTTGCTCAAGGATTTGCGTCTTATAAAAAGCTCGTGTAGCTGGAAGGGAAGCTCATGAGCCCGTGCTGCACTTCCAGAGCTGCCCTTCCCTGTAATGCTCTTCCCTGTAATGCCCTTCCCTGCTCTCTCCCTTCCCTGTAATGCCCTTCCCTGCTCTCTCCCTTCCCTGTAATGTCCTTCCCTGCTCTCTCCCTTCCCTAGGACGCTGGTGGATGCAGCTCTCGTAGCAAAGGACACGGTTGCGTGCTGCTTTGAGAAGGAAAACACGGAGCGGTGCCTGGCTGTCTGGAGGGGCTGGAGTGCCAGAGACTTTGACATTTTCTACCAGGCCTACGAAGAGCTGGGAAGGCTCGAGACCTGCATGCGCAAGAGAAGGTAGTGCCCGTGGAGCTGGGATCCGAGACTCAACGGGAGATGGGAGCGTCCTGGACTCGGAGACAAGGCCGGGGTGATGGACCCTGTGATGGGGGACCAGGGGTGATGGGGGGAGTGTGTGTCTGGTTTGCTGCTAGTGAGCACTGTGGGGTTCCCAGAGCCCCATCAGGGTTTTTGGGGAATGAAGAAACCAGTGTGAGCAGAGCCGGGATGAGCCTGGGAGCTGGGCCAGCTCTTGACTCCTCTGCTCCATCACACACTCCCCTGCACTAGTTGAGAGCAGAGGCAGAGGTGGCTGCAGTTCTTCTCATCCCTCGATTTCCAGTTTTTTGTTCCCTGTTTTAAATTCCTTCCTCACCTTCAGCATGCCCTGGCTGCTGCTGCTGCTTTTGCTGTGTGTGTGTCAGCCAGGAGAGCTCCGGTAGCTCCGTGGGCTCTTCCCTGGGAGCCTGTTGCAATCCCGGCTGCCTGCTGGCTGGCAGCGTGGGCACTGTGGGCCCTGTTCCCAGGGAAAATGCATCTGCTGGAAGCCCTGCACTGTAGGGCTGCTTCCCACCTCCCTGCAACTCCATTAGAGGCTACTTCAGGTGTAGTCCCCATGTAGAGACACCCTGGTGTAGGAACCCGTGAGAAGCTGTGGCTGGCCACTGCATTCCTGGTTCCTAAAAGCTGTAGTGGTGCAGTGTTCCTGTGAGGGAGCCCAAAACAACCTGCCAGGAATGCTGCACCAGGAGTGACTGGTTCATGGCACTGCTGCCTTGTCTATGGAGCTGACGGAAAGCAAAGCCACTGGGTGTGACAGATATTCCTGGTGGAAGAGGAGAGAGCCCTGTGACCAGGAAGGTTTATAAGCTGTCTCTGCTCCACTTCTCTTTCTCTTGGGAAATGTGCTCTGGAGCAGCAGGAACAGAATAAGCTCAGTTTGCCTGTGTATCTGTGCAGCTTCCGCCCACCACAGCTTGTATTTTATCTTTGTTAGTGGCCTGGGATGCTGTAATGGCTCTGAATCCAATTGCACTTAATTATTCCAAGCATGTACAGCAGTGTAAAAAGTGCCCCCAGTGCTATCCACCCTGTATAAAGGTGTACAGTTTGAATTTTGGACCTTTCTTTTTCTTTTTTTTTATCCCAAGAAACTTGTGTGAGCATCGGCAAGGCTGGCCAAGGCCGAACGGGCAGGTTAACCCTCTGGTTCACATTTCTGTGGCAGGCTGCTAAAATGTTCTTCTTCAGAAACAGAATGTATCTTAAAATAAACGGATTCCTCCCCAGGATGACACTGCATTGGTGGTTTTTATTGGAAACCCAGCTGGCACTCGGTGTTCGGAGTTGGCAGCATGATTCAAGTTCTTGTCCTGATGAGCACAGCCGAACTGGGGCTACGAGTACAGACCATCCATGCCTGGCCTTGCCTGTCTCTGTCACCCTGTGCCTCCCCAGCAGCTCATGAAGCAGGTATGGCAGCACCAGAATTTCCCTCCCTTGCCAGGACACGCTCTCTGCCTGTTGTCTTAGGGCTGGGGAGGAGGTGACAGCCCTTCACTGCTGCTGGGGTTTGAGGCATTGTCACAGCTCACCCCAAGAGCTGATCCTGACTTGGGGTGAGCTGTGAAGGAGCTGTGTCTGTGACAGAGCTCATGGGCTGCATTTCCCTGAAAGTCTCACCTGTCTCCATCCTGTTCCATCACCCAAAGCCTGCAGGTGCCTGCTGTGCATCCCTGTCACCTCAGCTGAGGTTTAATCACCTCAGACTCACCTTCTCCAGATTCCTTTGACATGCAGAAACTCTTCCCCGTGATACCTGAAGCCCCAACAGGAGCTATAAAGGGGCTCATTCTTCCATTCAGCCTTGCAGGTTTTCTTTGAGGAAACACCCTGTGGAACAACCACAGCTATTCCTTATTGTCCCCTTTGGGTGCTCTGCTGCTTCCAAAGCCAGTGTGGGGTTGTGCCCACCATGGGCTCCCCAGTGCCCATGGGGGCAGCTGGAGCAGCTCCCAAACCTTTGGTGGGGCCTGGCCAAGGCCTGGACACAAAAAGGCCTTTGTTCTGCTGGACACTGTGCTCTGGGGCTGTTACTGCACAACACCTTTCCCAACATGCTGAGGCATCCCTGCTCCAAACCCTGCTGCACACCTTTCCAGGTGGGTCAGGGTGGTCATCTGGGTGGGGGAGGAAGAGAAGGGGGTGGCACCTGGGTTTCACAGGACCTGGGAGAGATGCTGCAGTAGTGGGTGTGTGTCCCAAAACCTCCTGGGAGCAGGGGGTTGGTTCTGAAAGCAGCTGAGAGTCTGAATATTGCTACCCGGGAATAAGAACAAAATCCCCTCCTTCAGCAGACCTGAACCTCATTAGCACAATGCTTCATTAAGTGAGCACTGCATGTGCTGCAGGAATGATTCCCCAGGGGCAGAAATAAACAGACATTAAAACAAAATTAAGAAAACTCGCACCAGTTCAAACAGTTTGAGGTCTCAGTGCTCCTTTCCATCTCTCCCACCAGCAAAGCCTGTTCTCCTGATGGCAGGTACAGGTGAGGGGCATCAGGCATCCTGGGGAAAGAGATGGGGTCACAACCAAAGGCAGGAAAAGCCCCCAGAGTCCGGGAACAAGGGGCAGCACCAGCCCCAGGGGTGAGTCTGGGGGAGCTGTGTGTATCACAGTCCTCTTTCATTTCAGGTGCTAAAAATAAGCCCAAGCAGGACCCTGGCAGGGGGTTATTCCTTCAGCTGACTGAGGAGAGGCAAGAAAACAGCTTGGGTTTATTTTGTCAATGCCAGGTTTCCCCCAGCCCAGCCTCAGAGCAGCAGGAGCACTCGGAAGGGGCTCGGTGCTGGGAGGGAAGCGGATGCTCTGGGATTAACCCCCAGCACCAGCAGCAGGAGGGCAGCAGGTGCCAGGGCTGTTAATTACTCATAAAGGAAGCAAAGAGAGATGAACAGGTCCTGCCTGGAATTAACTGAGCCCAAACTCCTCTCCAGCTTCACTCCCTTGCTCTGCTGCCTGCTAAGAGCAGTGAGCCACATGCATCACCCTGGGCTTTTCCCTGGAGTGCTCAGTGGTCCTTTACCTACTTTGAAAGGAACATATTCAATTCCCAACTGGGTACTGATTCCTGTTCCTGCTTTGGGCTGTTTCTTTGCTGGCATCAGTGCAGGGTCAGGCCCTGGGATGAAGAACAGCTGTGCCCAAAACCAGCATCCCAGCTTGGGGCATGGCCTGAATATTTTTCTGGGAGAGGCAGGATGCAGAGGCAAACCACTGGGTGCATCCCATATCTGAGGGCCTGTATTCTGGTGCTCACTCAGGACATTTTGGGGCCCCAGCACAAGACCCCACCAGCCTGGGACTGGTCCAAACCCAACCAACCCCTCAGTGTGCAGGAAAACTTGGAGTATTACAGCTAATTCTGCTAGGAAAGGAAAGAAGGGCTGGCTCTGCCTCATTGCACACAGTGCCCTGGACAATGGGGCAGGAATTGTCATAATTTGATATATTAGAGCAAAACCCACCCCTTGTGCCCCTATGACAGGGTGGGAGCAGGTGAACATGGACACACCAGCTGGATGCTCCCCCTCCCACACAGCACTGAGGGCTCTCAGCTTCAGCATAAGGAAAAATAAGGTGATTTCTAAGGGAGGTGGGGAAAGAGGCAGCACTGGCTGCTTTGTATTCTGCTACTGAAAGGACAGAGGAAATTAGTTTTCTTTAAGCAAACTTTAAAAGGACAGGAAATATCATGGCTATTTCAGGCTGCTGGCCTGTCCTTGGTTTACCTCGGCCGGCGGCTGTGGGATGGGAGCTGAGTTGGGCTTCAGTGGCTTAACTCAGGCAGGGGAGGATAAGGATGGGGTTGGGGATGGAGATGGGAATGAGGATGGGGCCAGGGATGGAGTTGGGAGTGGGCATGAAAATGAGAAGGATGGGACCAGGAATGGGGTTGAGGCTAAGGATGATGCCAGGGATTGGGGCTCATCTCACCTGGGACAGGTACTCAGCACTGGGGGCATCACTGCCGAGTGATGCTGGCAGTGGGCAGAAGGCCAGGGCACATCCCCAACCCACGAGGGGAACACCCACCATGATTCAGGCTTCCCAGGGCCATTATGGTCCTAGCCCAGCACACAGAACCATCCTGGCAGAGCCAATGTTGGCACAGCAAACAGCCTTTATCTGCCCCATACCGCAGCCTGTTTGCACTGGAGGTTTGTTTTATCATGGAATTACTTTACACTGTGCCCCTTCTGGGAGCCCTCTAGGTGAAAGTAAAGAAACCACAAAGGTGGTGTTATTCTTTTGTCTTCTTTTTCTAAAACAGTCAGTGAGACACAGAGCAGGACCCCAGCAAAGTCCTCCCAACACCCCTAGCCAAACAGAGGGGACCCCCAATTTCCAAGACATTCCAGGCAAGCCTGCTGGAAATGTTGGAGCTGATTCAGGTCAATTAAAGTCAAGGTTTTTATTGAATTAAAGTGTGAAAGTAAACACGCCAGCCCAGTATTTGGGCTGTTATTTTTTTGATGTTAATTTAATTTTTTTCACCCCACTCATAAAAGTGATTTAGAAGGTGGTAGAGATTCCTGGGCTGGAGGAGACCTGGGAGATGGTTTCGGAGCTTGGAAAGGACACGGACACATTTCTGACACCTGGGAAAGTGTCAGCAGCAATTCGGACGTGAGGAATAAAAATGCTTCTGGCAACAGCAGCCAGGTAAAATCCAGGAAAATAGCTGGAAAGGTTTCCTCATGGGATACACTGCCTTGGCTGGGGCTGCCAAGGCTGCCTAAGCCCAAGGAGGTGGCTTTTGAGCTCCAGCTCATGTTGGCAGAATCCACTGGGTCCAAAAGCATTAATTTAAAACAGGTCCCACGTGGGCAGTGTCCCACCAGCCATGGGATCACCACAACCAGAGCAGAGGAGAAGCCTGGTGGGGCCTGGACCTTCTCCCCATTTTTAATGCCTCTGTAAGATTTTCTTTCCAAAAAGCTCTCAACTGCAGCTAGCTGTGCAAGCCGAGTATTTTTAGCAAGTATTCATGCGAAAGGGCTCAGGATAATAATTTGCAATGTAAAGTTAGAGGCTCCCACAAAAACTCAAGAGTAAGCAGATTTGGGTCAGCAGGACTTTGTGCTGATTTTGCTGAAAGGAGCCATCCAGCCAGGGCCAGGGGAGCTGAGTGGGGCTGGAGCTGGTCACTGAGTTTTCCATGTCATAAACCCCACTGTGCCTACAGGACCAAAACTTGAAACCCTTCCATGGCCTGTGACTCTGCAAAGGCACAGATAAATGTTTCACGTGTAAATAGTCACATCCAGCACGACAGTCACCAGAAGTACTTGCTGCCTTTCTCCCTTTGTCTCTTTGTGCCATCATCCATCTTAAGCAGGAGGGAAAAGCTTTTAGAAAACAGCATTAATAAATCCAGCTCCCCAGCCATGGGTGATCACAGGAGGGAAGGGTTTAACCCCACGTGCCCAGGGGCTGCAAAGCTCTGCTTGGGTGGGAGTGTCACTGCTGTGAGGATGCCCACGGCCAACACAGCAACCAACCCAGGTTACCTGCACCCAAATAAAGAGGGAAAGAAGTCTCTCACATTTTTAATTGTTTTAATGAAGAAAAGCAGCATCTTGATAGATAGCACATGACTGGGCACCATGCCCTTCATTTTCAGGATGACACCAGCTCATTTTCTCACACATCTGTGCCCCAGAGGGAAACCCTTTAGGGTTTTCCAGTGTCCTTGGCAGGAAGGAAACTTCTGTCCAAACCAAACAACTGGAGTAAATTGCAGATGAAATGCTTCAGCCCCAAAAGGGATTTTTGTCAAGGCTGGGTTAGCACCTCCCACCTTATGGTTTCCACCTCAGTCCAGTTCTTTACAACTGGGGAAGCAAATGCCACTTATTCTAGTATAAAAAGGGGTTGATGTGGCTAGACTTTGTCATAAAGGGTTATTATTAAAATTTAACTTTAAAATGGATTACTTTTAAGCTGAGAGTCCATAAAATATGTGATCAATTGTGATATGGGGCCTCAAGAGCTGGCTGCAAGCTTGGTGCAAAACTCACTTTTAATAGAGATTTGGTAACAGAATTAGAACTGCAGCAACTGAGAAAAAAACCCCAGTACCAGATGGGTGCTGTTCACTAAATGGCTTTTTCCAGTTACATATATTCTGCTTTTACCAGCTGTTATGGGCTAAAAAAAGTCCTACATAATAATAAATGTTAATAAATACAGTACATTTTCCCCCCATTTTGGTGCTGTTCTTTGGGGTTCATATTCTTCAAGCTCTTTTCTGTACCACAAATAAAAAGTTGCTTTTTTTCCTCCTTTCCCTTGTGTGAAGAAACACCTCTGCAGTCACTAAGATTCTTGCTTTGGGACTTAATTTTGTCCTCACACCAATACTGAACAACTCCTAGAGCTATTAAAAAATAAGTGTTCAACCCACTTAATAATTATTTTTACTGTGTTTTGAATACACAAAGCATTAGGGCACCATTCAGCCTTGTCACTGTATGCATTTGAAATGTATACTTGTGGGTATTTTCAGGCAGCAGAAGTACTTTTAACATTTTCATGAGGAAAAAGTCAAAACCAGGGAATGGCACAGCACATCAGCACCAGAGCCTGATGAATGGATCTGTTCTCCCTTCCCTCAGAGCCAAGGTATAAGCACTGAGCTCATCCCAGGCCAAAACACAACACAGAGGTCAAAACCCTTTGGAAGGCAGATCCTTTTACCTGGACTTACTTCACAAAGTGTGTTAGCTCTGTGCCTGCACTGGGGGGAACGATATGGACTGACAACGTGAGCAGCTCCGATTGCAAATAAAAAATCTTTATTGCATCTTAGAAGCAAGTCTTAAAAAAAAAAAAAAAAAGAAAAGAAAAAAAAGAAAGGAAAAAAAAAGAAGAGTAGGAAAAGAAAAAAATTTCCATGCATTGAATCCATCCAAGTACCTACATCCTTGGGACTGTCACCAGAAAATGATGATTGTTGTAAGACAGACTCTATGCTAGTTGCAGTTCATACTCCTTACACGTGCAAACAATGGTTATTTTTTCTACTGGAATAGCAATTGCTCTGTAAGATCCTTTCCAACATGGCAACAACCACTTAAGCTTCAGGTTCTCTCCATTCCTTCACTTGTCTCCACTTCCCAAAGAGTAGGCAAAGTGGAACTGAGGGCAATGAGATGAAATGGGGCTGGAGGATACGATAGAAAAATATATTGTTCGCTGGTTTTTATTTTTTTGTTTCTGCTGAGCAGGATATTTACAGGTACATAGGTCCCAAGGGATCATCTGCTTGAATGACAATGTCCATTCACTGTCTAAGTCTCCGTGTACAGGGTTCCCTATCTGGCTTTAAGGCACTTTATTTTGTGTATCATACCTTGCTAGGTGTTAACTCATAGGGATCACACTTCCCTTGTATTCAGCCTCCTCATCCCCAGTTCCTCTTTAGAATATCAAAAAAATTCCTAAACTCACTGAAGTAATCCCAAAAATGTTAAAGAAATTTGGGGGGGAAAAAAAAGATTCATGAAAAATTATTTTAGAAAGTAATCTTTGGAGATCATTTACTGTAAGTATGATGTACACTACCTTATCAGTGAGAAGATGCAATACATTCCTAATATATATATATATATTTACACACACATATATATATATATAAAATATTAAAATGACTAACAGATATTCAAGGAAAGGTCAAGAACCTAAAACAATGGATATTAAATAAATTAACGGTCTAGCAGATACAGAAAAAAAAAAAAAANATCCCCAGTTCCTCTTTAGAATATCAAAAAAATTCCTAAACTCACTGAAGTAATCCCAAAAATGTTAAAGAAATTTGGGGGGGAAAAAAAAGATTCATGAAAAATTATTTTAGAAAGTAATCTTTGGAGATCATTTACTGTAAGTATGATGTACACTACCTTATCAGTGAGAAGATGCAATACATTCCTAATATATATATATATATTTACACACACATATATATATATATAAAATATTAAAATGACTAACAGATATTCAAGGAAAGGTCAAGAACCTAAAACAATGGATATTAAATAAATTAACGGTCTAGCAGATACAGAAAAAAAAAAAAAATCCCAAAACAAAACTAGTAATCAAATGTCATAATTGTTCCCATTAACATCACGTAACCAACTGCACAGAACCGATGGGATCGGGCGCAGGACACTCGGTGCAGAGGAGATTCCCAAGTTCTCCTCAGGGATCTTGGATTGTTCGTTGTGTGCTGTCGTTTGGCTGAGAGGGATTCCCACTTCCCAGCCTCCTCCCCTCGCTCATCAGGGTTCAGCATTTCCTGGAGGCATGGCTCAGCCCTCGGACAATTCACAGACCCCACCTCGGATTCCCCACACATTCCATCCATAGATGGACCACACATCAAACACAGCAATTTCTACAAGGACTAATCGGATCATGGGTTGTGCTTACTTCCTTCCCTCGCCTGCCCATAATAAGTGGAAGTGTATTTTTAAACTGAAATAATCAGCTATTAGGGAAAAAAAAAAAAAATAACAAACCTCCTGCAATTACCACCCTTCTCATCGCCACAGCGACTCAGATTTTGTAATGCAATTTAAAAATAAATGGCTAATCCTGAACCGAAGGAGCAGAATCTTTGCATGGTAGCAGTCACACCGAAAACATTTAGACACAGCGTTTTGTCACTTGGCTTTGCACGCTCAGGTCCCAATTTACAGAATCCCAGCCATGAAGATGGCAATGGAAACAGTAGGAAACAATCTTTTGTTCATAAGGAAATTCTAATTCAAGTCAGATTTCCACTGATTGGTCAGATAACTCTTAAACAATTCTTTTTTTCTTTTTTTTTTTTTTGTTTGAAGGCAAATACTGATCACAGTTTTGTTCAAAACCAAAAACACAACAACGAAAAAACCCAAGGGCCTTGTTCTTCTCAAAACGAGCGCTTTGTAAGAAAACAACGATGATTTCTAAAATATATCCTGTGTGGTCTTTTAAAAGTGAATTATCAAAAAACATTTTCCCAAAAATAAATTAGATAATTAAAAAAAAAGTCTTTTCCAGCATAGCTGGACATTAGGCTGTCCTCACTGAGCCATTAGTATTGCTGCTTTTCCCAAAATTTGGGTCGTTTTTTTCAAACCATATTTCAGCCAGCTGTTGTGTGGACCCATAAGTTGAAGCTTTGGACCCCAAGCACATTTTATATTGTTTTGGATCAAGGTTAGGGTCACAAAAAACAGGGTGATGCACATGGACTACTCCAATTTCTTGGCTTCGGAAAGTTTTTAAGCCAGCTTGAATGACTTTGTTAAATAGATCTACATCTTCAAGGCCCCAACCTTGGATGGAGACATCAAAGCCACCTGCTCGAAGAAGGTCACCTTTGTAAATACAGGTGATACCAAAGCCATAGTTCCTCCAGAAACCTGTTTTCTGAGTGAAGGCAAAATGATTGTCACTAGGAACCTTTCCACTATAAACAATCTTTGGATCATACTGGCTAAAAATGATGGGAAAATATACTTGCTGACCCAAAACTGTATTGGCTCTACACCGCTGGAGGAATTCTGTGGTAAACACTAAGTCAACATCACAGAAGAAAAGTAAAGACTCGTTCTGGAACTGAGAAGATCCGACTTCCAGAGCCAGTGCCCTTGAGAACTCCCCCGACACCGGCAGAACCTGCATGTCTGCCTTGGGGTACTTGGAGCGGTAATCTCTGATCAGCTCGATTTGCTTTGCTTTGTCAGGGTTGGAGTTGGAATTGAAAAGCATGACAACCAGCTTGACGTTCTGGTTTGGAATGAGGCACGTCTTTTCGAAATTCCCCATGAACCTCGCAAACATATCAAAACGCTCAAAGAGAGGCATCAGGATGTTGATCTTCTTGTCTTTGAGCTCCTTCCTTTCTGCTTTGGACCTGCTGAGTTGGAAGGGGACAAACATCTTCAGCGAGTTGGAGAGGAAGGACAAGGACCCAGAATCCTGGTTGATTTTGCTGGCCAGCTCTTTGGCGTCCATCTCTTCGTGCTCCATGAACTGGATCTTGCTGAAGGTCTGCTGCAGGTACGCGTGCCTTCGCACAGGGACCGTCATCTTCTTCCCCTTGTGCTTCTTGTAGAGAAGCAGCAGGTCCAGCACGTACTCTGCTCCGTACATGGGGTTCACCCTGCGGTATCCATACTGTATCTCCTTGAAATCGATGATCCTCCCCCGTGTCTTGGCGTTGGCGTTGATCATTTCCATGACCTGCATAACGATGTCATCCAACGCTTCGCGCTGGGACGAATCCATTCCTCTCCGAGGCGGCTGCCCGTCGGCGCCCGAATACAAATATTTTCCCGTCAGAAACTCCCACTCCAGTATCTCTTCCCGGTGGCGGGGCTGGAATCGCATGAAGGAGGGTGGCATCCCCAGCTGCAGGTCCTCCTTGTGGATCTCGGTGTTGCTGTACTTGCTCATGAGCACGATCTCGCGGTGCAGCTGCACGGTGCGGTGGCGCAGCTCCGCGATCTTGCGGCTCAGCATGTAGCTGTGCAGCCTGTACTGGTACGGGGGGTTCTTGTTGGGGTGCAGAGTTATGGCTCGGTGTATTTTGCTGTTCCTCAGGTCTCGGATGTAGCCTTTCTTGTTCTTCTCATAGTTCTCGTAGAACAGCTGCTGCATCTAGAAGAGAGAGGGAGAGAGCAAGCGGTTTAGTCAGAGTTTCGGCAGTGCTGGCCCTGTGAAAGTTTGCCCGTGCAACCCTGCTGGGAGAGAACTCCCCCTCGCCCGCAGGGCCAGAAGGCTTTCTGAATAGGCTGTTCTTGGGTTTAGGCACAGGTTGTAGCAATACCAGCTGCTATTCAAGGAAATTAAGAGGATTATTCATTGTAAACTGGTGAAAGAAACATCTATCATGGATTTGGGATTACTACAGCCCATTCTAGAGATATCACCAGCAGCCAAACAATTCAGCAGTAAGACGATTGTAAGCTCATTTCTTCACAACAACACACCATCACCCAGAAAATAACACCCTGAAGTGTTCACTACAAAACTCTTATTATTCAGCTGTTTCCCATTGCTTCAATATTAATAATAAAGAACAATAAAAAAGGGATGCCATGTACACACTAAGCAAATCTGACGACACCTTTTCCATTATACCCAAATGTCATTTAGGCATTAAAAATCCAGGTTCAGGCATTAAAAATGCAGGTTGCTGAACGTTTTAGTCAAGATGCCAAATACGTTACCTCAAGTGCTGCAATGCAAAGCTACAGCTGTCATTTTAAAATGTTGATGGACAGTAAAGTGCACCTAAGATTCCTAGAGTTCCAGAAGTCAAGTAATATAGGATGCATGTGTACACCAGAATTAAACCATCCTTAATGTGGCATTTGCTATTTCAAAACAGGAAGATAGTGAGCTCAGATTAGATTCACAAGTCTTAGGAAAGCAGACAAACCAGCTTTACAGTCCTCAGTAGCCCAGGCAGTAGGTGATATCATGAAAGACAAACCAGGATGATAATGTGGAAAACAAACTGATAAAAAACCCTTGAGGACAAAGGTATATACCAGCTTAGATAATGGAAATTTGAAAAGACCATGGACAGATTCTATGTCACAGCACAAACATCATCAACCTGCCAAAGCTGACACAACAGCTTCATATCCCATATTGATATGGGGTCCAATCTCTATTACTGGCAATGGAATCTGCCACAGGTAACAAGAGATTAAAGCTTGTGCAAAAGAGGCTGTACAGATCAGCAAAGAGCCAAACCCATCCAGGGAGAATGTCTCAAATATGATGGCAACTAAACAGAGCACTAAAAGGAAAATCACCAGCACAGAAACCTTCCCTTTACCAGCTGCTGGGAGCCAGCACAAGTCCTGTTTTATTAGGCCTTTGGTTGCATTTTTCCCATTATTGTGGACAGACACTGAATCTCAGGGATAAACTTACACCTGGATTTAATTGCTGCTATCTTAACGAGCTGGCTGTGCGCATGCTGAAGCCTGACATTCGTATCGCCACCGACAGCACGGAGCAAGCTGAGCCTACAGGGAGCACGGATTTTAATCTGAGCAAATGTAAATCACTGCAAAGAAGGGAGGGAGTATTTTCAGCTGGACTGAGAAAGAAAGGACATTTATTTCGTGGGTCACCACCAGTGGCCCGCCCCCTCTCCTTCAAGTTCACCTTCCTCCCGCTCTCCCCAAGTGATCCCTGCTGCGTGCATGCTGTCTGGGAGCAATCCAGGCCAGAGGATGGATGGATCTACGCAACAACACAGCCAAAAGAGAACATCTTGGCCATGGCCCCTTGGCAGGCCTCAGATGAGCTGCCTGTCGAGATGTATAATATCCCTTTAGAAGTCATGCAAGATTTAAAAGAGCACTACGGGCAGAGGTTAGCTGGTCTAATCCCACGTCCAGCAGAGTTATCCAAACTAAACGAACCTCAAGCTTTCCCAAGAAACACCTTTTTTCCAGTCACCCAAAAGATTGTTCTTCATTTGTATCCCTGTATTGTTTCCTCTACTAATAATGCTTACTTTTTTTTGTCACTTTGAACCTTGCTGTTGCTGTGAAGGGCTCTAGGAGACCTCAAATCACACCTACCCAGGGTCAGTCCTGTGAGCACAGTTTATTACATGGGGAACTCACATGGGAAGAACAGGATCAGTCCAACACTGCAGGACCCACTTATTTTACTGACAACACTGATCTATCCTCTTAACATTATATATATGTAGAACTAGAAGTATTAAATGCATATGGCAACCAATTTCAGTGATATTTTAACTACAACTATAGGCAGAGGCTTTTCTAGGAGGACTGTGACATTAGATAAAAACTGTTAAATGACATCATTGGGCCACAATTATTTAAAGGAAAACTGACAACAGGATTTAATTTCAAGTCTTGTTTTGAATTTATAACCCAACAAAATCAAGACCATGCAGCCTGAACGCATTTACTCTAAAAGTGGTACCTAGGGCATTCTGGAGAGGAAACCATGAGAAGCAGAAAGGCCTTCAGATTACACAACAAAGTTATAATAGAATACCGATGGGTAAGAAAATGTTATGAAACTTCCCAATGGAAGTAAAGATAGGAACCCCTAGCAAATGGCACAAATTAAAATTAGGAAGCATATTTTAAAGCTCTGGCTTGCCACTCAGGAGTAACCTCTTAGGATAGACTGGTTAACTTCTAATACTCCTTCTTTCCCCTTCCCAAAACTAGCTTGCTTTGAAAACTGAACTGAAAATAAAACATATCTCAGCAAGACCTTACTGGGGCTTCAACACAAAGCAATTTACAACTGAACCATCTATTAACAGCCACCTTGCTGCAGCCAAAAAGGTGACAACTGCCCGAGCCCTGCGCTCCGGCCAACCCTGCCGTGCAGCTAATGAGAAGCACCACGGTAGCCAGGCTTTTATATAATCCTATTTTTCAGAAGAATGCCTTGCAAGGCTGGCACGTTCAATGTTTTTCCTATGAAGTCTCCCTCCCTCCTACTCCAGCGTCCCCCTTGTCCCCTCACATTCAGCAGGCTGCAGCGGGCACGGGGTGTGCCAGGATCCGATCCTTCTCTGGGAGCCAAGGTACACCCCACACCGGCAGCAAACACAAAGAAGGGCACTGGAAAGGGTTAATCAATTCCCTACAGAGAGTACAAGGAGTTACAAACTATTTTTTTTCACAGTGACACCAAGTGCTGCACATGAAGTCCAAGTGGCCGGTGTCCAATGGAGCAATTTAACCCTTGCCGGGCCAAGGCGCTGGCAGACACTTGACCCAGTGCCACAGAAAGGCTGCAAGGCCCAGGAGCTCGGAAACCAGCCCCACACGGATTGTGTTTGCTCACCCACACCTACAGACTTGAAGGAAATGAGCAGTTCCCTCCACGCTGTTTGACAGCTCCACCAACACTCATTTGCTCAAATCATTAAGGCTCCCCAGCATTGGGTTCAATCACTAGTAAGGGCAATACACAACTATCACAAATCACTGCTAACATAATTTCTTACCATATTTAAGTCCAAAACACTATGCTAAATACTACTAATTAGCGCATGCTGGCTTTCAACTCCATGCAACACCAGAAAGCCATAAGGAAGACACAAAATCATAATTAACTCTTGTGTACATCATCAATAGGCGTGTGGAAGAAGGCCAGAGAAAGGAATACTGTGATTTATTTGCTCCTCCCAGTCACTAAACACACACGTGGGGAGCGACACAAGCCCAGGACGTGCACGTCTCCCACATACATTACGTGCAAACTTCCCCATGCCTGTTACCAGAGTCTTGAGAGCTGAACTCTTGCAAACCCTTCTTTTAGTGAAACAGGTTTCTCTATGATTCTTTTTTTTAAAAAAAGAACCTTTCATGGATATTAATTTTGCAATGATTATATTCTAAGCATGCTTTATTCTAGTGCAGAGCACTGAGAGCGTAGGGATACAAAGAAGAGCTACTCTTTATTGACCACTATTTACTCTAGACCTGTTGAAGCCTTAAAAACCCTAATGTTCTCCAAACCATTAGAGACTGAATGTTTAAACTGTGGTACAGCTGTTGTGGGCACTGCTGGCTCATGTCCAAAAGACCAACTGAAAGGAGAGAGTGTTATGTTCTTCGTTTTAAATGAAGAAGTCTTTTGCAGGCCAAAAAAAAGTGTACTGGAGAAAATGGACTTTAAAAATAAGACCAGTTTATGCAGAAACTGGCCCGCAGCCACGGATTGGCCCCCAAGGGCTTTCTCTCACAGCTCCAGATTGTGCTACCAGAGCCCAGAAAAAGCAGCACCACAAGTCTCATGAAAAGCAATCATGGATAAGACATGTTGCATGGCAGGTTTCGAAACGCCCAAGATGGGCTTTAAATACAAAGCTCAGCTAGTTTTTAAAAGCCCAAATGCTGGTTAATGTCACCTGGCTCTGAGCACCTCCATCGGGAGGAGATGAGGATGTGGGTCCCAGTGTGGAGCTGTTCTCCTATGGGAGCAACACGGGTGCTGGGACAGCCCCAACCCTGCCCCTCAGCTCTGCAGCCAAATCCAGACAGTATGCTTATGTCCACCTCTTCCTTGCCCCTGCCAGAGCTGGTGCAAGGAAGGGGACAGCTCCTGTTGGCTGGCTGAAGTGAAATGAAAGATTTTCTGCACCCACATCCCAAGGAACTGCACAAAATAATTGTAGCTGCAGTAGCACAATTTTGCCACTTTGCACTGATTAACCGCAGCAGATGTCCAGTTTTCTGGTTTTTACATCACCAATACAGCTCAACTGATGGAAAATTTTGCCAAGGGAAAGGAGCAGTGGGGCTTTGTTTACTACTGACTTCCCTCTACTAGAGGGAATGACTGCAGAGACCTCCTGGATACAACTCTCTGTATTCAGGTTTCTTTCTGTTTAAATCCTGATATCCCACAGCTAAATACTGACATGACTGAAACCACTCCTTCAGACAGAGTTATTATGGTGGAGACAAACACAGGGAAGTAATGGATAAACACTCATTTCCAGTGAACTTGGCCACTCGTTCATGGCTTTAACCTCCCCAGTTGCCACTACAGGAAAGGATGCAGGAAACGCCACTCGGCGCTGGGAGATCAGACTTCCCTCTCAGCTGGTAAGTGAAGCCCTGAGCTCTGGAGCACGATTAAATTATGTGACTCTTCAGACAAGTTACTTCTCACACAAATTTCACCATGTAGTGCTGGTTCACGTTTGCTTTGTTTCATAAAGAGAGGCAAGAAAATCACCCTGAGCAGTCAGTACTCAAAATTTCCATGGCAGACTGTTGGGGAAGCAGAGGCAGATCCAGCTGTGACCTCTGGGTGCAGTAAGACCAGGCATGCTCTGAAGCAAGAAGTTTCTTTTGTACAACACAAATGCCTCCTCTTATATGATCCTAAGTGAAACAGTGCCGGTCTCACTCGAGAGCCCCCAGTGCCTTCTGCACCACTCTCCTCTCCAAAGTATTCCAGAAAGGAAGCCAAGTGCTAAGGCAAGTTTCAAGCACAGCAAAATCAAGGTCATTGAATTCCCAAGGAATCTGTGAATTAGGAGAGTTACTGCTGGAGTTCAAGCTTTTGTGAACCATACCAAGTAGCTGTTTAATTAAACAACTGTTTTTCTCCCAATCCTTTCTTGTTTAAGCAAGTAGAAGAGCTTAAAAATTACTTATTCATTTACAGTTTCCCAAACCAAGTAGCCTTTAAAGTAATTCCAGCTTGGCAAAGGAAAGAAGAAAACCTGCAAAAATGAATGGGTCTTCAAAACTGGCATGGTGTACCTCACCTCTGACCCTGAGCTTGACGATCTCATTACCCAAAACCTACACGTGGGAGCAGTCCAAGGCACTTGGGAACTGAGATCCTCCAGCTAGGAAGCAGAGAACTTCCCTCCTATTGGCCCTGCATGAAACTGAACTTCATCCTCCTGGTCCAAATGAGGATATAGAAACCAGATAAAACACAACCTCCTGGTTTAGGATATTTAGATTTAACTGTGCAAACCTTAGGAGAGCTGGATGTGATTGCGAGGTCTTCATCCAAAAGGTTCTGATTTGACAGAAACAAAAACAAATGAAACACCACTAAACATTAACAAATGTTCTATGCTACAGCTATTAAAGAAGCAGAACATCGTAGGTGCAAATGACTAATTGTCATTGGGATTGCCTGAGAAAGTGTAATCAAAAGTTGCTTCCAGCATAATTTCCAAATTACAAGTCCGGGTGCAAACTGCTGCTCTTCTCAAGGCTCGCCCTTGCTCAAGTTAAGGCTCTGACCCATGGGGAAAATGATTCAGCTCTCCCTCTCCAGCCTCTGTCCCAGATCCAAACAAAACCAGGCCTACAGTGACTTGCTGCTGATTGCTCATTTAAAGGCCACACTCAGGGATGATGCCAAATTACTTGCACACCAAATCTACTGTGTCTCAGGATTTCTTTTCCTTGTTGTCAACTCCACACTTTTACTCCACAGTGCAGGCAGAGCACAAGAAAACTTGGTTTTCATTATGAATTTCAACAGGCCCATGAAAGACAGAGCCACATCCTTGGAAGTCTGTATCTGCTCTTTCTCATGTGAAGTGTTAAGATTCCAGAGGAGCAGCACATGACCCTTGGAGGGGAGTTTCTTGGAGATGATGAGCAGAAAGCTCCTAAAACCCTGGCCAATATTTTTTGGATGCTAGAAACAGAGTTAGAGGGATGCAGTTTCCTCTGAAGACACACTGCAGAAGAGAAGACCTCTTCTGGACTGCTGTGTGATTTTCCACCATGTGTTTTTAAGAAGCAGTAATGTAATCATTTAGAAATACTTTTGTTTATGGAATTCAAAGATTCCTATTTGGGAGCTACTTTCTGAATCCAGTGGTTTTGTAGGAGTTGTGAGCCATGACAGATGATGAGCCTTTTTGGTGCACTTGGGAAGGCTACCAAAAGCTGCTTCTTACAGGGGGGTGGAGAAGAAACCCTCTGCTTGGAGAAATTTCAGCTGCAGCCCAGGCAGCCACCCACCATCTCAGCATCAGTCCAACGTCAGACATCCAAGCAGGAGCAGCGCAGCTTCTCTGCCAGACTGGATGGGGACAGCAGAGATCCTGCATCACACACCACCCCAGGTCTCCAGATCTCTGCCAACACCAGATTCTGCAAGAAGCCTGGGGGAAGCATTGTCTCCAGTGGGTCTGTCTGCAGGATCCCTCCCTGTCAGTCTTGCCCACATGTGCCCACCAGCACAGCTCTCTGTTGCTGCAGGAACCTCCACCCCCGAGTAGGCACATGGAGCCCTACATGGAGACAGTGTTGCAGTAACAGCACTCAAGGACAGGGCTGAGGCAGTCACATCAGCACAAAGCTATGAATCTCTCCTGAGCCTTCACAGGAGATTACTGTGAATTTAATTAGGCAAAGATTCAGACTCACAATAGCGACTGCTGCAGTTGCATGTAAAAAGGTGGGGGTGTATTTTAAAAAACAGGTTCATCTGCAAGACATTCATCACTTCCAGCTTAAGCAGAACCATTTTGGATGAGGAGGGCCACAGCCCCTTTTTCATGGGAACAGACCGTGCTTGCTGTTCCTGATCCCTTGAGAAGATTTGTGTCAGGAACACACCTATTGGAAAGGGGCAAGTAGGGAGCTGGGAATGCTGAATTAAATCCCCAAGACAAGGCCAACTGCTCAGCTGCCTGTGTCAAAGCTGCAGCCCCTCAGACCTGCAGAGACAGAACAGCCTTGAAGTGAGAGAGCATCTTCCATAACTGCATTTATAAATCCATCTGCGTCATGCTTTCCTAACAACTGGTGGTTAAAGCACTTCTCTGCCAGCCACATCAGTATCAGCTGATGAAAACTGACAGAAAACTGGGAATATATAACATTTCTAATTCCTCTGCTGGTGAACCCTCCTCCCAGATGCAACAACAGCCACTCCATGGGTGCTGATGCATTGTGCCTCTGCCAGGCAAGCAGCTGGAAGAAGGGATATTGTTAATGAGGCACTCTTGAAACCTTAGCCCTTTCTAAATTGCTGATGGCTGGTCCCTAGGAGGTGTCAGCTGCACACCACTTCGTGCTGGTGGAGTTATCTGAAACACAGAACCAGCCAGCATTCAAGTAACACTCTGAGAGAGCTCATGCAGCTCACTTGGTCCCACTGGATCAATGTGGTTCTGCTTGCATCTCACTGGTGTCGCATGGTTTGCAACAGCACAAAGGAAAAGATGATGGTGAATCACTGTTAACTGCATGGCACAGCCATCTCTCTTCCAGGCTTGGATTTCCATGAGTGCTCCAACATGGTTTTTCCAGGGTCATGCTGAGATATCCATGGCTGGCCACTGCTGAAGGCTGGTCTGCTCCAAGCAGGGCAGGAGCTGGCAGCATGAGGCAGTGCTGGGTTTCCTGCTCAGATCTGCTGTCAGCAGTAATCACCATCACAGAAATCAGAATATTCTGAGTTGGAAGGGACCCAGAGGGATCACTGAGTCCAACTCTTAAGTGAATGGCCCATACTGGGATAAAATCCACAATCCTGGTGTTCAACCAACTGAGCTCATCTCAGTATACCCCTCCAATGAAGCGGGAACTCACTCAAATTAACCTGGATTTAAAAGAACATCTTTTACTCCTGTTGGTAGAAAACCAGAACAAGCTATGGAGCTCCTTACAGACCCCCACAGCACCGGTGCCCAGTACAGACACAGAGTTTGTGATGCAGGCAGAGGGTTTCACTCCTCTTTCACCCGCCTGCAAGCTCAGGGCAGTTCTTCCTCTCCAATCTGTTTTTTCAGCCAGAGCCACCATTTCTGGAGCTGGTTTGAAGACTGACTGCAAGGGTCTGGACTCAATCACCAGCTTGTTTCACACGGGGAGCAGCACAGGGTGACAGCTTCCAGGGCTCACCAAAGCTGCACGGCATTGTTCTCAAGTGTCTATATGAAACGTGTGCGCATTTTTTTTTTTCCCAAAGAATTGTTTAGCAATTGCTCAGAGGAGGGGAGGGAAATAAAGTCACAAACCCTTGTTTTATGTGGAGAAGCCACATGTTTCAGTCAGCCCACGAGGATCCACAGCTGAGCCCTGGCCCGGGGATAGCAGAGCTTTAGAAGGTTGTGATGGTAACGAGCACTGTGCGGTAACGCTGCTGCAGACAGAATTTCCACAGTGAGATGATGATTGCACAAGAGTTTCTCTAGTCCTTGTACCATTACCATGCACGACTTAAAGCCTCCCTGCTCTTCTGTGCTGAGTTTAAAAACAAAATCTGCCCTTTGTCTCATCACTGGAAAACATATGTACATCATCCAGCGTAGACGTGGCACTGCCAAAACCATTCTAAGACAAGGTCTCTAAAATAAGTGCAATACACACTAGTTTGGTTATAAAAAATACAGTTCTTTGATCAATAGGGGATTGGCAGACAAGATTTGTCCATTCAGGGAGCTGATAAATCTCTCAAGAATTTGGGCCTTTCATGCCCTGTAACCCAAAAGCACCATAAATTGTGCATTAATAGCTCTAACTACAAAGGTCACCTATTTTTATTGCTTGCTTTGCTGAAGCACAAGGGATAATATATTTAAAATAAGTCACTTTTTAGGGGAAAGCAGTGATTTGCTAATTACTCATTTGGATAGGGTTGGCAGGGTGGGTGCAGATTCAACACCCTGAAAAGAAAAATGGTGAAAGAAGGGAAAAGGGATGAAAGAAGGGAAAAGCACTGCTGCACATGCACAGATCGGGGACCAAACCATTCCTCTGCAGTTTCACATATGCTCAGAAGCAGAAGAAGGGCAACATCTTTCTAGGCAGCCACAGTTTTTGTTGTCCTCCTGTCAGTGGAACAACTTTCTCATTATTAAAACGAGCTGTCAGGCAGACTGGCATTTCCCTCCTCGCCGCGTCCAAGCTAGCCCGTTCGTTCAAATATGGTTAAAAATTTCACACAGTGTTGCTGGCTAACTGTATATGGTCTGAGGTTTTCTGGAAGTTTGCTGTCTGGCACAGCCTGGACAAGGAACAAGCAGCGTTACTCTGCAGCGCTCTGCAACCAAGTGCCTCTTGCATTACACATGGTCTGTGAGAGCCAGGGGTTCACCACCACGTGGGTGTTTAAGCCTCGCTGATGTTCACCATCCATCATCCAGCTCTGACAAAAAGAAGACTCAACTGCTCCTTTTGTAATGCTCTAAATTAAAACAGGAGATGTGGATGCTGATAAATGCAATTATGCTGAATGTAAATGCATTAGAAATGGAAAGGAAAAATAACACTGTCTCAAATACTCCCCAGCTACTCACACAACACAAGAGAACTCTCTTTTGAATATTAGCCACACATGCAAAGAGTTTTTGGGTCCCTTTCTAGGGTTTTCTTTGCTTCCAACCCAGAGGACACTTTCTTCTGCTCCCTGCAACCAAGCCGCCACAGATGAAGTTTTGGGAGAGAAGCCCTAACTCCAAAACTTGTGCCCATTGCGTGCAGCTACCATGGCTTGGTCCCTCCATCCCTCCAGCTGCCAGCCTGCAGCCTACAAGCCTCAGCTTGCACCCAGCTGGTGTTTCCTTTCCCTCTTCCTTGGCCACTGCAGCCTTTCCAGATTTGGAAACCAGGCAGCTTGGACGAATTTATCATTTTCATTAATGACCGTCCCATGCTCCATTGACATTTTTCCACTCATCTGAGAGACAGGGGCAATAGGAGATCACCTGGGTGGGTTTGCCTGTTGGGTCAAGGTCCTGCTGCTTCAGGAAACCTCATGTGTGCTTGCTTAATAGAGAAAGGCAGGGAGGGAAGAAAAGCCATTGCTGAGAATGTAGAAGGAGTTTTAGCCAACAGATGGAGAAGGCCAGTGGAGTTTGCAGCTTCCTTCAGCAGACAGCAATGCCTTGTCTTCTTATGACCCATATTTAGTCACTGATCCAGGACATTTCAGGGGTTTGACTCATGAATAGCAAATGACTTGTGCTGGGTTTACCAAAAAGCCTTCACCTTGCTGCAGGAAGCCTGAGCTGCTTTGAAGTAGCTCCTGAACCAAGACAATTTACAGCCTGACAGCTCAAGGCTGCATTGAAATGGGCCCTGGTGTCCTCGGGGTTATAAATCATCGCAGCTCAGAGGCAGGCGGGCCCGGGAGGGCAGGGTGCATGGAAGGGGACTGTGTTCTTCTGCTGTCCCACAAAGGCACGGCCACAAGGGAGCCAGAGCCCTTCAATGGGGCTTTCAGAGGGACACACAGGACTACTTTCTGCTGCCCTTTCCTCAGTACCCTTCTGAGATATACCTTTATCATCTGAACTGCGGGTTGTTCCCGAGTTCAGCGTGGTTTTGGGCTGATCTAATCCAGGCTCTGACGTGCACCTGATGAGCAAATAGGTGCTCCCAACTTCCAACAGGCTTGGAAACCTCTATCAAGAGCAAGTGTTTGGGAACAGGCTCAGCTGCTGGCAGGGGGATCCACTGCTGACTCAGCCCTGGGGGCTGCGCCTCGTGTCAGAAGGCAAAGTGGGCACTGACACATTATATGAGTCTTAAAATAGCAGCACTGTTCAACACAGCTCATCTGGCAGGGCCCAGAGGCACCCCCAGAGCTCTGGGTGGGAGGACAGATCTCACTCTGCTCAAAGACATCTGCCAGGGACGTCCTTGATAGGCACAACCTGATTTGGGATGCCCAATTCAGCAGTACTTTTCTCTAAAGCCTACAGAAAGAGCTTTGCCTGTACCCCAGGATTCTCATCCTCATTTCGTGGCTGCTTTGCCCATCCCCATTTGAGGTTTTCCCATCCCAGAGCCAGGGAATGTTGTGTAAGCTGTGGGACCATGCTCTTCATCAAGCCCTGCCTTTGCCTCATCTTGATGTGAATGCCAAAGTCAAATATAATCCACCCACCCAAACCAGATGTTAGAAACCTGTCTGTCTCTCTTCAGCTGTCCTCCAAGGTCTGGCCTCCTGCCAAATGCCCAAGGCAAGAGTTTTATTTTTTATTTTTAAGGCAGTGATAATAGGTTCAAAAGCTCTTTCTTCTGTTTGGAGAGAGCAAATCTACACCTGGTCCAGAAGTGCTTCAATACACATCAGCAACTAACAAATCTCTGTCTCTGAGAGAAGTTTGACCTCTTGACTTTCAAAATAGTTGCTTCCTCCCTTCACAGAAATTTTAATAGCTAATTCAGTAGTGCCACAGGGACAGAGGCAACAAATCGAGCTCAGTCTATTCAGTGTGCCACCTTTTTATTCAGTGAACTGTCAAAAGAGAACTTTTATTTTCCCCTCTGGAATAGCATTTGTTTCTGCAGATCTTTAAGCTAGAAGAATAGAGAGATGATCTCCTGAGCATTTGTTTTCCATGGAAATAGTGCATTGTTGGACATTTCCCATAGGTAAAAAAGGAGAAGAGCAAAGACAGAGGGAGAGTAGAAAGGAGAAGGCACTCTTCAGACCAGAAGAGGCAAGTTTGCAGCACTGTTTTGCTGTCTCATAGTACTTCTTAAGCAAGAACCTCCTTTTGGGTACTTTATGTCCTAAAAAAACCTCAACACGTAACAGGAGTCTGTATTGCGCAAAGATGAGAGATGGAAAGCATTATGCTAACCTTAAAATGTAGCTCAGGGGCCTGGTGCATCACAGACTGTTTAGTATTAGCATTATTCAGAAAAGCACCGAAAAATGCATTGCAGGATATTGAAGAAATCTATATCCGGATATTAAAACTAGTATTGAGCAAACTGTGAGGAGTGACTACCACAATATGGTCAGACCAAAAGCTTAATGAAGCCTAGGAAATAAAGCACCGTGACTAATTTGAAGCACATTAACAGAAATCACATACAAACCCCACTAAATCCATCAACTCCCAACGACACGTCTTTGCCTCCCTTCAGGAGGGGTGAGGACACAAACACATGTGATTTACACAACATGTTGAACTGCTCACTGCTTTATGCTGATTTCCAACCAAAGTACTGCCTGTTCTTGAGGACTGGGATTTCACACTTGGAGGATTTCTAAGAAGGAGGATTTATGGCTGGGACTGAAGTGATGTGGCCAGAACCTGAGGACCTGGAACAGTCAGCGCCTGCCTGACAATGCCTTCCCACTACAGCAGGCACTGTCCCCTACTTCCCACTACAGCAGGGATTAGTGTCCAGGTTCTGTGACCCACTAGCAGAGTAACAGCACCATCTTAGCAGATGTACAACGTTATTTGCAAAGAATTAGGTCGAAGAAAACCTTCCTCTCCCTGCAAGTCCAGCTTCCAGGGCTCCTTGCAGGTTGGATTTCTGCTGTGGCGTAGCCCTCCTGTCCACTCTGAACAGGAGAGAAACCACCCAACCCATGAAATGCCAGCCTCTCTGTTTTGTCAAAGGGCTAAAGTAAAGGGAAAGCAAAATAACCCCACAACATCAAAAAACCCACATCAAAAACCGACCCTACCCACAACATCCTTCTCATCTTCATCCCTCAGACAACTCACAGTGGTACTGAGGCTGAACTGTCCTGAAAGGACATTTATCTGCTCTGCTCTGGGTTTGCTCTGTGTTCCATAGGAGGGCAACTAGACAGGAATCAGATGGCCACGAGAAGTGTGTGGTGACAAGAGCTGATGGCTCGCTCAAGGTGGCAGCAGGAGCTGAGCAGCTCTGCACAGACACCTTGCAGTGCGATAAATGCCAGCCTCAAAATTTCCTTATAGGAAAAGAGATACACTGAAGACTGGAAAAGAACAGACGATAGCAAGAGGTTGTAGTTTATGAGAGGAGTTGAGACCACTGCTAATAATTTGTGCCCTGAATGCTGCAAAATGCCAGGAGGAGTGAACTGTGTGAACTGTGATGCAGGTTTGTAAGAGTTGCACTAATTCGCATCACTACTGAATGACATCAAACCCAAATGTCAAATCCACTCCAAACCCAGTGACTTAGCCAACTCTAGATTCGGTTTCTTTCTTCACTTCCAAGATACAGAAACCATTACCCTGACATAATGGTTTGGGGTTTAATAGCATGAATCTTTTGGCCATAACCATGAAGAAAAAACAAAACAATTACAAATCTGTAAGCCTCAGTGGCAAGCAAAAGAATGCAATCTTGATTCTCTTGCCCACTAAATAATTATGCTTACATCATGCTAAAATAAAAGTCTACGTTGTGCTTTCTGTTATTAAAAATACAAGGAAGAGAGCAAACTGTCCATATATACAGAATTATAAAACCAAACCATCTATCACCAAGACCAAAGGATGTAATCGGGACATAACAAATGGAGTTTAATACTCAGCGGAAACCACAGCTCTGGAAGACATTTAAAGGAATATTTCCATTTTCCTAGGTACTATACCAGGTTCTTGGCCAGACATTTTTGATTGCACTGTACTAAAAATACAGTCCCAGTTTCAGAAGACAAAAATTTTCAAAGCATGACGAAATGCAAAAGGTAATTGCAATGCACTGCTGAGCTATTTTATTACATTATCTAACATCTTTAAAGAGTAGATTAGCTCACAGTGCAAACATTCTGGTTTCCCTGATGTTTGAGTCCTGGCAGCGACACAAGCAGCAGGAAGAGTCCTTGCCTGAAGACGGGGGAGTGGTGCTAGTGAGCTTCTGGAGCAGCTTTCCTCAGCAGAATGGGCAGTGCTTTCCATCCACAAATGACATGGAAGAGCTGCAGCCCCTTCGCTAAGGCGGTCTGGGAAGATGCTGGGAGAGGTGTGTGATCTCCTGCCAAGCCCTCCTCAGCAAAACTGAAATCGCCAAAGGTTTATCAGCACCATCTGGGTCTCAGTGCTGACATAAACCAGGGGGAGCTGCTTTGAGAAGCTGCTGGAGCCCGCAGCCCCACTGAGTGCTCGGCGGTGGTCAAGAGCTGCCTCCCTCTCAGCTGCCTTCATTCAACCCTAACTCCCTACCTTCATTCAACCCTAACTCCCTACCTTCATTCAACCCTAACTCCCTACCTTCCCAGGAAGAACAGCACAGTGCTGACGTGATAATACCTTAAGAACTAAAGCTGCCCCAAATCAGAGATGCTCAACTCTTAGGAGAAGGACAAAAGCCTGGTGAGAAACAGCAGCTGTGGAGAGAGCAGAAGAGACTCACTACACCTGCAACAAGTAACTCAGTGGATGAGATTTGTGCTCCACAAATCCCTGTTTACCTAGGAAATCTGTATTTATAACTGCTATGGTTATGTTTTCCTTCTACTCCCTCTGCCCTCTGACCTGTTACAAGCAGGAGCAGGGGGAGCCCTCCAGCAGCCAATCCATTATTCCCAGAGATTTTCTCTTCCTTTTCACACTCTGGCTGGTTTGTCCAAGAAACAGCTCTGGTTATGCAACAAAAAGCAGTGAGAAAGACTAACCACTAACCAAACTTCTGCTTCCTTTGTGCAGCCAGGCTCAAAAACTAACTGCTCCCCTCCTCAAGCACACGCTAAACCTCTAGAAAACCAGCCTGCAGGTGGGTCCAGCATGACATGGGATGCAGGGAATAAGCAAATGTCTCTCAAGAAGGCAAAATGAAGGAGAAATTCTTGGGTCCTTAGCCAAAAACAGGCAGTAGCTGTATGTTGCCATCACTTAGTATATGACATTGCAGTTTATTGCTCCATAAAATTCAGTTTTAAGCTCACTTTGAATCCTGAAGGCTGTCTGCAACCCACAATTTAAATACAGGGTTTCAAACGTGATGTTACAAAACTGAAGACAAGATGGAATGAATTGTGTTTTGAACGTTGTTTTTTCTAAAACATGCACATAAAAACTAGTGAGAGAAACTACAGCCAGAATACAAGGTGTCAATGGTCAAGCATATCCTCATTAGAGGGTGGCCAAGTGATATTTATTTAAAGTGTTACGCACTATGAATTAAACATTTATTTTGTGTCACCCAGTAAAATATCTGAATCTCATTTTGGCAGCTGTGCAAATTCTACCCCGACTTCATTGACGACTTACTGTGCTTCTTTTGACTTCCATGCAGTCTCTTTTCTCATTTTAAGAGAAAAACCTAAAAATTGAGAATGCCAAAAATGCAAACATTTGTTTATCAGCCCATGGTACGCAAAAGGCAGATGAAAGCAGATCACCACTCACAACATCATCTTTATTAAGGTCACAGATGGAATTACAGTGTGATAATTAAAGTCTTGGAAGACTTGGCAACCTTATCCTGGAAGAGTGACTCTTCTAAAAGATCTGGGAACATGGACTTTCTGTTCCTGGATCGATGGCTTAAACAGGGACCATATTAAACATCATTTGGAGATCTGACCATCAGTTCCTTTCCCTACTAAGGAGAGCCTCACAAATTTTGGCTTAGAAACCCCTCACAGTTCCTCCTGCCCAAGGTGGCTAAAGCTAGAGATGACAGTCTGCAAGAAACTCATGTCAGTCTGCTATTAATACTTACCCAGTCTGAAAAGCGTTTTGGCATGGTTTTAACAGGATTGCAGGATTTATTCCATTTGAAATGCTCTCTGGGCCACATGGCAGAGCAATGCTGCTGTGTGCCACTGTTCCATTGACTCAGCAGTAGAAATGTGCCACTTTTTCTACCTCAGAACAGGCCCAGAGAGCAGAATCAGCCTCTGCTATGTGAGGGACAGCAGTAGCAGATGGCAAAATAGTACAAAAACTCTAACAAGAACTGAAATAGGAGCTGTTGACACCTACTTCTCTTGGGCAAAGCACGTTCAAAAGCACATTTTGACAGACCAACATTTACTCCAGTGCCTGGCACACAAAGAATTGCCACCACATGCACTGGCCATTGGAGGATTTATGATAAAGCAGGAATAACAAGGTGGGAAAGGCACTTACAAAGACAGTCCCAATTTGAACACTAGGTGTGGGTAATTACTATCTGACAATATGGAAATGGGCTTCCATTATTGATTTAAAGGAGTAAGAAGATCCAAGAGCTGAAAACAGGGACACGACACTGTCAAAGCCCCGAAACTTTTGAACATCTTCACCAAAATGAAAAAAGTGGGCAAGATTATGTATTACTGCCCAAGTGCTCTGACCTAAGAATCAGATTAAACCCTAATTTTTTAAAAAAAACATATACTTTTAAATAAAGTTTCTGGAAGCTGTTGCACAGAGCATCCCACCTGCTTTACCTGTGACCAACCATCCCATCTGGACCAGAACCCCTAAATTCTCCATATAGTTCATTACCTTACACAACTGTCTTTATCTTTCTCCACCTGTCCCTACCACTCATAGCCCCGTGTCAATGAACTTTTATTTCAGAGCTTCAGAAGATTCCACGAGTAACAGGGAAGGTTTGGTGTTAAATGTATTTGTTGTAGGAAAAGATATGAGTGGAGAAGGTCAGGGGACATGGGGGCCTTGCTCAGGGAAGCTGCTGAACAACTCTCACCAGATGAAGTCCCAAGTAAGATATAGACCTTTTTTCTAAGAGATTTGGCCAGTTATCCATGCTGAAGGTCACTGTAGGTCACCAGAGCTGGTGTCAGGAACAATTCCTATCTCAGGACAGATGGGAGACTAAATCCTTCCCCCAGAGCCTCTCCCACTGCAATGTGGGATATGCCTCTCTCTTAGGACCACTTAAGCATCTCTCCCCTAATCAATCATCTGTCTGTGGAGACGATCAGGAATTAACCTCTCCCTCGTCCCTTCAGAGCAAAATTGGATTAGGCTGAAATTCCTGAGTTAATATGGACGCACCTGGGTGAAACTGAACAGCCTGTGATGCACGCAAGATCAAACGAGCAAAGTCTAGGGGGGGACACGACCAAGTGCTCTACAACCTACAGCTCCAAATGCAAACATCACCTGCTCTCCCAGTTGCTGTTTGGGGCAGGAAAAGAGGACTCAGAGCGGCGGTGGATGCGCACCAGCCGCAGCAATCCTCTGCCAACCGCAGCGTCCAACTCCCTAACGAGGAACGGCCGGGCGGCAGCCGGCTCCGGGCACTGCCGTGTGCTGCACCTCGTGGAAAATCCATTGTCAAGCCCTGTGCTAAGCCAGCCCCAGAATGCTGCCAGGAATCAGCTGAGAGCAGCTGCAGCCTCCCCATCAACGTGGACAGGGGACGCCCCTGGACCCGGAGGGACACAGGATTCCTCCAGACAGCGGCAAGTCCAGTTACACATTTTATGCTGCCTCGGTGATGACACTGGTTTGGAGCCATCCAAGCCTCAGCCCTGAAGGATAAGTATTGGACAGCAGGAAGTCCAAGTTAAGCTGTGGGCACAAAAAGTGACTTGGGATTAAGCAGCGTTTTGCTTTGCTTAGACTATTACCCTGGGTGGAGCACAGCAGCTGCGCCAGATATCCCTGAAAGGCACTCTGCTGTGCAGTACAGCTGGATCCTCTGAGTTTTGTCAGTGCTGGAGACCAAAAAACTCCTAGTCTGAGTCTAAAAGAGCAGCAGAGAGGGAATGCTGACTCAGAATTTTAGCTTTTTCGCCATGCCCCACCACATCCCAGCAGTGCTAGAAAGGTGCTATGTTCCCACACCCACAGCAAGAGGATAAGGAACGAGTAATTTTTTGGGCGCACTGAAACACTCAGTGAGAAAATGTATCAGTGCAATGCACCAAAACTCAGCAAATTGTCATTAAAATGCAGGCTGATCTGTGTCCAGAGAAAACCGGCATTCTGTACCAACTTCTTCCCCTGTCAGAAGAGCTGCCAGGAGCACACAATACCTCAGCTGTGCTGAGATGTGGGGAAGCTCAGCAGACAGCAGGATGAGCCTCCCTAAATGAGTAGCAGCAGGTTCGGAACTGGGGGGAAGGGGAGAGAAGGGATGAGAGAAGGAAGCAGATTACTGGCTGTGGCCAAAGCTATACTCATTATATAGAAAGGACATGAAAGGCTTTACTTAAAGTGCCAATGTCAGTTCAATGTATTTATAAGGATTCAAACAAGTCCCACCGGGCAGAACAGCCCCAAGGAGCTTTGCGTTTGCGTAATTTAATGGCTCTTTGTTCACTCAAAAGGCAGTGCTGGATTCGGGAGAGTCCCCGGCCAGGCCCTGCACAGCTCCCAGGACTAAAACAGACATTGCTGGAGAGTGCACTGAACTCTGGCAGGGCAGTCTGAATTAAAGGGCTGTTGTAAAATAAATCCTCTGATAAGAGCAATTAATGCTATCCTAATTGTGCCTTTTCCCATACTCACCACTGTTCCTGCTGGCTGCCACGAAGGCAACTCCTCCTCCTGGGAGAAACTATAAGCGAGGTGGGGACTTTAAAAATACACTTTTGCCAATTCCTTTTCAATCCAGTGAAATACAAGATACAAAAAACCACTCTGCAGCCTTTTGTTCTGGGATGTATTTTTATTATTGGCAAACCCATTAGGCTTGAGGTTTTTCTTATTTTATCTCTGCCTTCAGTTTTTTGGGGTGGTTTTTTTTTCTTTTTTTGTAATCAAAATGGCAGTAGTTTATTATATGCTCTGAGGTTTCCTGCACACAAAAAGAAAAAAAGGCTGTGCTACTATTCCTGTCTCTAATTCATCCCTTTTGCTTGCTCTGCTGTGGGCAAGACTTCAAATCATAACCAGCAATTTTGTCTGCCTCCTACTTACCAAAAATTACTGCTGCACTCACTGGTGATTCACAGACACACACATTTGGTACCAGGACATCCATCTGAACCAGCAGATGCCTTGCAGCTCTATCTTTTGGTCATTAAAACATGAAAGCAAACCAGCCTAAAAAGTCTCCCTGATAAACTAGTGGAAAACACATATGTGCTTTCAAAGGGGTTTTAGGCTGATTAGTTGGAATAATATTTTCAAGTCAAGAGGATGATACTGGAGCATTATACATCCTTGAGATATGTTATCTGAAATGTACCATTCTTTGTCAAAATGGATGTCTACAAAGGCTATAGCTGATTATTTCTAAGAAAGACATGGAAAGGGAGAGAAACCTCTCCTGCAATAGTGGATTTAAACAGAACTCCAACTCCAGGCAGCCAGGATGTCCCTCAACCTGTCTGGAAGATCACCCTCCATTAAGGCATGGCTCAGCAACACCCTCAAGCACACAGAACTGCTGCCCAACACCGAGCTGTATCTCCATCTTCCACATGCTATCTGCAGAAGAACATGCTCATTTGCGTCCCCAGAACAATAGAGAAATTAATGAAGATGACTGCAATTCATAGAGCCTTGTGTCTGCAGCAGTGGAAAGGTCAAACAAATTAAGGCTCTGAATTCTGGGCAGAGATTTCAAGCTGGCTCTCTAACATTTGCAACACAAGGGAATAATTAGAAAACATCCATCAGCTCCATTTCCGTTCACAAGCCGGTTACTGTGAACATGGTGATGAGCTGTCCTCTGCATAGCTAGATCTGCTCTCAGATTATGGTCAATTACTTCTCCTCAAGTATTTCAGCTCCCAAACACAAACTTCACGTCCTTCAGCTCCCAGATCTCAGACCCACCACCGACCACACACAACACCCCTCGCAGAAGGAGCCGGCGGACAGGCTGAGCCCCTGCAGGGAACCCCTGCAGCTCCCAGGGACATCAAGGATGGGAAATGGGCCCTGCATTACAAAAAAAAAAGAAAATAAAAAATCTCTAGGTATTATAAAAAATACTAAAAAGATCACAGGAGCTCCACGCTGAACACACAAAGCCCACATCGGCTCCCTCCCCGTAGCTGTGAAGTCACATTCAAACGCTCACTCGTCTTTTACAAGGAAGCATCCTGCTGAGCACAGAGGATGTTTTTGGATTGGGTGGCAGGAGAAATGCAGGACACTGCAGTTTAAAAAAGCACATTTTGTATGAGCTCTTCCATGTGAGAGCTTGCACACCCAGACATTTCACTCCCTACAGAGCTGGCACAAACTTATTTTTAACAGACTAAACCAACCTGTCCCCCCTGGGATGCAGACAGCTGCTCAGAAGAGATCTGCTGGTTTGGCTCTGCCTCCCAACTCCAGGCTTTTTTACCTCACAGCTGAGGAGAAGACTACCAGTATCTGGAAATCTGGGTAGGGATCCATAAACCTGTGCAATGTCTCCAGCTACACTGCAAGGAAAGTGCCAGGAAAGATTCGATGCAGGAGCCTCAGCAGCATGACTAAAAGGAGAGAAGATCCCTTGCCAGACATCCTGCTGTGCTGGTTTGGGCTGGGATACAGTTAAGTTTTCTTCACAATAGCTGGTATGGGGCTGTTTTGGATCAGTGTTGATAAAACAGGGATGTTTCAGTTACTGAGAAGAGCTTTTAAGAGAGTCAAGGACTGCTCTGCTCCTCATCCCACCAGTGAAGGGGCTGGGGGGGCACAAGGAGCTGGGAGGGGACAAAGCTGTGACAGCTGACCTCAACTGACCCAAGGGATATTCCAGACCATATGGAACCTTGCTGAGCCCACAGAGCTGAGGAAGGGGAGGGGATGCTCGGAGCAATGGCATTTGTTTCCCAAGTCACTGTTTGGCATGATGGAGCCTGACCTTCCTGGGGATGGCTGAACACCTGCCTCTGATGGGAAGTGGGGAATGAATCCTTTGTTTGCATTCGTAGGATTTTGCTCTACCTATTGAACTGCCTTTATCTCAACCATCAAGTTTTCTCACTTTCACTCTTCCAATTCTCCCTCCATCCCACCAGGGGAGTGAGCCAGTGGCTGTGTGGGGCTGGGGCTAAACCATGACACCTGGGAAGGAGAAAAGACATGATCTGAAGAGCTGATTTAATATCAAAGTCTCTTGTGACCCAGGAGAGCTCTCAGAGTGAAGTCAAGGGGGAAGAATGAGGAGGAGCTCATGAGAAGGATTTTCCCCCTGCACTGCTGCCATGCAGGCAGTGACAGGACAGGCACCTGCTCATTCCTCAGCTGAACTCTGCTTTCTGTTGGGTTTCTGTGTCCAGCACCTTCAGTGATGCTCCTTTATTCCCCCATTTGAGCAACCTGGTCCAGGGGAAGATGTTCCTGCCCATGGCAGCAGGGTTGGAACTAGATGGTGACTACAGACCCCTCCAACCCAACCCATCCTATGATTCTGTGTACTAAACTTGCTTCCCATCTCTTGACAGACACTGAGATCAGCAGCACAGCCCCACCTGAAGCACTGAGAAGATCTGCTTGGATCCAGGATTCCCAAGAATGGTCACTTCCACTCTGCATCATCCCTGTGCTGGAATGGTCACTCCTAAGATCACTTAACTCACTGCCTAGCCCAGGAAAGCTCATCACTGATGCACAATTTTTGTTGTAGAATGGCTGCCAAGGCCAATATTGATATCTGGCTGCAGTCCTTCCTAACCCTGTGGAGGGCTCTGGGAGATCAGCATGTTGCAGCAACAAGGTTTAGCAGTTATTAGGTGCTCCATTAAAAGCTTGCCCTTGGAAGCTTTAAAACATGTTTTTTCTCAAACATTATGACGACATCCCCCACCATGTCATGCCCTTCCCATCCTGTCCATCTGAGCAGCCAGCTGCAGCACTGCCCTTGTCCCACTTTCCCAATTTGCATTCATGTCCCTTTTCCCCCAGTTTTCCTTCGTAATTTAATTTAAAATGTTGGTCAGTGCTGGGTTAGCTGAAGCTCCATTACCTGGAAGTGGCACCAAAAGAAAAAAACCCCAGACTCTTCTGGTTTTGGAAATAAAAATGTTTTGGCTGCCAAAGAAAAGAAAGAGTTACACCCATGTAAAGCTTTCACTTAGGGAGAATTAATACAGCCAACTGGTTTTGGATGGGCTGCTGGCTAACTACAGTATAAAAAATAAAAAAAGAAATAAGCAAAAAGAGTCCCAAGCCCTGTCCTCTTCCATTAGACTCACTCCAGATTCCAGCTTCTCCTGGGTTCCTGTTCAGTGGAAATCCTCCATCACCTCTGTCTAGACTACTCACCTGAGTGAGTTTTTACTGGAAGAAGTGCAGAGATGCAGCTTCCAGGACCATAAACCTTTCAAAGCACACATGCTAGAACACACATACAAGCTGTATTTTACACACTTGCAATAGTTTATATACATGTCTCTAGCATCACCCTAGTGACATTCCCTGCTATGTTATTTCCTCGCTGACCACCAATTCAAACATTTCCGTCCTCAAAATGCTTCACAAAATGCCCCTTTAAAACAGAAGCTGTAAGTGCAATTCCTAGCATGACTTACTCTGCATACTATAGGATTCTGGCTTGATTCCTGCCACCTCCCACGGAGCCAGTTAAGCTAAAGATCTGTCCAGAATGACACGTACACTTAATGTAACACTGCTGAATACACAGCCATACTACCACAGCTGAGCTCCCAGCCTGGGTAATTAGAGATTTTATTCTTCTATTGTCCAACTGCTGATTTCATTACAGACTCTGTGAAATTCTCCCATTTAAATTGGCTGATATTCATTAGCAATAATTAAGCAGGGCTAATGCAGGAGACAAGAGGTTAAGGAGAAGGGAGTGACTTTTTTTTTTTGCTTTTAGCAAGTCCAGTGCTAGTGGCTAATTTCATCACTCATTTCACAAACCCTCCTTCCTGCAGCATTAACATCCCTTGCCCCAGCACTGCAAAGGCTCTCATTGCTGCTCTCACATCGTTCTGGGCTTTCTGCTGCCTGGCTGCTCCCCAAAAACACAGCAAAGGGATTTAACAGGAACTAGACCAGCCACTCAACCCTTTCTTCTGGACAAAGTGGTGAGATAAAGAAGATTCTCTGCATGGACATAACTCTCTCCAGCAACATGAGCTGATGGAAACACATTAAAATGCATCATGTGCAATTAAAAGCATGCTGACTTGAATTTTTCCACTTAAAAATAATAAAAAATTCAGCTCCTCAGTACGTATCCTTCCCTTCCTCCCTGATCTGCAAGTTTCAAATTCTGAATAATCATTATTCTGAATAATTTGCCCACAGGCACAACCCTGAGAAGACTCCTCACAAACTAGGACACCTCAACCCTATTCAAAATTCCCAAGTGCTGCTCCAACTTGCTTATCAAATGTCTGATTCTGGCAGTAGTGGAGACAATCAGTCTGTGCATCGGTGGCTCAAGTATCGCACACTGTTGCTCAATTTTGTCCTGGGATTTTTTTAATTTTTTTTTTCTGGTTTCCTTAGGAAAAAAAAAGCCAGCAGCTGTTCCAGCAGACAGCTCCCGGATTTCCCTGGATGTGCGTCAGTAGGATGATGCTACTCCTCAATCTGGCGGCCATCCTTCAGACAGAAGGAAGGAAGACCGTGGTCATATCTAAGCTACTGAAAATCTTGGACATAATCAGCAAAGTAAGCCAGGCAGACAGCTTTCCATGCTTGCACTTTCTAAAAATGAATCATAAAAAGCCACGGCGGTGGAGAGGACAGTTTAAGCCAACCAGTCAAAAATAAGCCAAAGCAGAACAGCACTGCCAACGTTGCTCCACTGTGTCATTTCACATTCAGGAAGGTCTTACAAGCATTTGCAGAGCCTTAAATTAAGCCATCAGCACCACACTGGACAGCATGTGGACGTTCACCACCATTGCTCAGTGAAGCAGTGTGGCGAGCCTCCAAGCTCTGCCTTCCTACAGTCGAAGTGCCTCTGAACAGTGTATTTTCAAGCACAACTTTACCTTTAATTAATGCAAGATGTACACTAACTCTGCATCCTCTTGCCTCCCCAGAAATACTCAGTTTAAAGTCAGCTTATCGATTTCATATAGAAAACCCAAGACATGGCCAGGAGTCTAAGATGGCATGGTCAGGGCCACAGCAAGCAGTGGAAATGCTACAAAAGAGATTTAAACATCTTTGCTGGAAAATCTTAAGAGAAGCAGTATCTGTTCTGGGCCCACTGCTTCCCACAGAGCATGACAAAATCGCACTGAGTCAATGTAAATTTGTCATATTCTGTGAGGGAAGAGTTTACCCCACAAGCCAGAAGGGGAGAAGGAGCTGTCAGTCTATCTTAACGAGGTGCAGTTGATTCAGGAAAGAAGCCAGACCCCAGATATCTTGACATCAGCTGAAATACCCTAAATGAAACTATTCTGCCTCAAGCAATATTGCAACAGGACAAAACCACATCCTCAGCAGACACTTTCTTGACCACCTGCATTGCTGTGTGCTGAGAAATGTGCATGGGAGTCAACCTAAAATCCTGCCAGGTGTTAACCTGACACACACAGGAGTCTTTGCCCAGTAGCAGCACGGAGGGTCAAACTAAATATCACTCATGAGGCAGGAATTCTTGCCAGGACTGGAGTGTCTATGCTGCATGTGACAACAAGATCTGTTTCACTTCCTCGCCACCTCCTGCCTAAAAACTCAAACCAGACAACAACATCCTAAAGCTGTCCCCACTGCAGACAAGCCAAGAAAATGTGTCTTCCTTCAGCCCCTTAGACGATGGCTCCTGCGTGACATTCTTCCAGATCAGAATGAAAAAATCCACCCTACTTACCCTCAGAAGGCTCACCACAATGCAGCCTTTAACAAAATGCAACAGCAGACCCACCACAACCAGAGCCACATGAAGGAGGTGCAAGTGGCCAAAGTGAATGCCAGAGTTGTAGGCGATCTGGCCATGCAGTGACAACCCAGATGTTCCCCGTCCGTGCCTCCCTCCCTCCCACCTCCTCACAGCATTAGTCAGAAGACATCAGAACAAAGCCACATTCAGGCTCGCCAGATCAGGTTTTGTTTGCTTCAAGACCACAGTGGTAGACAGCTGTTGCACATTGTGCCCTGAGGTCTGAGTGAGATCCTCACAGGAGTAATGAAGCTCTGATCACAAAGCACCTTCAGCCCAACCTCCTGCTGCAAGTGGGGCTGCAGGCACAGCCCAGAACCACATGAGCTTCATTACGTGGCCCAAGCTCTCAAAGAGTTTGGTTCCAGTCGTGTTCACATCTGCCCCTCAAAGAGCTGTAGGTGGCTCTTAGATGACTCTGCAACTCCTTCACCAGAGGAAGCAAGGCCAGCTCCCTCACCTTGTCTTCGGAGGGCATTTGTGACACGTGGGTCTCTGGCCATCCTCCGCTAAACCCTCTGCAGTTTCTTCATGACCTTTTTGAGCTGAGGGAATACTATTTTAGATGCATCTCACCAGTATCAAGCAGAGGTGGTATGAACTTCCCTCATCCTGCTGGCCAGGCTTCTAACGTTACACACACACATTAAATCCAGAGTGATATCTGTGACACCAGACTGAAGCATTTCCCTGTCATCTGCTTCCCTTATTTAAAAAGTGATAGATATGTACACAGACACATGCATAAAAATCTGCATAACAGCATTTTCCTGCCTTGAAGGTGTAGGTGATGTTAAGTTTATTGGTGGGCAGCCACTAAAGTTGCAAAAATAACATGACAATATTAGCAAGTGCCTTGCCCTGAATCCCTGCTGTTTCTTGCTTGAAACTAACTGTAAGAGTATTAAATATATTTAAAGCTTAAGGGTTATGAACAATTCAGTTTGGAACATTTTTACTTTTAGACTATATACATATTGGCCTTTATGTAATCAGAGAAAAAGCAGGACAGTTTAATCCATAATGGCTTTTTTTTTCTCCTATAAATAGGCATTTAATCAACAGAAGACAAAGCGTGGCATCCTGGAAAACCACAGAAATGATCAGATTTGGGAAGTGAAATCCTGGTCTTCCTTATTTTCTGAATTAATTTGGGAAAAGAAAGAAGTGGACTTCTTTCAGAACAGCTGTTCACCTTAAGGGGATGTAAAGAGCTGCTGTTCCACCTCACATCTTCTTTCTGTGGTTGCTGAAAGGCTTCACACTCAGGAACACAGCCAGGACAAGGCATCACCTCAGCCCCTTTGCTCTCATGGGCTACTTCACCTGCTGAGAAAGGTGTAACCAAACTGAACTGAAAAGGGGAAGAGCTGTGGCGTTCTGGGTTTGCCTTTTAAATGGTTAATAATTCATGTTTCAAGTCAAGCTGCAGGGGGAGAAAGCAGAAAGTACAAAGCTACTGTACCCATTACCAGGATGGTTCAGCTTCATCCTACACCACATCTGAGCTCAACCCCTTCAGCTGACATCCTACAAGCCCAGAGACAGGCATGGATCAGCCCTCCCAAAACAGCTGCAGAGGAAGGACTGAAGAAGGGATGGAGGCGGGGGCACGCCTCTCCACCTCCTCCACCAAGCAGAAATGCCTGTCTGTTCTTCCCTGCAGCTTCTCCTATGCTCTCAGAGCAGGCTCAGCTCTGAGTCAGGCTGTGCTGGGAGCTGCAGGTCTGTAGCCCTGGCACCCATCCTGTCTTCTTGGGAGGGGACACTGCTGGGAATGCTCGAGCACTGAAGGCAAAATCCCAGCACCAGCCCAGCACAGGTGCAGCTCCCCACAGGGGCAGTGAGTGTGATACTCCATGGTGTGCTGGATGCGTGCCCCAAAGGGATATGTTTTCACTTCCAGCTCACCCAGGGCCCTCAGGACATCACTCTGAGGGCTTCCATGCACCAGGTCTAAGTATCACCACATCTCCATGCAAGTGCTTTGTTCTTATTTATGGCTCCTTGAACCAACAGCTCTTTAAAGTTCTTTTCCCCCCCTTTTTCTATAAAAGAAAAGATAGATGCTGACAGTGCAAGTGGCCACCCAGGCTTTCAAAGCACTGCAGGAGGCCAAAAAGGAAAGTCACCCATCAAGCTGTTTGCTATCCTGATGTCTCCTTAGAAGAAAGGCAGTTCCCACAATCAGCCCTATTTACTGCAGGCAGTAATTTGCCTGGATGGCAGGATGGCCTCCTAGATACTGCAGTAGTTGCATATGAATGCATTTGAGACAACAGTTAAAATTAATAAAGGGAGGTTTGGAGTCTACCCCCTGCAAACCTTCGGTGTCCTTGTGCTGATATGGATGAGGTGTGTCAGTGCAGAACATGCAAAAACTCAGCCTGATGGAGAAAAATTGTGTGTTATAGGGCTAAAAGAATGACAGACCTGTAAGTTTTACCACCTCAGCCTCCACCTCAAGACCACAAGCCCCAAGAACAAGAGCAGTTTTACTTGGCACGAGCAGGTGTGATTGAGCAAGACAATACGTACAAGGAAGACAATCTCTTCTGAAAATCTCTGCCCTAGTAAGCCAATGTCAGGGAACATATGGCTCTCAGCCATATTATTTGTTCTAGTTTATTATGCACAGCACAATACAGACAGTAACAAGTGCGTGTCAAGATGTGGCCTGTTAAAAGTGCTGAAAACATTTACGGGGCCAGTAGCAATGAAAAGGTTCCCTACCCTTGTATTACACAGATAGAGGTTTACCACACACAACCCCAATTTGAATGCATTGCCCAATTGGCAGCCAACAGCCCCAAGCCTCAAATGTTTTATGAGCAAGCAGCTTGGACTCCTTCTCTTCGATACATGTGAGCAATTGCAACTGGAGTTGCATGGGCACATCCAACAGGCAGCCAATTGCACAAGGATTGCAAAAGGGTTGCGTTTTCCACTGGTTTACCCAACGGCCAACTCCAGTCCAAAAACCATTTAAGAAGCTTCAATAAGTGCAACAGAATGACCTCTAGAGATCATCAGGTCCCACCACAGTCTGCTCAAAGGAGGGCAGCTTATGCAGCTTTGTCACTCAAGACCCTGCTCAGCTGGGTCATCCTGTCCCTAAGGATGGAGATTCCACAGCCTCTCTGGATACTTGGCTGCCACAACTGACCACCCTCACAGTAACAAAGTTCTATCCTGTGTTTAAATTTTAAGTTCCTGAATCCTGGTTTGGACCCACTGCCTCTCCCCCAGTCCCTGAGGACCACTGGGAAGAGGCTGGATCCATCTTCTTTACCACTCTACCAGGTATTTATATGTGTTGGTGAGATTCCCCTGAGCCTCCTTACTCTGGGCTGAGCAGACCCCCCTCTCTCCACCTCTCCCCAAACACCAGACACTCCAGTCCTCTCCCACCTTTCCCAACGTGTCACTGGACTCCAGTACTAGTCTGTGTCTCACTTGTACTGGGGAGCCCAGCTCCCAGATGTGCCTCACTGGAGCTGAGCAGTGAGAAAGGTCACCTCCCTCAGACCTGCTGGCAATGCTCTGCCCAAAGCATCCCAGGATGCTGCTTCCCATCCTTGCAAGGACATAGTGACATGACATCTCACATGGAACTCTTTGCCCACCAGGACCTCATGTCCCTGTCTGCTGCCAGCCAGCCAGTCCCCTATGACCTGTGTGAACTCAACGAAGTTACAAGACTCCTTTCACATCAATTCCCCCCACCCCAGTCTGTGTTTGCACTCCCACAGCCAGAAAATCCACACGCAAACAGCTGACTCACCCAGCCCATGGCAAACCCCCAAGTCTGCCCAGAGCCTCACCCATTGCACTGAGCTGTCACAAAAGGCCACCGAGTGTGACACCTGAAAGGTCCTTTTCTTGGGGTGAGACAAGTACAAAGTTCAGATCAGATATGGATCAAAAAATCAGCCTAACGATGTAATTGACGTAATTAAACACGCTTTGAACCACTGAAGGAAGAGCACACGAGGAAATAACACTGTAAAACAACATGTAATGACAGCACTAGCACAGCAATTACTGTTTGCAGGCTTAAAAGGCAACTGGAAGGTAACAAAGAGCAGGCCAGTCAAATCAAAGCTTGAGACAGCACATTAAATAAACCCTCAAACAGCCTTAAAATTGTCTCACTTCAAATTTGCATTCTCTCTCCCAGAGAAGATGATTACAACCTTTTGATCTCTGCAAGCAAGACAAATTACATTATTGTGATTAAAAATTCAAGTCCTTCTGTTGCCCCAGTAAGAAGGACACACACAGGGCACAGCACCATGCTGGCCCCTGTGACTAAGGTGCCAAAGATCCAGAGAACAGCACAGCAGAATTTCTTTCCTGAGACATCTCAGCCTCTGGGCACAAAAGAGTTAAAGCCATAAGCTGCCACAACTTTAAGGGATGCTCATCTCCTTTACCCAGAGTGCAGAGCACTGGGTGACCAACACAGCAAAGCCAGAAGCTGCTCTCCCAAAGGTGAAACTGAGTTGCACACATCCGTTGTTTGATTTCTTGTTGCACGTGGAACAAAATTAAAAGGGGAGAGGAGAAATCGAGTTAATTTTACCAAAATCTAATTGTGAGACGAAGCCAAACAAACCACATCTCTCCTTTTCCTTTCAAGAAAAGCTGCCTCTGTCAAAGCCTTAACATCTTGTAAGTGCATGCCAGCAAATCCATTTAAAGCTCAAACAGAATTTTATTCTTCTGTGACCGCACAGCAAAAGAGATCATTCCTCCCTTGTCATGCTGGAAGGATTTGGGCTGAAAACTGGCAAGAACCGAATTTTAAAGCTGGGTCACTCCTTCCCTCCTTTTTCATCCGGTAGGGTCTCGGTAGCAACCTTCAGTCTGAGTCAAAGGGGATTAGGGAGAGGTTCAGGAGCAGCACAGTGAGAAAACCAGAAGTGTTACCTTTAGTAATTACCAAGGAAGACTTTCATGGTGTTACCATAGGAATTAATCCTTATATTAATATTTAAAGCATGAACAAAGCAAGGGCTATGGAAGACATGATGGGGGGAAAGTAGCAGTTTGCTTTTGCAATGCACTAATTCTAATTTGAGGAAAAGAAAAAAAAAAAAAAGACTGTGTGAGACCCCTAAGGAAATTGTGCTGTCTGGGTGAGAGGGTGAGCTCAAAACCAGAACCACTTCCTTCCCCATGACATCTTCTCAAGTGAGTAGCCAAGCCTACCTAGATTTTACAAGTGTCCAGAACTGATCTCCTTTCTATACAGATTCTCAGAAATACACAGCAGCAACACAGCAAAACATGGTCTTCTTAACCAAATCATGCTAAATACGAGGCAATGAGATGGGAAGAGTTCTTTCCAAATCCTGCAGCATTGCTCTTAGTAAAGACAAAGCTCAGCACCGTAGACATTAAAAAAGGAGGTTGGTGTCACACCAGATGTTAAATTGTATCTTAAAAAGATTAAAAAATATCAGACATCCCCTCCAGATCATCAAGCCCAAGCCGCCCTTCTGAAGCAAAAGCTGGGCAAACCTCAAGCAACCCCAGAAGAAGATGGGAGTATTGGGAAGGAATTCTTGGCTGTGAGGGTGGAGAGGCTGTGGCACATGTTCCACAGAAGCTGTGGCTGCCCCTGGATCCCTGGAAGTGTCCAAGGCCAGGTTGGATACGGCTTGGAGCACCCTGGGATAGTGGAAGGTGTCCCTGCCCATGGCAGGGGGTTGCAATGAGATGATCTTTAAAAGTCCCTTCCAACCCAACCCAGTCCAGGATTCCATGACTGCTTTCAATAGAACAAAATCCTGTGTAAGTGCTGTGACATGGCAAATGTAGTAGAAACACAGGTCATGCAAGATGCACAGAGAAGTGAGGGTCTAGAATAAGCCTCTCTTTAAAAAATCATTATTTCAAGACAGCCTGCAGATTTCAACACCACTCCATGCAGGAACTGTGATCTTCAGTCTCCTTTTCCTTGCCAATTTTTCTCAGTCTTTTGAGTTGCTTTTATTAAAAAAAAAACCCCAAAACAACAAAAGAAAACAAAAAAAGAAAAAAATCACTGTGCACCGAATGCTGCATTTCTAAACATTACACATCTATTCCCTGCTCTACCAGTCTGTTACAAGGCTTCTTCTAGATTCATTCTCAAACCATTTTAAACATTTGGAAAATCTCCCATGTGGGGGAAGAGCACAGAGCTCCTGGTCCCTGCCTAGACAGCTCAGAACTGGAAAAAGTCCTTTTAGCAGCCATTTGGATATTAAAGAACAGGCCAGGGAGCAGAAGACCTTATTCCCTTCAATTTACAACAGAAGGTGAATGTTTCATTTTTCCTGGCATGCCTAAAACAATCTGAATTCTGGAGTCGCATGGCAGCTTTGAGATGGGAAAGCAGCTTGCTTAAGGAAAGAAATAAGATTTTTAGCTCTTATGGAAGAAAAGTGCATGCAAACCAGTTGCTGTGGTTAAAGTGAATAATCAAAATCTTCAAAGCTTCATGCTGCAGAATACTGCGAAGAAGTTTGGAGGAGCATGCATTGAAAGGACAGGAAGAGTAACAGCTAATAAGAGAGTTCTCCAGTTCCAATTTCCTAAAGCTGATGTCCTGAGTACATCTATGACAGCAAAAATAACAAGTCTCTTTTTTTTGCCCTTTCCCTTTTAGCAACAGCTATAAATGTCATCAACAGCACCGGCAGGAAACCTCCACAGAGGGTAGGATGTGAAGAAATAAGATGCTTGCTAGTTTTAGAAACCATTAAATTTGCCATTTCCAATGAACTCCTACAGTCACTGCTTCCTGCAAAGTTCAGGGACCCAAAAAATAAAAAAGCCATCCAAGCAGAAACTGCCTCTGCAGCACGGAGCTGCCACCAGCCTCCTGTGGTGACATGCCAGCCCCATGGCATCATGACTGCCCACTGCAGGCAGCGGGAGAGGCCAAATTCCTCTGGGTCAAGAGGTCCAGAAAGGGAAGTCCTCTGTTCTCTCCCCAAAAATACAGGACAATTTCAGAGGAGAGACTGCACAGTCCAAAGGACCCTGCTCTCACATTCCCATGAAAATTCTCCCTGCTCTGTCTTAGATGCCAAAGAGGAAGGAGCACCTTTTTGGAGAGCTGTTATTTTCCACCTTCAAACAGCACCACTGAATTCAGTCTACTAACCTTCTATTTTCCTCCCAGATACTGGCTAAGTTTATAAACCCTATACACTTAGCTCACAAGCTTGTGTGGAATGGGAAGTCAATGGGACAGAGACGCTGAACAACAGAAATGTTCCTGACAGTTTAAAGAGTGCTCCTTTAGGGTTTGGGAACTGAACAAATCAACTGAGTACTGAAGAATTACAGCTAAACCCACCTCTTGCAAAAATGTCTTTTCAAGGACAAACCTACTGCTGGAAGCCTCTAAAGAGGCCTGTATGAGCAGCATGTGAAAAATCAGATGCCTTCAGCTTCTTCAAACGCTGCAGCTTGCTGCAGTCATGGGGTGTTTCTGCCTTATGGTGGGATAGCAACACCCAGACTGACTTGAAATGCCTCGGCTCAGGTCCCAGGTACAGCTTTACTCTGGGAAGAAAGCTTCCAGCAAGTGTTTCTCACACCTTCCCACTCAGGCCCTGCTTTCACACCGCCCTGCACCGCAGACACCCACAGGAACCATTATCTCTGAGCCTGGAACTACCCACTTTAAGGAAAAAAAAAGTGAGATCTGTCAATGGGCTGCCAAAGACCCAAAATAATTTTAAAAGGCAGTAATGTCAGCAATGCCACTGAAAAGCAGAGCACTTCGTGCTTGAAAAGCCAGATCTTCACAAGCACCAGGTAGCCTAGACAAGCTAATACAGGTCTTCATTCAGCAGGTTAAAAAAAAAAGTAATTTAAAAAAAAAAAATCAGCTGAGCTGCCTCATGCACCACGGATTCTGGTACACTGTCACTTTGACAAAGATTGCTTGTTAATACAAAAAAAAAGCAGTGCAGCAGCAGCAAGAACCAGCTCCTCACAGTGCCTTTAATTCTCCTGCAGAGCAGTTATGGAAGGGAACAAAAGGGAACAAACCCAGGGCTGCACTAACCTTCCCATGTTCCTCCTTCCCTGAATGTTGTGAGTATGACCAAATGCTTTTTGTTTTAAAGGTCAGAATTTCAAACAAGAATGTTAATGGTTCCATGATCCTTAAAGTAGCACTTCTAGGTTCACCTGCAGAAAGTATTTGAGAAACAGTGATCAAAAATAAGTTTTGCCAGGTAACACTAAAAACTCAATAGCCCAGAATCTGAACATTTCACATTTTGAAGGAGAAAATGCTCTCCCCAGCACAGCACAGACAACAGAGTTGTCTTCATGGACAACAGAGCCAGAGCAGCCCCAGCCTGAGTGCAGGCTGGACTCCCATCCTCTGCAGTCCCTGGTATTCTAGGAGCTGTTTTATTGAGGAGTCTGTTCCAGAGCGATTTTGGAGTCTGCTGGCAGCAAATGCTCATCAGGGCACATCACCTCGTAAAGCAGGAGGGTAACTGTGGCTATATACAGCAGGAGCTGCTGGCTAAGGACACATTTCAGTGCTTCCCAAAGACAGAAATGTGTAGTTTCTAGTGAAGAATAAAAAGTTTGATGAGTTCATTTGACAAGAGCACTAAATAAAGCAAAGATTCGTGCAGAAATGCATAATGAGAGCTGCAGGTAAATGAGATGATGCTCCAGCAGAGGCTCCAGGAACCAAAAGGCCTGGCTGGAGCAGCAGGAAGAAAAGCAAAGCAAACATCTGCTGCAGGACTAGTGTTTAAATAGACACTACCTAGACTTCAAACTGAGAAGTTTTCAATAACTGAAACATTAAAGGCCTCTGTAGTGTCCATACTACTTTACTACCCACTTAAAAAAAAGTTGGATAGCATTCCCAAAATCCATCTTCATGATTTAAAGGCTGTTCAGAAGTGTTATGGAAACCTGCCTAATTCGTCCAGACAGTTTTGACAAATCCAAACCAATGTGTTTAAATGTTTAGCGAGGAAACATTTTTCAGGAGATGTAATACCTTTTATTAGACCAACAGATACAAACAAGGAGCCTGAGGGGCTGGGAAAGCAAAGAGACTGACAAGCTTTCAACATCCAAGTCTTCTTTTCCAGTCTGAAGATGGGCTGTTGGCCTGAAAACCTCTCTGCTCAGACTAAATAATATTAAAAAAAATTAGAAAACTTGGTTCTCCTCTAAATTCCCTTCACTTGTACACTTAAACTGTCAAGGCTTCACCACTAAATCGTTAAATGATGAATGTACCTTTGGATGGCGTTCCTGAACACAGCAAAAGGTTTGCAAATCCTTCCTCTAAACAATAACAAAACTGAAATCCAGGTATGGGAAGTGTACAGTGTCATCCCTTGCCAACCTTTCCTTCCCTGTCCCACAATGTAATGGCAGCCTAATGTCCTTCACCAGCACATCCTGGACCAGAAGCACCCCAAGCCTCAAGCTGTGGATGTGCTGCTCTGCCCAGCACTGCTCAGTCTAGCAGCCAGGGAACACCAGGAGGATGCCTATTCCTCCAGGCTTTAAAGGCTTTCTTGGGAATAACTTTTCTAATTTTTTAATGGTTTTATTACACTTTTTAATTAATCATTTTAATTAATGATAAGCAGCCATGTTAAAGCCTTAAATCACTTTTAGCCAGCATTTAGCAAATTGTGTCATTATGTCGTAAGCTGCTATTGGGGGAATCCAGCTTGGGAAAATTACTGTAATTTTTAAGTTTTGATAAACCGACTCTAATATGCTTCAATTTACAAAGCCTGGGAGAGGACATTTTACAGAAACCAGAAGATAAAGAAGATAACAAAGACTCAGTACATGTCTTGGAAAGTCCATACAAGAGCAAAAAGGATACTAAAAAGACTAAAAACGTGGATTAATTAACATAAACAGCAATAAATCGATAACCAATAGAGGATGGAATACTAATTAATGAGAATTATGTAATTCAGAATGAATAAATATGAATTTCTTTGTTTGGTAACAAAGTATAAATAGGTGAAAAAGTTTTGTATCCAAGTTTGTGTAGAGGCCAGAATTTTGTCAGCCACACACACAACCCTCCTGGGCAAGAATAAAGCAATGCCTTACTTGCTAATGTTAAAAGACAGTGTTAGAGGGTTTTATTTACCCTTACCAGTTTGGAGGATTTTGGTAACAGCTTCACAGAAAAAGTCATTTTTCTGTTGCCTCGTAGCGAGGTTGGGCTGGGGGAAGCAGAGCTTACAAAGGTTGTCGCCACACACAACCCCTTGGAAATGCTGTCATCCCAAAGAGCATGGGAGAGGGAATGCACAAAGCCACTCTGGAGTTGTGTTGGGAGCAACACGACCTCAGTGGAACGTGCCCCTGGAATTCCCATGCTGCCCCTGCGGACGGCAGGAGCACGAGGGGTGGCTCCGGGATGGGAACAGCTCAGCTGCCCCTCCGGCTTTCCCAATGAGCTGTTCTGTACATACTGCACAGCCTTTTAAAGGAGGCAATTGCCTGTCACTGGGGACATTTGGATTTCTGAAATGTAATCACCACCTAGGACAGCCAGGGGCTGTTCTGTGAGTTGCACCAAGGATGTTGCTGGATGAGAAGCTCACAAGGATCTTCAGCAGAGGTCACTTTTAATAGAAGCAGAGAAGCCCAGAATGCTTCAGGCTGGAAGTGACCTTAAAGATCATCTCATTCCAACACCCCACTGGGCAGTGACACTTTCCACTATCCCAGGTTGCTCCAAACCCTGTCCAACCTGGCCTTGGACACTTCCAGGGATGGGGAAGCCACAGCTTCTCTGGGCAATCTGTGTCAGGGCCTCCCCCCCACCCTCACAGCAACAAATTTCTTTTGGGTATCTAACCTAGCTCTGCTCTCCTTCAGCTTAAAGTCATTCCCCCATGTCCTGTCACTGCATGTCCTTGTCACAAGTCCCTCTCCAGCCTTCTTGTGGCCCCCTTTAGGCACTGGAAGGCTTCCAAAAGGTGCCACCTTTTGCGATGTGTCTCTTCCATGGTTTGATATATTCTGAGACGGTTTCACATTACAGACACCTCCACCGAAGACACGCCCGACAGGCAGGAATACAGACACCCTGCTGGCCTATAACTCCTCAAATTTGCTCACCCTACCCAAAAAAAGCAAATGATGCTGCTGTCAGAGGATCCTCTCCAACAGCAAGGCACAGCTGGACAGCTCAAGCAGCAAGGAAACATCAGCACTGTGACAAGCGGCTCCTCGATTTCCTTGCTGAAGGAGTGGAGACCACAGCGAGGCACAGGGAAGGAAACCCAGAGCTGTGCCCATCCTGTGTCTCGCCTCACACCCATGCAGTTCTCAGAAGGGTTTGATGTCCCTGCCAAGCTGCGATTCCAAGCCGGGACCTGGAGAGGCTGCCCAGCGTTAGGCGGTGGTTGGGCACTCAGCCTGTGCCACTGAGGCCAGCTCGGAGCACAGAGCTCAGCCCAGCCCTGCAAAAGGCAAAGCTGCAGCACACGGAGCTCTGAGAGCACCTCTGAGGCTCCTCTCTGCTGCACTCACCCTTCAGGAGGGGCTGCACTGGGAGGAACCCTCCCAGCAGTGCTGGAAACCTGTGCCAGGTAAAGACAATCTGCAGTGAGACTCAGCACTGCCAAAAGCTCGGAAGGCAGGCATGAATTAAAGAGACTGAGGTATTTTAAACATCAGCTGCCTCCATCCCTCCCCTAAAAAATATGAACCAAAACCAAGACCAAACAGGAGGACTTGCAGGCTCACTAACACAGTACCTTAAATAAGAAAGGTCAATTTTGCATGTGACTTGCATTTTAATACTGGATTAAATTATATATATTTTTCATTGCACCCCTTAGTAAAAAAGCCTTAAATAGATGCCTGAGGCCTTTTGGGCTGTTATTAACAGCAGAGACAAGAGAGTTTGAAACACACACCCTGCAGGGATCTCTGTGCACGTATCCAATTACACACATTTCTGTTTCCAGAGTCTCCTCCTGATAAGTGTCTGGAATAAACTGAAGTTTCTTCAGCACGCAAAACTTCTGGGATGAATTTAAATGAGCGTCTTCATGAAATGAGCATTTTATGTTTGTTTTTTTTTTTTTTAAATTCCTTACAAAGAGGGAAACTAAAAGACAAGATTCATTGTCCAGAACAGGCTCTAGGTAAGGTTTTGTCATAAAATTCCTGTATGACTTATGGGAAATGTCCATTCCATGGAATGGAAACAGAAACTGGACAGGTATAAGAAACTGCTTTCCCATGCATTTCATAAGACAGATGACAGCCTGTTTAAGTGGTATTACAGACTGGGCAGAGCTGTCTCTAACCAAGCACAGTGTCCCTGCCCTGGGAGAGCAGGAGGTGCGGGAAAAAGTCAGAAATTCCCACTGCCAGAAAGAAAAGCCTTATTTTATTGTCATGGAGGCAGGACCTGAAACCATGTGCTAGAGTCAGAAAATGGTGAAATACAAATTATTTTTTAAAAACTAAAAGGAAGGGAAAAAAGAAAAATAACTTGTCAAGATACTTTATTACCATGGAACCCAAGCCAACTGTACAAGAAGACTTTGCAGCAAGCAAACAGCTCTGCCAGACAGCTGTGAGAACTTCACACTCAACTGACAACCAACCTCAGCTCTAATCACCACCTCCAGCGCTACTCCAAGAAAGATTTGCTCAAAATCTGCAAGTTAAAGACAATTCCATTTATAATTTATAGTCTTGGGATGGCCAAAAGAGGTCTCTTACCCCAGAGGAGAAGCCATGAGGCTTGGTAACAATATGAGAAGAAAAAAGCAGCCAAGAAAACACAAAACAACAACAACAAAATCCAACGAAAAACCCAACCTCTTTCTGACCTCCAAACTTAACAAGCCAAAAGTGAGGTGACACACAACAGGCAAGTACAGACAGAGCAGAGAGAGTACAAGGCAAAAGGTGAGGCACAAACACATCCACCTGAAAGGGACACACAGAGGAAATGGGGCTACAGACTGACAAAAACCAGATGAAATCAAACCAAAGTAATACAGGTCCTTCCATCAGATATTATCTTTTGATGTGGTGGTCCTGCAGACTGAATCTGTTAAGGGCAGACCCCTTCAATATGGAGTCAAGATAGGGAATAAGTGATTCCCCTAAGCTTGACCCTACAGAGACACAGCATCAGGCTTTGTTGCCCCAAGCTTTGCATTCCAGCTGTGGCAAAAGTTAAGGACAGAGGAAAGACACCACCTCACGTGGGTGCACATTCTAAGACAGTTTTGTATGCTGATGCTTTAGCAATCCTGCCATTTTTAATCACCACTGTGGTGAAAGGTAATGTGTTTGCCCATTACGGCTTACAACTGGGAAATATTTATGGAATGAGCAGCACGTTAACATGTCTTTATTTCCAGCAGTTAAACGAGGCTTCTGAGAGTCCTCCCTAATATTGTGGACATTTGTTTCATTGCATGAGACTCTGAGCTCAGTTTAGGATTAAACTGTCATAGGGGGATTTACTTATTTAACTGAATACTTGCTTTCTGAGAGAGAAATTCCAGTTGTCTGCTTCTCAGCTCTATCTAGCCATCAATACAAGCCAATTTCAATTTCAGGTTTCCTGAATGCCTGGATTGAAAGAAAAAGAGGTGAAAATAAAAATCTAATTTTTCATAGGAAAAAAAAAAATCAGCCAAGACAGACAACAACAAAACCAACAAAACAATCAAGAAGCATTTAAAAAAACACACACGGTTCTTCTTCCTAAACGTATGGAGAAGCCTCTTCTGCTCAGCCTTTATTACTTCCAGCTTCTTTAAACACACAAACTTGTCAAAGTCTGACATGCAGAAGGGACTCTTGCAGGCCTGTCTTTTGTCTGCTGTCCAAACTTGTTGGATGCTCGGAGTGGCTGCAGAGTGGAAATGAAGCAGCAGCTCTTGTGGCACAGCCCTCACCGCCCTAGGCAGATGAACACCCAGAAAGCACAGGAAGGCAAACTCCCTCTCAATGGAATTAATCAGATCAACAATTATTTTCCATAGTGTCGTCATGTTCAAGCATAAACATGCTTATCTTTGTGCTTAAGATACAGCAAAGGCAAAGCCCTGCTGCAAAAATCCCTTTTTCATGTCTGATTCTGTTGTGGGAGCCATAATCCTGAGTAGAAAAAAGGATTAAGGACAAGGAATAACTTCATTCTGTCCTTAAAACTCCAGCATTTTGAAAAGTGTATGGAATTGCAAATATTAGTAAAATTTAGGTGGGTTTTTTGCTATTTAAGTTTCCATAATTAATGTAATACTACTTAGAGATTGCAGGCAAAGGAAAAAGGAGAACATTATCAAGGTAATACTATAAAATACCATGTTCCAACTACAAAAATCATTGTTAACAATGAGTTTTTTGGAAAGAACTCCTAAGCAGCTTACTTTTCAAAACTGTTTTTCACCTAAAAAATCCTTCCATTTTGATATTCACTTCCATGACCCCAATTTAACACCTATGATGAGCTACCAAATCCTCCCCTTTTAATACAGAAGAAAAACCCACAACACAAACAAAATGAGCAGTGCAGGGTTGGAATGAACACCAGCCCAACTTCTACCTACAGCTTCAAAGGCAAGATAAGATGATTTCAATATCAGAGGAAAAAAGGATCCCACAAAGACACACTCCTCACCTTCTGAGATAAGTGACATCCAAGTGCCTTCAAAACTCTTGGAAAGTTAATAAACTACTACAGAAGTGCCTTTGTCTCTGTCAAAAGCCTAATTAAAGCTGCTGGCTTAAAACGAAATACTGATACAGACTCATACCCATGAAATCACTTTTTCAACAAATGAGAAGTTCAGGGAGCCTGGGTGGAAAGTGCCAGGCTGCAAGTACTCCACTCTCGGCCATGCCAGTGCTTAAGGAGTATCTAGATTTTAATGAGGCACCATTTCAGGTTGGATTGGTTCAGCAGGTCAGGCCCATCACCACTTCGGGATAAATGGAAAGGCCTCTCTGGTTCAGGAGCAGCCCCAGTGCTGAGGCCAGCTGGGGTTTTCCAACCAAACACACAGGTCAAAACCCAGCACTGCTGTTTGGCACAGATTAACCTAGTCCAAAACCCAGCACTGCTGTTAGGCACAGATTAACCTAGTCCAAAACCCATCAATGCTGTTAGGAACAAATTAACCAGACGTGTGACTCTATTCAAAGCATGGAAAGTTTTCCTTCAGGAGGGAGGAGAAACACAAATCTGACAAAAACTCTGAGAGCCAGAAGCCCCAATCCATCACTATTACTGATCACCAGAAGAACAAACAACCCCACAACTGCCCTTAAACCTTTAGACATCAGTAGAAAAAGCAGAAGTGTCTTTCCACCTTTCCCACCTGCACACACCTAGCCCCAGGCCAAATCTCTTTAAGAAAACATATTAACTCAAATATAAAAAGCTCTTGGCTTCATGTTGCATTGTTCAGGTGTTCCCTTTCTGCTGCAGTGCCCTTTGGAGTGCTGTAAAGGACAAAGCAGAATTAAAGAGAGAGGAGAGGAGAGAAACAAGATGAGGCATTCTCATTAAAAGCAACCCAGCCCATATATAAATTGAAAGTTCAGCTGACAAAAATATTTAACATCTCAGTCTGGTCAGGCAAGCTTTCCACTGAACAATTCATGTTTCCAGGATGTGGAGGAGAAGGAAAGCACAGGATCTGCTGGTGAAAACCAGGAAACAGCACCTGCTCACACAATTGGGTACCAGGTTTGGGCAATCACCCCTACATTGCTTGAGAAACCTGCCAAAGTCCAGTGGCCAGGTAAGAACTGAAGCCACTGACCTGGCATTTCTGAGGATTTCCTAATACAGGAGGGTCATTTTGCTCTGTTGTCTCCAAGTAATGTATTCTCTCAAACCAAACAGAAAATCACCAGCATCTCAGAAGCATTTGCATAAGTTTAAGGGTGATATTACTGAAATACACACAGTCAGATGCCCATTTCTTTTTCTGATACCAAAAATAATCCTATGCCATGAAGCTTCATTAATCACTATCACCAAGTACAAAGCACTAACCTTGTTTGAAGTGCTTTCACATATAGCAGGAAGGGCAATACTTGAACCTGCATTAGCAAAGGGAAAGGAAACGCTACAGATATTACCCTCTCCTGCCAGCAATTAAAGAGGCTCTTCATGGAAAAGCTGCTCTTTACAATGTTTGCCCTACTTAGCATTAGCTCTCAATTAGTAAGAGGCAATGCTCCAGAGGATGGTAGGAATCCAAAAAAAAAAATATTAACAGGTAGAGAGGGTGAAGGCTGTTAAATGAGCTCACAAGATCCTCTGGGTGGCAATAAGAGGAGGAAAACAGGTTGAAGCAAAATAAAAGCTGCTTCTCAGTGCAAAGCACAGCAGTGAAGCAGTGCAAATCCACTACAACAAAAAAGAAAATGCTCCACAAGTCATCTGGTTGCAGAGGAAGACCAAAAAGCACCAGAAATTAAAATCTGTGGAGGAGATGACCCCAATAAACTATCTAAATGCATGTCAGACTGTGCACAGGAAAGAGTAATGCCACTGGTTTGAAAGGAGCCAAGGTATGACCCACAAAAATATTACAAAGATTTGTGAAACAATAACCTAAATGTGAAGGGACCAGTTAACAGTATAACTAAGGTATTCTTCTCTGACCCTAGGGCAAGACACTATTTGGTTATAACTTGAATGGAAAAAAACAGAACTCCCAAGGGACTAATGAAAAAGTCACTGAAAAGTGGTTGAGAAATAAGGATGAGCAAGGAGGAAATCCTGGGCTCTCCCTGGGGATTTCAAAGGAGGGGAAAAGTAAAGTTTACAGATGTCATCTCCAGTCCAATTACTCTTTTCTGTTATAAAATCACCCTGCCTCATTCCATTTAGGAAATTGCAGGTTTATTGTTTATTTTTCTGTTACTTTTCCCATCCTTAGGTCGAAGCCTTTACCAGCTGCCCAACACTTTACCAGCCCTTCAGCACGAGGGTATGTCAGAAATTTGTGCATCATTAATGTATATTTACAGCTCTGGCATTTTAGATCTCGATTTATGTGCCAATGTGCACGAGATACTGTTAATTTAATCACCTATGTAAGTACCAAACCATTCAGTTGGGCAGGACTGCCTGAACCACAGCTGTGTTTTCATTTACCTTATAACCTCTGATAAACCTAACCAAACAAAAACGCTCAAAACTAATCAGATTTATATTTGCTCTGCTCAACTACTACATAAATCATGGGAAAGTGATCAATAGACTGCAGTTCTCGGACTGTAAACATTTACTCAAAAACAAATGCAGAAGTAATTAACATTCAGTGGAAGGGTTTTGACTGGCGACTGTTTAACCAGTGAAAAAGGATTTTCAAAGCATAGATCTGTGTTCAGTACAATGCTGATACCATTTGGGGTTGCTTGTTTTTCAGAAAATCCTTCCTGCCCCATGGAAACCAGGTTCTTCAGTCATAATTTTCATGTCTGAATTAACACATGGCAAACAATGCAGAGAACCTCAATGTCTTTATCTCGGGGATGCAGGAAAGTGTTTGTTCAAGTTACAGGCATCTTGGAGAAGTTAGTATTATATGGGCATTTTACAAGAAATGTCACATATTAATGTATGGAATAACTTCAGTGGTTTTACCTATGTAGGAGCATTTTTCACATCTGTAATTTCTCATTTCTTTCCTCGACCTTATTTAAAATTCTTCCAAGCATCAAAACTAATATTGCCACTCTAGAGCTAATCCCTCCCTCTGCCAATGGAGACAGCAGGAATAACAGATAATAACCCATAATGAAATTGCCTCTCCTACCTCTCCAAACACAATTTTTCTCCCTAAATTCCCATTTTCCACCCAAGACACAGTATGTGCAAGGCCTCATTGGTATTCCCCACAACAGAAGACCTTACATGGTTAATAAAAATCAGACATTTTATGGCTTGACACCCCACCCCCAGTATTTATAAAGGATTTTATGCATTTCAAAGGGAGATTCCCAGCTCGATAAGGGAAGAGTCATTACTGGGGCCTCGTCCTGCTGAAGTCCAAGACACTGAGCTTTAATGTCATGCCAATCTTACGTACAAAACAGCTATTCTGGGTAATTACAGAAGTTATAATAATGCCTTTGGAGGCTCGTGAAGTTGAGCTCACTCAAGACACGTAGTCTTGCAGGCAGAAACCTTTTCAATGGGGATTCAATTTGTTTTAATGAAACACTGAAAACCCTACCCTTTAGACCTCAGTATTTAATTGTAGTACTTGTATGTAATCACATACAAGATTTCTAATCTTCAGCTGATGTACATCAGCATAGCCTTGCCACCTGATCAAGTTACACCCATTTACATCAGAGGAAAATTCAACCTTATGCCAGATCTTATTTAGAAGTACCTCTTGCAACTTCTCTGTATTTCACTTTCAGTATAAATATATCTTTTACAAAATAATCTTAAATGTCATCTGATACAGCACTTGCTGTTTTGAACTGAGCATTTTACTACAGCAGAATTAATTTTCAGTTGTCTATACATTAAAGACAGTTCAATCCAATTCAATTGGGAGTGTCTGCAGAAAGTTTAAGAGAAACATTTGTCAGCATGAGGCTGTTTGAGGATGCCCCTTTTGCTGCAGTACAGGTGAAGGATGAAGGCCTGGGTACATTCCATGAGCACATGGATCTGAGCTTTTCCTCTCTCCCTGGGAGGGAACAGTCTGCTCTTCAAGCAGGCAAAAAGCAGTGAAAGTCACCAAGAAATAAAAAAAAAGTATGATAAAATACTAAAAGCTTGCTATCTACCGTGCACCTCGGTTTTCACTGACGTTTTTGGTGCAGCCTTCATGTTTTCAAGTCCTTTCTGTTAACCAGGCGTGATTAATTCCCCTTCAGTTTTCCAAGCCAGCTTCTGCTTAGAAGCCAATTTAGCAATTAAATTAATCGTCAAATATTTCTTGCCAGAGAATAAAAAAGAAGTTTCACTCGCCTGGGCAAAACACAATTCCCGCAGGATTTGCGAATTTAATGAGCAGAACAGTTACGAAAAAATGTAAAAACTGGCAAATCAGACAGCAAAGAAAGAGACAGGAAGCGGCAGATTTAAAAAAATACCTCTAAAGTAGAGGAAATGAGTCGTCCTTTAAGTAGAAATCATACACATAAAGCACATAAACCAGAGTGTTCTTTGTAGACTTGACTAAAGAAGAAAGAATAAGAAGAGATTACAAAAAAGGCACATTCTCAACAGCATTAAAAGCAAGGCAGCTTCAGTGGTCAGCCTCTTTGGTCAAGATGGAAATTTGCATCATTTTAAAAGCAGTGGCCAAAGTCTATCTGCAAAAGACAAAGTGTGAAAAAAGAAGAGAAAAGGCAACTAAATGCATGGAGAGGAGTGACTTGAGCCACTAAGTGGACACACAGCTGCCCATGTGAAGCCAAGGGTCTGCTCCATGCACTGTAAAAGTCCTAAGGGTAATAGTCTTGAATGGATAAAAGGAATTTTTTTTTAAAACCAAAGCGCACCTCTCCTGGGAGAGATGTGCTGAGAAGAGCCTTGTGATGAGTCTCTGCCCAGATAAAGTTCTGCCCAACTGAGAGGCTTCTTCAGTGAGTTACAAACTGGAGGCCTCGGTGGTACCCAGGGTGTTGGGTGCACCTCTGGGGAGCACAGAAAGATGCACCTTTATCACAGGCTGGACAGACAATTCCCAAACTCACAACAGCAAGAACTGCCCATCCAGACCCACTGAAGTCCTGGATACCCCAGCACCGGCTCAGGAAGGGGACTGGCAGCAATCTGAGGACAGTGTTAAGGGCTTTGTTGAGTGACTGACATTTTTAAAAGCTAACTCAAGCCTTGCTTATGTGAAGATAAGCCTTCGTTAAACACCCATTTTTTGAAGCTGGTTCCTATAATGCAGGAAATGTCACACATAAAAGAGCTTTACGTGAGTGCAAACATCTTACAGGGCAAATTTAACCTCTGAGATTGTGTGTTCATCCCTTCAAAAGAACATTCATTGTCCAGACGTGCTCGGTGAGGTTTTGCTGGGGAGGAGGGGGGATGCAAGAAAAAAAATATCCTGACTGCATTTTACAACTACAAAAGGCACTTCTAAGACATTTCTGTGTAACTACAAGATTCTCTTTCATTATAATGTTATCTCATTAAATATACATTTACCCGGACTTGATTCTTTATTTTTGGAATGATTTATCTTTCACAAGGTAGAGAAATGAGACTAATTAATAAATGTGAAAGCCTTCTGCCACAAGGATTTCCCCTGAAAGGGCTTTAACAGCAATTTTAGCACAGAACTGCTTCAAGCAAACTCTCTGCCTGGTTTTCTCTGGCCATAAAGACAGCAGCAGTTACACTGAGCAACAAGCCTGCTACTGTAATACATCACTCATCACCGCCTAACTGGCATGATAAAGTGTTTGCTTGTGAGGAGATTGTGTGGCCAGTCCAAACAAAGACCACTTCATCTTGCATTTCCTAGAAATCTTTTTTTCTAGAAGAAAAAAGCTCACATCCTGAGCTGTGCCTATGGAGAATGCCGGGAAGCCTGAGCCACTCCCCAGCCCTCCCCTCTCCCCACAAAGCAGAGCTGCCTGCACACCCTCTCAAATAACTGCTCTGTTGCAGATCTTTGATGCATTTCATTCAGTTATAAATGAAATAATATTATAATCACTTGGTGTTTTATTACTGTTACCTGGAGACATTGCCAGCAGCTGCCCCCAGCAGTTTGCTGAGTGGATCAGATTTGCAGCAAACCCAAAGCAATTGAGCCAGCAAGGTCATCTTTATTGCAGAGTGAGAAATAAAAGGCTGCACGAGCTTCACAGGGTATTTCACTCCTCTCCCTCCTCACTTCCCTGCTCCTTCTAACAGCTTCAGTTCCTGAAAGCTCATGTGGAGAACATGTAGAACTGCTGGGAGAGCATCTTCCCATCACTAACTAACTGTGGTGCACCTCTCCCTTCAGGGAGCAAGGGGAGCACATATACAGATATATTTAGATATATTTACATGTGCAAATCCCCATTTCTTCCAGCATTTCCCCACAAACAGTAGACAGAGAAACCAACAACAGAGTCATCTATCATCTCTCCAAACTATTAACCTGTTAAATTTGCTGTGGTTTGGGCAAGCAGGGATTTACCCAGTAGCAGCTCTGGTTTGAAGTGTACAATCCAGAGATGAGCGTGCCTCAGCATTCTCTGAATGCCCTTGTGTTTTAACTCCCCTTCAGGTGCTATGAATTTCCCACTTCCACTGACATTACATGGCTGTGAGCTTCCCTAGCTACCCTGGCATGAAAAGCAGAGCTCTCAGCCCTGACCTTCAACCGAAGTGGTGGGGGCAGGAGGGAAGGTGTGTGTGGCCACCTGATACTGACCCTTCCTTTTGCCCTTTCGGGAGGCTGGTGTGACATATGCTGTAGTTACACCTGGGAGACTTTCCATTCCAGCCTGGTTAACCTGCACATCCAAGTCCCCACTCTCAAAATCCAAAGGATACCTGCCAAAAGCTGCCATGGGATGGGAAGTGCTGGCCTTCCCTATGTTATGTTGCCTCATTAAAACATCATCTGATGTCCAAGAGCCACGGGACAGCTCATCCCCAGCCTCTGAGAGCCTGCTGGCCTCTTAGCCTGCCTCCTTTGGTGGCCAGTGAGCGCTTGATCCCATGGGAGAACCAGTGTGGCCAGTCCACATTGGAGGTGACAAGGAAAACAGGGCAGATGAGAGCTGGAAAAAGAGCCAGGAAGCTCTCCTTAAGCACAGACAAGAAGTTCTTTCTTTCCCAAGTTGTTTGTGTAAATTGAATTTGCTTCAACTTAAAATGTCATTCAAAATACGTGGTTCTGCTCTAGCTCACTTAGCACTGCCCATGGCACTGTGTGCTGTCCTGCCACTCACTGCTCCTCTCTCAAATCTCCTGGCACGTGAGCGTTCCAAGGCCAGGGCTGGAGCACACAGTCCTCTGCACTTCCTGCACAACTCCCAAACTCCCAGCAGGGATACAGCAGCCCTCAAGGGATTACAGACTCCATGCTGCAGCGGATCAAACATGGAAGGAACTCTCTCCATGCTGCAGCCTGTCACCTTCAGCCCAGGACCACTCTCAGGAAATGAAAAACAACCCAAATTGGATCATCCACATAACCACAGCACCACAGGCCAACAGGGATACTGCCCTAACAGGACACAGTGCCAGCAGCTCCCCTGGCAGGACACGCTCAAATCCACTGGGCAACTGGATCTGAGGAGAATGGACAATCCCATGGTCTGTTTGAAACGTTATAGAAGACACAGGTTGAATATTAATCAGAAAGAAAAAAGTACTGATCATCACCATATCAATGGGCTCAGTTTAGCTTTCAGTGCTCATTATTGTCTGGTGTGAGGTGCAGGACTGAGTCTGTGCAGTATTTCCAAGCTGCAAAGTTATAGCTATGGTTTTATCCCCAAAGCCTCTAGACAGGACTGCGGTAACTCTATCAAAACACTTGAAGACTTAAAAATAAAATTTAAAAACTCCAGCCCTGAAACAGTATCATCCAAGTGACAATGCTCAGGAACAGGGTCTGGAATATTTTAGAGTGATTCTGCTACATTCCAGCAGACATTTACTTTAGCAGACCACAGAGTGCATGAGCACGCAGCTACATGAAAAGGGCTGCTTTCCAGTGTGTGGCAACCGGGGAGACTAACCAGAATATTAAGAGACAGCCATATTTTACTATTATTTACCATCGAGGCACCACAAGAACCAGTGCAGCTCCTTTCTTCTGAATATAATCATCATATTGATAAAACTGGCAGCATTCCCAAATTGGACACGGCTTTTTTGTCCCACCACACAAAGAGAGGCAGACACAAAGACAACCAGTGACGTTATATTGGCTACGGAAGAAAACAAAATCCAAGCCACTGTTCTTCACTGCACGCTCTCTGCTTGGACAGGAAGAAAACATAGTCTAAGAAGTCACTTTCAGACCTCGTTTTTGAGTAAAGAGTTGACTGTTTTGCATGGTAACTAGGCATGAAATTACACCAGCCACAATGCAGGCAGCTCAGTGATTTTTCTATGCTGGCCATCAGTCAGGTGCATGCGTGCTCCCAGTTGGGATGGAACTCGGATGCCACGCCAGAACACGTCCCATCAGCAACGCGCTTGTCACTTCCACACAGGATGGTTTTGCTGGCGTGTGGAAGCTGCTGAGGCTCAGAGCATGTTGCTTTCTTGGCAGGTATTCCACCTTGCCTAGGGGAAACAGGCATAGGGGAGTTCTGTGTCTAGGAAAAATAAGATTATTGTAGCCCATCAGATATGATTTCCGGCTTTAAGGATTAGAGCTGTGTCCCAGTGAGAGCCAGGGAAAACAGCAGGTTGTTCCTTAGCTTGTACCTTGTAACATTTTATTGTTTACCTGCATTTATTTTAGACCAACTTCCTTTCTGAAGGCCTATCCCAGTTCTTCTCTGCCCACCATCACCACACACCCTGCCTCCCTACTGTCAGAGGAACTGCAACTAAGGTTTAGCAAATTTAAGGTTCACATCCTGACACTCCTTAAGGAAACAGCTCCTTCAACATCTGCAAGTGACAGGTTTTCCTCTACCCTTAGCGCTGCCCACCTCAAATTTTGTCCCTCAGTTGTCCTCTGCAAAGGTGAGCACCTGTAAAACAGGTGTAAAACAGCTCCCTGATTTACCCAGGCAAGAAACTGGTTTCCTTGGAGCAGCAGCTACAAAAGGAGCAACATCTGCTCCACAAGCACTCAGCAGAGTGTTGCACAAGAGCACTTACTTTAGCCTGCCTGATATTGCAAATGCCAAAGGAATCCGGTTCCCTCGTATCTCTACTCGTGGGACCTCTGTTTAGAATATTTGAAATTACTTGGACTCCAGCACATTAATAAGCCCCCCTCTCCGGGTTTCACTCTGGCTCTCTTGCTTTTACCACCTTTCACTTCCAAGAGGTTTTTTCCCATTGCTCCACTTTGCTCCCTGGTGCCAGTGAAGTCTCATCTGCACCCCTGCAAGCTGGGCTCCCTCAGTTTTATTAGGAAATCAGCTCCAGTGATTGCCCTGGGCCATGGTTCAAAAGGGCTGATGGAGAACTGCAGGTTCGTCTGCAGGGCTCCTCGCTCCCAGCTCGATACATTCCCACTTTGATGCCCTCTGGGAACTGGAGCACACCACGATGATTATTTCTGCATTTTCTGCCTGTGACTTTTCTGCCCCTAAACAGGTGAGCAGGGGACATTTCCTGAGCCAACTCTAGGAAAAAGCCCATTCTAGCAGAAAATTCGGTTCTCCCTCTCCCTCCTGAAAACAAGTCTGCTCCTGCCTCACCTCACTTCAGCCCTGACGGTGGAATTTTAATTGCAGTGACTGGTGAAAGAGGGGAGGGAAGGTGTGGCTTGGCTGCAGGACACAGAGTCAGGACCTTTTACACTCCACACTTTGCCCTGACAGTACCTCCTCCTGTGCCCTGGGGATAACCCTGTGCCATGCGGGGAGAGCTGTTGTTCCACAGGGTGGAAGGAGCATGGGAAAGGTTTGCAAAGCCCTTTGATGGTAAAGCACAAAATTCTAGACCCGAGGTAACAGTTCCCTCAATGTACTGGGAAATCAGGTTCCTCCAAGCTCCCCTGCGAGCAAGGTCAAAACCACACTTGAAGGTTGCTCGAATGACAGCCAGTCTAAAATTAAGCTGAAAAGTAACTTCTCACCCTCTTGTGAAAGAGGCCACAAAAAGCCTAAATGCATCTTCAAAGCCAAAAGAGATCTTCAACAAGAAATACTCCCCGGAGAGGGGAGCAAGCACAGGCACATGTTCCAAGGCAGAGCTGGGTGTCGACATCAAGGCCTGGGCAGGGCAGAGCTGCTGCTCTCAAGGGACAGGGACTTGGTGGTGGAATATGCCATGGACCTGCCCCAAGTCACCTTTTGCCACACTCAGCTACCCTATTTATCCCTGCTAATGGAGCACAAGGGAAGATCAACGTCAGAGCAAAAGAGATTAACATGAAACAGCACATCCCTCTCATGCTCTTCCTCTATCCCACGAGACCTATCTCATGGTAATTTGATGAAAAGTTGTTTTTCCACCCAAGCTCTACTTTGAGTGAAGAGGCCAGCAGTGACACCATCAGAAAGCTATTTGGGAATGGAACTGAAGAACTGTCAGACAGCTTTGTGGGGTTAAAAAAACTGACTTAGAAAACCAAACACAAGAGACAGGAGATGGCAAACCTCAAGATGTCTGAAGACCACAGGAGACAAACTCAGAGATTCCCAAATCACCAGGACCTTGTCAGTTTACAGAGCCTCCTCTCACTCCCTTCCCTACATTTCAGAAGATGAGTGTGCATTTCTGGGCAGGACTGGTTTCAGGAAAGCGTCCATGGAACAAGCATGAAGACACGTGCAGGAGAAAATAAGTAACAGTGGAGGCAGGGAAAAGATGGGAAATTAATCCAAAGGCTGCAATAAAGTTCAAAAATTTTAAGAAGTCAGGGTTTTTTTCCATTTCAGTGCCTGGTGAAGGACTGAGGTGCCTCTGTTATGGTGCAATGTCTTTCAAGCCAGGTCTGTTTCTGGAGCAGAAATTCAACCCACTTTTCCCCAGAGAAAGTTCTATTGTCCTGCAGTCACTGCCAAATTCAGATGTTTAATTCGAAGTGTGAAACAGAAGGATTCCAGTCCGCTTTTAAAGAGAAAATCTCCAGGCTACCACTCCATCCCATAACTAACGCCAGCTTTGTTCAGGGCAGGACACAGCACAGCTCCCTATCCTCAAAAGGAAAGGGAGGCAACATATAAACAACATATCTCTGTACATCACAGCCTGGGAGCTGCATACCTCAAACAGTAACCAGTGCTAACAGTCTGAGGCACCTCGACAGATGTATGGCCAAGCAGCTATAAAAGAGCCTTTGTTCTGGCTGAACAGAAACAAGGCATTTTCTGTACAGGAGACGGCCTGACCACCTCGCAGGATAAACGGGGTTACACATTTCACACCTCCCCTGCACCGGGACCCCAGGGCAGATGGCACAAGGCAGACGCCGCAGGATGGAGGAATGACCCACGTCAGGGATCTGCAGGAGCCACTCTGCAGCCACAAGGAAGATGACTTTGCCCTCGCCTTCCACCCTCCTCGCTCGCAGCTCCCGTGTCAGGACTGCACGGCCTGGTTTAAAGTAGAGCCAAGCTGCCATTCAGCAGGGACTTGACCCTGTGGAACAGTCCATGCAAAAGATCATCACAAATACTTGTGATCCACCATCCAGAGCCCCAGACAAAGGCTTTTTATTCTCATGCTTAAGCACACAGCTGCTATTTTATATATTTTGAAACACACTTTTCATCTTCACCCGAGTTTCCAGTTCTGAAATTAGGCTAATTCTTCAAGGCCGCAGGAGCCGTGGTGTTATTTTTGGCCTAGAAAAGATAAGAAACCATGAGGATGGTTCTTCCTCAGTACAAGCACACACAGCAGCAGCAAACTTCAGGATTCAGCCAAACACATTATTCCACAGGATCAGAAGCGGCTTCCAGTTGGGCCCAGTAAAACACAGCAAGAAAAAGTGCAACTGCAAAAGGCTCTCGCAGTGATTGCAGTGCATGTTTCAACTCCAGGGAGGCAGAGAGAGGGGGAAAAAAAAGAATATTTGAAAAAGTCAAAGAAAAATTACTCTGTCCAAAACCTGGAAAAACCACAGTTAGCAAACATTCCCAGGGAAGCAAAAGCCCTGCTGCTTCATGAAGATTAAATCTGCTATTGTCTCACCCAACAGTTGTTGGCTGTTTGCTTTTTTTTTTTTAAGTTCCCCTTGGCCAAAGATGCTAGGAAGTATCTTCAACAAGAAAAGGATATAAAAACAAGTATGCCAGTTAATAAATCTGTGTTAAGGTTAAACAAACAAGGTAAGGTAAGGTGAGGGTAAGGTTTCTTGACAAATCATCTGTGATAAGGTTAAGCAAATTTCTCTTTTGTCAGGACAGGAAAGATACACATGGCAAGGGCACAATATTTTCACTGACCTGGACAATGAATGTGAGAGGTGTATGTTCTGAGTCACTCAATGTTGGACAAGACTTTTTTTTCAAGCATATGGTCTGAAGACTGTAGGAAACCATTAAAAAAATGGGTCAAGCATTTAACCCACTCTGCACCCTTACACTGAGGGGGACTGTAGGAAAAAACCTTTAAAAAATTCAGACCTTAGATAACGACTGTTCCCCAATGAATATCTATGCAGAATTACATATAATGTTAATTCTCAACAACCCATATACTAAGAACTATGTCCTTTTGAGGACAAAGAACATTGCCCTTATGCAGAGATGCTGAGGAGTGAATTCTGCTGTCCCTTGGGCAAGTGTTTTCTCTCTCTGTAAAAAAGTAACACACAATAAAAAGTATGGTTACAAAGGATTAAGGCAGCTCAGTTAATGCAAACTAGCACTCTCTCCTGCATTCCTCACTAATACAGTGGTGACATAACCAGCCAAAACATGCAGCTTTGATTCAAATAAGGTTTAAAGAAGTTACTGCCAAGTAATTACACCCATTGAAGGCCCATGAGCAGAGGAACCTTCATTAATACCCTGCTGCCGTTCTCGAAGCACTTTTCAAACCAGCTGCACCAATCTGAAGTGGCAACCATGAACAAGAGCAGGCAACAAGTTTTCATGAGCAGACTTGTGCCTGCCTTTCAGAAGACACTCTGACACATGGCTGAGCACAGCCACGAGGACAGCAGGCAAGGACACAGCATCCAAGTGCTGGCTGCCTCCTCTGAAGGGCTGGGGCAGCACTGAGGTAGAGGAGCTTTCTGGTAATGCCCTCCTTTATTTTTTTGATAACATGCTTTTCTTTGCAGCTGAAAGAAGGTGACAGTGGCACTTCAGGAACTGCAGGCAGCTTTCTACTACCCTTTTCTGCTTTCTAATGAACTGCTGGCTGAGTACAAATTATGGGTTCCCATTTATTTCATTGCTAATCCTAGCCTCTGTGTAAGAACCTGTGCTTAATCCACAAAGAGTACCGGATGCTTCTGAAGACTGCTTCCAAGAACAAAAATATAGCACTCAGCTGGAGCTCCCTAAAGCCATTCAGTAGGAAGGATTAAACCCAGAGACTTGGACGTAACTTAGATCCAGTGGGCATGACCCTACCTGTGCTCTCTTCATTACACAAGAGCATGTTGTGCCTTTGCCTTTTCCTAAACATCTTTCTAATGTAATGACTCCAAAGCACTGACTCCAGGAGCCTCATCTCACAGCTCTGCACAAGCATTCAGGGCTCCCATCCATGTGCTTTCAGTATAAACCAGCACACACCCAAATGAAGCTGTCTGTAGCAACACTCCCAGGACATCAGATCACCAAGCACAGAAGCTGACCACTGAAGCTTCACCTGCACTGCAGCCCTGGGAGCAAGCTCCTGCCAGGAGCTCAGGTAAAAATGGCATCAGACAGGCTGCAAAGCTCTGTGAAAAGGAAAAACTGCTTCCATGCTCACCTGGTAAAGGGAGCCCGCTGTAGTGGCTCTCCTCTTACCACCAAGGTAAGGTAATCACATCACAACATTGAAGCATGGTCAAGAGATAAATGGATAAACAGACATTTCCTATTCAAGGAGCCTTTAAAAAATGGTCCCTAATAGCTTGGGTCCCTAGTAGCAATATAAATTACGTGCAGGCATTGATTCTTCTCCTGAAGTCACCATTACCACACAAGCTGCAAGTAACTGGCATGAAGTTCAACAGGTTCTCACCAGTCCTCCCATAAACATCTGTCACAACTTTGGTTTCATTATTGTAGCAGCGCTTTTAACTTGGTCAAGACACAACTGAAAAAACCACAACTTGCTCTCACTGAGGGTTCCAGCAGAAATCTACTTTCATGTAAAAAAACTAACCAGAAATAACCAGAACTCAACTTTCAATTTTGCAAGGACTCCCAAATACTCTTTAATCGGAACCAAAAATTTAAGAAAACAAAATCAGTTAATTCCCCAAACTTTTCCAATTAAGTTCCCAACTTCTTTGTGACACATAAAGGTCATTTTAGTCTAGGCATGCAGGAAGATAATCCCCACCCTTCAGGCAACTGGGATTTCTGGCAGGATTTTAAGAGGTCTCCAGCTGATAACCATGAAAAGTTCACAGCACCAGGAGTCCAGATAAGCTTTTAACACAGGAAATTAGTGAGAAAATGTTTTAAGCATTTTAAAGATCAATTAAGATGGTGTAACAGTCCAGCAAAGTAGAATTGAGTTCTCTACTTCAAATCAGATGGGTTTAGAATACAAAACAGCAGCTCTGGAGCTGGGAGGTGTCTGCAGGCAATGAGGTTAGACCAATGCAGGGCAATTAATCCTCTGTGCAGTCAGATTACAGACTCCCCCGTCCCCAGGGCCACCAGACACAGGCAGAGCAGGTTCACCTGCTGCAGGTTGTCATCTTACATCTTCCCTGCCCACCCATGGGCCAGTGGTTCTCCCCCACAGCCCAAAAAGCCAATCTCTTTCCCGACATGAGAGGCACACGTGGGGAGAGCACACAAGGAGACTCAAGATATGCAGTTCTCACTTGTAATTGCAGACAGATGTAAACTATGAAAAAAGCAGCACCAAGTGCCATTTTCTGCCTTGTCAGCAGTGGAGGACCATAAAGTTCATCAAGGACACCGAATTTTGGAGAAGCAAAAGATGCACTGGGAGTTCCTGGCTAGGGTAAGGAGTCAGCTGGTATTAACAGCTCTTTTCAGGATCTCTCCCAGCACAGGCAGCAGACCAGTGACTGCAAACAGTGTGAACTGAGGAAAATGTGGCTGCAGAGATCACAAATGCATCCTCAGACACTGCCCTGGTACACTGTCAGCCCAGAGAGGAAGAGAAGTGTCTCCCCACACAGCCTGCTAGGAAATATTCACTCCCAAAGCATTAAGAAAACTCTTCATAGCAGGTTAGTGCTACACACCACTGTGGCTACAGCCACTGTCTAGAACATAATGGATATGTTACAATTCTGGATAATTACCTGTGTTCATTCACTAAAAGTTTCAAAAGAAAATTATCTTTTACACTAAATTTGGTTGTTGTTGGTTTTTTTAAAAGTATCAAATAGATATTACACCAAGACTCACCATACCCATCCATTTACAAAATCCAAGTTTTGTTTCTTCTCTGTAATAATTCAATTGTTTTTATTTTAAAAAATCAAGTATTTCTCAAAATACCATACTCCAAGTATGATACAGGTAGCACTCAAAGCATTTGGGCTGTGTGTTCCCACCCTCCTGTTGGTGACCTCAGCTAAGTTTGTATTAAGCCCCTTCCCCACATCAGCACTTCATTTCTATTTCCCACCATCAAACAAGTCTAGCTTTTCTCTTCCATGTTTACAGGCTCTGATACCTCCATGCTGCTGGTGCTTTAAGCTGCTCACAGAACTTGGCTTTAACAGATTGAGGGGAGAAATGCAAATATTCTCTCCAAATTAACACATTAACCCTCCCTCCCCCAAACATCCAGGTCACAGTTACCCTCTACATAGAGATCAGCTAAAAACCTCCATACTGAGAGTCCCAGCTGGCAATATTTTATGTCCCTTTCAGTCAAGAAAAGCAAATTTTTAGTTTATTTTTATCAGTGTCTAGTCACAAAAGACACTTACAGAGATCCTGCTCTTATACACAGATATCCATGAAATGGTTTATTCCCTCACCTTCATCTTTTATACACAGAAATAACCACTAAAGAAAATGGAAAAGGAAACTTGGCAGCTCAAAGTTTGGTCATATATCATTGACCCACAGCAGATAACTGACTACTAAGGTATTACTGCGTTTGACATTGATTAGATTTGGAATTTAACCATGTCCTTCCAAGGTCTCCAGTCAGGTGGGATTCCCCTAAAAGAGGCAGTGGAGCTCTGATCACAGCACAAGTACCAGAGTCTCACAGCTCCAGCAAGCTGTAAAGTAAGATCTCACCCTGCAAAAGCAGGATGGCTTTCCCATCAGTTCAAAAGAAAAATATACAACAGAAAGCTCCTAGTCTTAGACTCACCTCCCCACTGCTGTTCACAGAATAAACGCAAATCCCCAACTATCTTCTGATTGCCTTAATTAAGACACTGGAATGAACTATTTTATTAGAGTTCTTTGTCCTGTCATGCTATGAAGGATTGGCCTTTCCTGACTTGTCCTCAAGATAACAACTAATCCCAATGTCTCCCTCAACTCAACAGGCTGCACAGATCCTAATTTATAACAAAAGCACTGCACTTCAAGACAACAATAATGGGGGGAAAGCAATACTTCCGTTTGTTGGATTCATGGCTGAAGCTTCCTAAGAGTCTGCACGACACCATCGAAGTCCTCATTTCAGCAACCCTCAGCTTAGGCATTAGGTCAAGTCATCCAGCTAACTAAGGAGAGATTAAGCATGTGCTCACAAAAACTAGGTCAGTCCCAAACAGACTCTACAGCCTGCAAAGGCCTCTCTGTGTCAGCACAAATCCCCCAGCCCTCCTCTCTGAAAATGTTCTGCAGAAAGTGAGTGGCATTCAAACTCAAGTTTTGTTACAACACTTGTTCTTCATTTCTAAAACACAGAATAAACCTTGACCAAACTGCATTCAGAAGTCAGTAAGAAATTACTCAGTAGTCAAGTTCTCCCTCTTTGGAATATCTGCTTCTCAAATACTCAGTTATTTTCTGAAGTGAAAGAGCCAGGTCAGGACCTGGCTGCAGACCTGAGACCTGTCTCCCATTTCAAACCTTCCAAACCCTCCTAACCCCTAAACCTTGGTTTCACAAATCCAGTCTGCAGCCTTTACTCTCTCCTTCGACCTCTCTGCCCTCCTCCTCAGCAAACACTAAAATTAGACCACAGTGGTCACATCATGCTGCCTCCCCCACTGTAGTCACGGACTCCCTGTCACAGCAGTCATGTATTTCAGTCTCACCCTGAGCCCCATGCCTCACCTCCCCTGCCCAGATAATGCTCTTCTCTAGTCTTACCTGTCTGTCCTTTGACAAAATGCCATTCCTCATTACCTTCAGGGAGTTCAATCTCCATCCATCCCCAGAATGCATGGCAACCCACTTACATCTTAATCTGAAGCCAAAAGACATCTCTGAGGCATTCCAAAGATAAAATTTTATGCTGGAGGAAAGATGGTTTATAAATATCCACCCTAAAACTCTAGGCATGCCTGTATCCTCCCTCTCTCACACACACAATTCACATCACGGGTTTCTTGAAATTAGGAGATGCAGTGGGCTGCACACACGGTGAGATAAGGTGTCTCTGTTGTCAGGGTTTGCCAAGTTCCCTCACTCTGAGTTCAGAAAATGCCCCAGCTTTCAAGCCAGGACAATACACATATATAATAATGTCTGATTTCAAAAGTGCTGCTGGATGCTCCCAGCACAAAGACAAGTCAAATGTTTCATTTGCTGGCTGGGAGTCCAAGGAGAGGTTCGTGGAGCAAGAACAACCAAACACCACAGCCCAACCCCACTGCCCCCAGGGTCTGCAGAGAACAGAGTGCTCCAGAACACCCTGGCCCAGCACCTCCTCACAAACCCCATCCTGCCCTGCTCTGAGCACAGGCTGTGTGCTGGGTGTCACTCATCACCCAGCCACAACAGGACCAATCTCCTTTTTGTTAATGAGAGTGTTCACAGAGGATAATGCAAAGGAACTGGAGGTTAGCCATTAACAGCAGCACCTCCTTCCAGTCTTTCAGATTTGATCAATCACTGCAGGACTATAACTTTTTTTTGTTTGTTTTGCTTCTAGCTGTCTTCCAGAAAACTATAAACTTCAGTTTTGCCCATGGGAACATCCATCCCAGAAATGGTACATTCTGGCACTGCCAGTGCACTTGGCAGATATAATGTGCGCTTTAAGGGCTTTCTTAACTTCAGTGAGTTTCAGAGTAGCAATTATCTTCAATTACTCCAGACGAAAGACCACACAAAATGTTAATTCAAACCCCCCTCCTCCCAGAAGCCCCCTGCTATCCCTAGTCACCACTGCCCTACTTTTTTCCCTCACCAACACCCGAAAGGTTGGACCTGCTCTTCCTTGCTGCTCCCATTTCCCAAAGTGATCCCTGCCTTTGTCATACCTTCTTTTCCACACATATTGCAAAAAATCCCATCTCCTTTCAGGACATTTTAGAGTACTTGTTGCAGTTTGGAGGAAAGCACTGCCTTCTCCACACAGACACACTTGCTGAATCTCATTTAATTTCTCCCACAACCTCAGTAAAACACACAAAACTGGTCATTTATACCAGTCAGAGGTAGGAAAGGCTGCTCTGTTGGATCCAGCTGCTTCTATTGCACTGCAGGACACAGAGGAAGGAACTGGTATCACCTGAAAGCAGTGTGTGACAGAAGGGTTTTATTACTGAAGAAATTAATGGGATATATCAACGCTGCCTTGACTGCTAGCAGGGACAAAGAGCACATAATAAAGTTGTGAAGCTATTAACCACAAATTAGAACAATATTCAGCAACAGCTACAAAACAAGGCTGAAACAACACCAAGCTACACAACGGTGACTTTGTAATTCAGGCACATTTAAAGGAAATATTAGACATAAAATTGAGATCGTATTCTCAGGCTGAAATCCAAGACACTGCGTGGCACCACATGGCAGTGTAGGAGAAAACAAAACTTCCATGTCCCTGCAATCCAGGTGTACACCAGGCAAGATGGACTGGAAGAACTGCTGGTGGGAGGAAAAGGGAGAAGGAAGGAGACTTACGTAGGCAATCTTCTGCTGAGAAAAACACCCAGCAATGTGCCAGAAGTCTAAAGTACCAATATTTACTAGAAGTGCAGAACCACTTCTGAGCAAGTTCACTCCAAGCCTTTAGTACTCTTCAGGAAGAAGGACCACACTCTATATTTCTTCATGAACTCTCAAGCTCCCTTCTGTAGGCTTCAGAGATTTCACAGCTCCATTCTTTTCATGGCTGTTTTCTTACCATTTGCTGCATAAACTCTCTGGCTTTGGTTGCTCCACTCTATCAAGTGCTGAATTTTGTCAAACAGCAGCGACAGTCTGGGTTTTGTTTTTACAATGATGATAATCCTTGCCCAAAAGAACATACATTTAAGAGCCATGTCTCATCTGTGACTCACTCAGTCTCTGTCAAATAAGGGAACAGCTCCGAGCCTGGTCACAGGAGCTTAAAATCCATTGTGGGCTGCAAACTGCACCCAAAGCAGCAGCCTGGGTGGGTCAGACAAAGCTTCCCAGAGCCCAGAGAGCTGCAGTTGTCCTCAACCTTGCACATGCTGCTGCTGCTGCTTTTCTGGGATGAGATGACACAGGAAGTCCAAAGAATGGTGGTGTCAATTCCTCTACTGTGTCTGCTGAAAAGCTCCTGATGACAGGAAGAGTGTGAACAAATCCTTACAAGTCTTGAAACGGGCAATAACCGGTGCCACTCTAATGAAGTGGTCTGAGAGGCACTGCGGAGAGCAGCAGAGTGACAGAAACACAGGAAGGGGGAAAAAAAAGGGTTTTGAGACAGACTGCTGTGAGCAGAAAAGCCACACAGAGCCAGGCCTGGTGATGCATTTGGGCACACCACCAGAGTCAGGGCCAGGGAAGATGAGCAGCACAGTAAAGACATTGTAGGATCCTAAAAACAGAGAAAGGGGGCAGTGACAGTCATGGAGATGAGTAAAACGATTCTGGGCAGGGAGCCCACCACAAGAATAGTGCAGGGAAAAAGCCACCCGCAGTGAGAACCAGCAGGGCACTCCACACCCGAGATGCTGAGAATGAGAACCAGCAAGCTGGGGGGTGACTGCAGGGACCTGAGCTCCTCGTTTGTGCTGCCACTTGAGACTCTTCAGAACAGGAAGTGCAGGCTGCAAAGGAGAAGTTTGAGGTTTGGGATTTCTAAGGTCAACACTGCTGTGTTTGCTGAGCCTTGTGCTGTCACAGCTTTTCTTCTGATGGGAATTGTGAAGGATGCAGTGGACGTGCCCCAGCAGAGCAGGCACAGATAAACTTTTTGCTCCATCAGAAGCCCAGTGAAACACAACACTCTGCAGCTCACTCACAGTGGCCTGTTACTTGATGTTCACGAACGTACAAGACATGGAAAATGTCGTTTTTACACCAAGCCTTCCTAATACAGCTGTTGCAACAGCTGTGTTATTTCATACAGCTATTGCTTTATCTGAAATAAAATACCAGGCACATTTCATCTGGGCAAAGAGAGGACGAGATGAAAAAAGATGACAGGTATTTAAATTGAAAGCCACAACTAAATGAGAGTGGACTTACTTCTTGTAGAAGCTGTGTGCTTTCATCATTGAAACTCTTCCTGCTCTCCCAAACAGCTGAGCCTTAACATCTCACACTCATGACTTACTTCTGCACACCCAACAGTTTATACACTTCACACAAACCAATTTTAAGTAATTCACCGTTAGGAGAATCCAGCATTAGGGATAACAACAGAAGCTGATGGAACAAAACTTATTATGAGAAAGCCCCATCTGTTTCTGTCAGACAGCATTCTCAGTGCAGTTGTGTGCTATCATTGGCTATTTCAATCCAACATTTGGTTATATTGAATTTAGAAGCTCTTTGCCAGTTTCAATAGGACCAAAATGCTGACCTTAAGAAACTTATCAAATGCCAGATAGTAAAGGCTTTCACAGCAGAAGTTATTTCAACTCTGAATGTCTATAGTAAAAATTTTATGCTGTTAAAAACTGTGGAAAAAGTTACTAACTCTTTATGAATGGCTAAACCACAATGCTGGTAAGACATAAACTAGTTCCAGGTCTGAAAGCAGAGAACGTGGAGAGGCACTGTTAGTCCAGAAAATCTCTAGGCACAAAAGACATTAATTAGTAACTGCGGCTAGAAACCTTCCCCTTCCTTAGAGGCTTTCCCATCGTTGAACTGCGAACTGAAACAAACAACAGCTTTTGGGGGCAGAATTTCAGTGTCAAAAGTTAAACACAAGTCTTTGCCAGTGAAAGAGTGGCTCAGCAGCAGTATCTGTCACTGCCTGTGACCACAGCTCCTGTCACCCAAGCAGAACCCCCCTTCACCACATCTCATAAAAGAACAAAGCCGTAATTGCGTCAGGCCTTAAATGTTTGTGTACAGAAACAAACTGCTCAACCTCTCTTCTGCTTTCAACTTCTCTCGTATTTCTAAGGCAGACCCACCAGCATTTGCCCTGGAACTGCAGCTCCAAGCCCAGCAGGTGTTTCCAGCCAGGCAGTCTGTAAACAACCAGGACTTGCTTCAAGGAGCCCAGCACACCCGGGCAGACGAAGCCCCTGTCATCCCTGGGGAGGAGCTGCCAGCTCCCAGCAAACAGCATCAGGAAACTTTGCCACAAGCAGGCTCTCTAGTTTTTTTTTTTTCCCCCAAAATGCCAAATTTGCAGGCACAACACTGTGGGCAGACCACAAGTTTTGGTGTGAGAGTGGTGGCTTGTCTCTGCTGACGTCAAGGATCTACTGAGCAGGCGCCTGCAGGATGGGGCTGCCAGTGAGTGCTCTGAGCAGCAGCGGATTTGGGCTGCCGGGAGGCAGCTCAGCACGCAGGGTGACAGTGCCAGCCACCATGAGACATCTCCAGTTTGGGGAAAAACTGTCACTGTCAGGGCAAACATCTGTCAGCCTCACACATTTCAACTGCAATAAGAAACACAGTAATTGTATCATCCATCTTCCATGCTGACACCACAACGTACTCGGCTAAAGAAGATAAAAGAGGCTTGGACAGTCAGGACTGCAGGCACTCGAGGCCATTTTGATTTAAGCTTATTCCCTTTCTGTCTAAACAAACATATCTGTTATGAATGATGAATGTTCCACCATTTCCCTCCTTACTGCTGCATTTCCAAATTTTTGTAGGTCTTTCCAAGGGTGACACTTGCAGGAAACGAAAAGCATAGAAACCCTACAGCTGGATGGTCAAGCTGCAGAGGGAGGTGAGGGTGAGGGCTGGGGGAACCGCTGTGTACAACAGCAACCCTCCCCTCTACCTCCCACAAAAGACACTCCCCCATTCCCCAAGCCCTCGTCCTTACCTCGTAGGACCAGACACACTGCACCCCTGCGAACCTCCGCACACATCTCCCCACTTCCACGTCCTCGTGCGTGGTGTACATCTCCCGCAGGCACTCGCCAATGTGGGGCACCATCCTCCGCAGCACCTCCCGGCTCATGATCACTCCTGGCCCCCCCATGCAGAAGTTCTCGCCCGGTTCCAGTGCCAGCTTCCCCATCTCCTCCGTGGTGCCCAGGCCGGTCTGCCCCAGGAACAGGGGCTCGCTGCTGTTCAGGCTCCTGAGGAAGTTCTCCAGTTTGTCCCCTTTGATGTAAACGTCGTCGTCAGCCCTCATAAACCATTCGTATTTGTCCAAGTAGTGGTCATGCATGTATTTAAGCATCATGAAGGATTTCTTCTGGGGTGGGTAGGAGTCATCTACACCCGGAAGCGGCACGATGGGGATGGGGATAGAGGTGTCTGAACCCTCGCTGGAGAAGAATTCAACCTTGCCAGGAATGGTTTTGGACCACGTTCTAGATCGAAAAAGACAAAAAGGAATAATTAAACATGGAAACCAGGGCAGGCAGAGAGTGCCACCACAGACTACGGCTCATCTGCTTTACAAATTTTCTTTTCTGAATGCCTTGAAAGGTTATTTTTTACCACACAAATGAGGACATTCACATGCCACACACAGCAATTGGTACGACAGACACAAAACTCTGATATGACAAGCATCTGAGTATCATTTTTGCACCTCCATATGTTAGAAAAATAATTCAATAGTAGCAGTTCACTAGTGGCAAGCATGATTTCTTAAGCACACTCGGTTTTGGACTAACATCTGTTGGTCACAAAATACAGAGGTTCACACACAACTGAATTTACTGCTTCCAAAGCTTCCCTGCACGTTACTCAGCATCATTGTCACCCTCCGTTCCTTCTAAGCCTCCCCAAAAGCTCAAATGTGCACTCAGACTTCCAGAGAGTAAATTCACATGAACTTTTAAGGAAATGGCATCCCTTGGGAAACCAACCACACAGCAACTTCTCCAGATGGTGTGTGGAGAAGCAAAGCACAGAGCATGGAGGAGAAGTAACCTCAAGCAGCTTTGTCCATCCCAGCAAAGTTCTAAGAGATGCCTCTAAAACTCGTAATTCCCACAATAACATGGTGCTACCAACACCTGCACCTCCAGCAGCTTTCCAGACACTTCATTCCAGGTTTTAGTGGAGAGGAACAGCACAGAAGAGGAGCCTTTCCTGTGCAGAGCAGCACAGTGAATCATCTGTTCCACACCTTCCGTGCTCCTCTCTGACAAATCCAACCCATCTGCATGGGCAAACTGGGTCACTGATAGTGCACTAAGAGCTGTAGGATGATTCCTCAAGGCAGAGCACAGCCTCCTCCAGGGAGGATTTTCAGTCACGTAACTGCTACAGCCTTGCCCTAAAAATTATCAATTTTAAGCTTGCAGTACCATTTTCTGAGATTCTATCTGGGAAAAGAGCAGAGATTACACATTCCTCCCAGAAACTCCCAGAAAACTATTTTAGTTGGTAAACCAATGGGTTTTGTCCCTTTTTGTATAGGGGGAAAATATTTTATAGTTTTGTTTGGCAACTATACTCAGAATATAACCTAAAACTGATGTGAAAACACTCTAAAGGTAAAGTGCACAGTATTCCCTCAATGCATCATTGTCACTCTCACCAGATGCCTCTCAGCACAGGCTTCTTACCAAAACCTGAGCAGATTTTGGGCAGCACATACCATCTGAAATTTGAAATCTCCAGAATTAAGTATCATATAAAGCCTGAAATGTAAAAATACTTCAGGAGAATTATTCCTTAAGTTCCATCAGAAAATGCAGAGGTATTTAATGAGACTACCTAAACATCAACTTTGACACCGTTAACAGTTCTTCACTAATTCCACTGTGTGTAATGAATATCACTCAATTACTTTAAAAGCTTTGTCTTCTGGATTTCTTACTGCCACAGGTAGTGTTTCACAGCAAAAGTTTAGATCCCAGCTTCCCAGAAGAGCACAGAGTAAAGCAAATGGAAACATCCCCATTGTCTTCACAGCAGAGGTGATGAGGCCCTTTAATCATCAGTGATGCAATTAATGCAGAGCACGACTGGTTATAAATCATATCCTGCTAAAGCACTGAGAACTGTCTGTTTTAAAAGGAGACACGGTCATATCCTGAACTTTCACTATTGAGGAAGTTCTGCTGTTTATTTTCTGACACCCACACTCCACACACAAATCATCCACAGCTCTTCCCATATCAATTCCCAGACTAAGACTTTTCTTCACTAAAGATACTCAATATATTTAAATTTTAGTCTCACAGAAAGGACAGAAAGAGTTGCTGAGAAATGCCGCTCATCTCATCCACTGAGACACAGCTTTGGGTGGACCCAGGACACTTTGCAGACAACCACCAGTTGAAGTTCTTAGCTAAAATCCTGGAAATTTCTGTTTATTTACTTTTTTATTCAAAAGCAAACAGTGAATTTTCAGACTTGCTCTACAAATCCCGAAAGATCTGCCTTTATCATGACTACAATCTGTGGACAACACAGGATGTCTTCTATCACTTCAAGCTTTAGCTCCTTTCTGGAAGTCGCCAACCCTTCTGTTGACTCCCAGTTTAAATTTACTCCCTGCTCTCCAAATAAGTACCCTCACCTCAAGACCCACTAAGTATCATCAAGAGAAGAGCTCCCATTCAACAGAAAGGGAACAGAACACATACATAAAAACATACATCCATAAACCCTGGCATGCTTGATTCCCACTACTATTGCACTAAACCCCTCATCCCAAAGCCAGTTTGAGCCCATCTTTCCTTATGGATTGTGTTTAGGTTTCACATTCAAACAGGGCTAAAACAGAGACACACCTGCATCTGTGAGAAGCACAATGGGGACTGTGCCCTAACAATATCCACATCCCAAGGACCCATATGTGAACTGGGTCAGCCCCACAATGCTACTCCAGCCTTGGCATCTCATGTCAACCACATCGACCATGCACCAGCACAGCTGGACTGAGCCTTTGTTCACCTCCTGCAACAACACAGTTTCTAGGGATGAGACAACTCAACGTCTTATTTGTGACCGTGGCTTTGAGCGATTGTTTGAACCCAAAGGCACCAAACACTCGCCCATGGAAAAACAGCCTGAGTGTCTGTGTCAACACAAGCATGGCTCGGGCAGAGGCTGAGACAATGGAGTCACCACGGGCTGCTCCTCACGTCGGAGCCACAGCTCACTCTGGCCCTTTTGGGGACAGAATACAGGGAGAGCAGTTTGCTCAGGAAACATGTTGTTGCACTCGGCTAAAGAAGCCAAACCACAGAGGGTGAGATGAACTCTAAGTACATTTTTCTGGCCCCAGTTATCAGGAGAACTAAGGACTGATAAATGCAGGGATGAATTCTGATCAAAGCTGCTTTTAACCTTTTTATCCAATGTTGCAAATAATCAGACCTGTCTCAATCACCAGCAATTCTGTAGTTTAGTATGTGAAAACTGTATTTCTTGCCAGTCCTCCCACCTCCACTGTAGTCTACCCTGTCTGCTCTCAGGTTATGGGCAGCAACCTGACCCTTCAGCTCCTGAGCACAGAGCTCTTGTCTCAACACCTCCCCACCTCTGTGACCCCACCAACATCCCCTTCCACCACCTGACACCACTTTCCTGGTCAAGGTTTCTCCAGCATAAGACCTGCAGGTTGTACCTGCAAAAAAACTGTATTTTTGATAATTAAAAAAAAACAAAGAAAAGTATTTTTATTGAAACTTTACACCCTCCTTCCTCCCCATTGCCCTGTCACCCTCAGCTGTTTAAAGAACCCATTGACACATTTCTGCCACCAGACTCCTGTCTCTGAACCTGCAAAGACCACCTGAACTGCAGTGAGCGATCACTGATGGCCTCAGTCAAAGCCATTTCAACTGTCCAGAAATATCAGCTTGTGAATACAACTGCTACTGAACTGAACTGGTCATTTAGAAACCCTGATAGATCCCAACCTTATCTCCTCCATGTAATCTGAATCTGCTGCTTAAGCAGGAGGATGTGCATGAATCAGGACAGCAAGGCTCTCTATTACCCTCCACAGGAGGTAAAAAACCTGCACGATGCTGTGTGACCTGGTTTCTCTCAGTGCACAGGGCACAGAACTCCACAAACCAGAAGACTTTGTTGACAAGGAAATCAAAGTGAAAATTAAACAAACACAAACAAAATTAGTAACACTTCCTCAGAAAAAAAGGTCTTAGCAGAGGACATGAGTCCAGTAATGCTCCAGATTTGGAGGCTACCAAACAAATTTTACCCTCCCTCCCTCACCCATTTTTGCACACTGGATATCCTACATGTACCCTAGGCTATGCAAGTCACAAGCAAACTGGGTGAAAAAATTTTATCCCAGCTGGCTTCCAGGTACTCATGAAATACAGAAAACCTTGTACACACCAAGAGTGCTAAAAAAACCCAGTATTTTCTAAGAAGTGACCACAACTGCAGTCATGAAATGTTGTCCTAAGTTATTTCTTCGTTTAAAAAGAATCTTAAAAAGCACAGCTTGCAGCAGGAACAGCACAGATCTGGAATGTTTTATCTTCAGTTTCCAGTATTTATTATTTATTTGTATTATCTTGCTTTGTTATCAGCTGTGCAGACTCGGCAGAAGCACAGTGGTGTTATGCAGACAGTGCTCCCTTTGTAGAGACCCAAGCTGAAGACTACAACAAAAAATGTATTTGGTTTTTGTCTGCAGCTCAGGAAGTTCCCTTAGAGGAGATCAGAGAAATCATTTAAAGTTTTGAGAAATAGTCATCTTGTATAATTACGCTGAAGAAAATCATAATTTGTGAAGAACTCAGCAAGACAACAGACATAAAAGACTGATGTCTTGAATGCAGCTGAATTCCATGTTGAATTAGGGCTAGTTTTGCATAACTGTTCTTCAAGGTCCCATTCTTCCAACACCATTTGGTACAGGAGAAGCAGTGAACCACAGCTTAGGCAGAAGAACTGAGCATGGAAACCAGTATACTGCTCCTGCACGAGGTACTGCAGATGACCAACACAAGAGGTCACCAAAAAAAACAGGGGTTTTAAATTTCCAGATCTTTGTCATTAAAATCTGAATTGCAGAATTCAGATTTTGAGGAAAAGTTCCTTTCAAGTTTTTGCAGGATAGCTTTAACAGAGAACCCAAGCAGCTTCCACAGCTCTTTGAGTCCTTTGAGCTGAATTCCTCCAATTTTAAGTGACGTCAGTTTTCTGTCCATGCATATCCATCCACCTTCCTTGTGGACAGAGGGACAGAAGTGGATGCATCACCTGCAGGGACACTGACAGTCAGTGGGTCAGGCTGAGATCAAAGCCCAAGTGTCTCAGAGCTTTGGGCCATATGGTTATTTTGGGGGGTGTAGGTGACATTGTTTTACTTATCCCCCCTGTATCAATGACAGTTGCTCTCACTGTGTTTCTTTCATACTGTTCCTTAAACATTCTCACAAATTTAAGGTTACTGGTCAGAAACCCCAAGTACATCATGTTTCTGGTGGAGGGTACCTGAGCAGGACACCGAGTTCTCACTACTGCAATACTGCGGTACAATTGACACGTGAAGCAGAACATGTATAGTGTTGACACGACATTCAAAGTCACTTCACAGGGACCCCTCCCAAGAGGCAGGAGCTCCACAATCCATCACATCCCCTCACCAGCAACCAGAACAGGCCAAACCACCCAAGAGATTCAGATCTGCTCTGAAATCTGCAACAACGTGTAAGTGCAGGCTTAGATAGCACAAACCCCCTTACACCCCAACTCCTTCTGGCTGCCTTTCACTAAGCTCTTCTGAGCACTCAGGTATTCAGATTCCAGTGCACACAACTTCCCGTAAGCCACCACCGAGAGTCAGCAGATTCGAAATGGAGCCTCCGGAGGTCATCCCTCAGCCACGGGACAGGGATGGCTCAGCACCAGCCCCAGGCATCACTCATGGTCCTCGTGGCACTTGACGGTGCCGCAGGGATTGTCCCAGACCGGGAATTGCTGCGGCTGTGTTCCTGCAGAGATGCTGCCAAAGGCCAGCCGCTGACATCTCGCCATTAACTGCATTCACACCACTCTCCTGCCACGTTTCCCAGGAAATCTAGTTGCTACGCAAACAGAAAAAAAAAACCCAACGGGTTAACTGCCTGATATTTCTGTTCCTGAGACAGCAGACTTAAATCTTCTGGGAGACTGCTTATTCCCATCCTCTCCTTCCCGCAGCTCTTCTAGGACAACTCCCCTCAACTGCAAAACCATTAGCACATATTGTTGCACTTTCCCTGAACCCCAGCCATCCCTTTAACTCCTTCCTGCCCAGTTCTTTTCCTGACTATTCCTTGTCCTTTCAAGTGACGCCGTGGTTCCTGCTGCTGCACTTCCCCGGCCTCCTGGCAGGGAAGCTCTGCTAACCTGGCTGTCAGATGCAATAACTGCTGAGGCTGCAAACCTGCCCTCCCAAAACCTGTGGATCTAAAGCTGATTCTCTCCCTCACAGACTACAAAAGCACGACTGTTACAAAGAGCCGGAGGCTCACGAAAATCCAGCAGGCCTGGTTTGCCTTGCAGTGGTCATTTTGCTCATGATTGATGTTCAGGAAGTGGATTGCTTCCCCTCTTGTTAGACCCTATCTGGATTCACAGCAGCCAGGATCAGCAAATGCTTTCCGCTCCGGTCCCTTTTAGCCGTGTCTGTAAATGGCCTTTGAGCCACAGCAATTTGGAGGTATTCAGCCTCTGAATCCCTAATTCCTTTCAGCGTGGTATCAAGGCTCTGCACACGCTGCCACCCCGGGAATGCCTTGCTAGCAGCTTCCCATTTCACTGGCTGTGCCAGCGATTCAGCTCACCAGGATGCTTTGTCAATGTAGTAATCCCAGCAATTGTCTGCTTGAGTACTTCATGGCAATCAAAAGCCATTTAAGATTTCAGGTTTGTCTTCCTCTTCCCCCCTCCCCATCTTCCCCCAAAGATGTCTTCCTGTCACCAGGACATTAGCTCATTTCTTTCACCAACGGAGGTGAGAAAAACGCATTTAGCCCTACTAAGAGTCTCTTTATCCGTCTCTTCCGAGAACAGACATCATCTCTAGAGGTTAAACCAAAATAGCAGTGCAGTAAAAAGCGATACTCAGATTCCATCTAAGGCCTGAAGGAGCCCCATTCCATTAGCTGGATTTGTTAAGTTGCATCTTTAGCCATTGTTTTGTGTGAGCAGATGTTGCAGATCTTGTTCTCTAAACCCAGCTCTGCCACAGCACGAGACTTCAGCAAGCACAGGCAAAACCAGGGACGAGAATCCTTCCCACACCCGCAAAGTGAATTCCTCCCCAGATAATGCTCGGGACAACACGGTGATAAAATTCCCTTTTCTGAATTCTTGATGTAAAATCTGATGGATGCTAGACAAACTATTATGCCATAAAACCTGTTACGTGATGTCCCAACACAACTCCAGCCTCTCTGTATGTAAATCTAAATTACACAGCCCGTGAGATTTGCAATCCAAAATGCTCCATCCCACATGGTGAAGGAGAACACAACCCTGAAGAAACAGATTCCTTCACCCATTTCAAAGCATCAATCATGCACTCTCTGTAACTTAATTACAGGTCTACTGCTGGAAGAAGGAATTAAGTTTCCGTTAAAACCATCGCTGGTGGACAACATGCCTCAGATTGCCCAAATAAAGCAATTTTACTGCATCTGATGCTGATATAAAGACAGATTTCCTGAAACCAGAGCTGAGCTGGGAACAATGGTATGATGGTCCATCCTACTCTCACTGGCCAATAGGGCCAAGTACTTTTCAGCAAGGGCAGGCAGGATGTGGAGAAGGGTTTATTCTAGCTCAGGACTAAAGGGGATGTTTTATTAAAGATCTGTCCCAGAGCTCCTGGCTGCTCCTCCGCGGGCGCTGGCTCAGCCAGAGCTGGGGTCTACCCGAGCTGATATTTTAGCTCTTAACTCAGTCAGATATCCCAAGCAGGCTTCCCGTGCAGCCTCCCAGCACTGCCTGCTGGCGCACACGCTGGAGCAACGAGCATATTCCAGCAGAGCAGAGAGTTTCCACAAAGCCACAGACAGATCTCTCACAAAAGAGGTGAATATCCTGATGCTGCCGAGGCTTTGGACAGAACTCCCGTTAGCCAGCAGCCATATCCAGCTACACCTGGGGACCACAGTTAGCAGCACAGAGTGCAAAGCACCGAGTTTGTCCCTGCTCCAAAACAAGGTGTGCTCAGGTAACAAACACACGGCTCTGAGAACCTGGTTCCTGCATTAGCTCAACCAGCCTGAAGCACAGAGCGTTTCACCCAGGCTGACTCTCCTCATCCGAGCTGTTTCACTACCTGGTCCAGCCTCAGCAGTGGGTGCAGCAAGCAGGGGTGGATTTTACTCTTTGTTCTCAGGTGCTTTTTCTGGGTCTCATTCCCAAGGACACGCTTTGGGATTGGCTCAGTGGTCTTTGCTTCCCTATCCAGGGGATTACAGCGGTCTCCAAACTTTATTTTTGTCACCATCAGGCTATCAGCTCTCTCCACAAGCAGCAGGGACCGTACCAGCGTGGCGCAGCTGCGCTCAAGGCAGAAGCATTGAGGGACACACTTTGATGCCCGCGTCCCCGCCGGTGAGCGGCAGTCAGTGTCCCCTCGCATCGGCGAGGCTGCCCGACCCTCAGCCAAGGCCGCTGGGGCCACCTGCCAGGTGGTACCTGGCTGAGCCAGACCCTGCGGGAGCGGCATCGCGACTCACTCGACCCCTCGCGTGTCTGCCGAGCTGCCCGGGCAGCGGAGCAGCGCTCGGGGCACCGCAGCTCCGGCAGCCCGCCCGGAGAGCGCCCCAGGGTCGGAGCGAGGAGCGCCGGGGCTGAGCGTGCCCCGAGGCAACTGCCCCAGGGAAGGGCGAGCGATGCCCGGGGCCGGCGGGGGCATCCTGGCTGCAAGGGCATCCCGGGCCGGGCAGTCTTACCCCGGGGGAACCGGCCGC
>VZTN01000481.1:349561-368946 GCA_013400515.1 Erpornis zantholeuca
CGGGGCTCCGGGACACGGCCGTGGGGAGGGGGCGGCGAGAGCCGGGACGTGACCCTGGGACGGGAGCCAGCTCCCGAAGCACCACCCCGGAGCGGCACCGCGGGACGTCCCGCCCCCTCTCTGGCAGTGTTCCAGGCCAGGTTGGACGGGGCTTGGAGCAGCCTGGTCTGTGGGAAGGTATCCCTGCCCATGGAAGGGGTTGGAATGAGATGAGAGTTAAGGGCCCTTCCAACCCAAACCGGTCGGTGGTTCTATGACAGGGACCGGCACCTTAACCAATTATCCCACATAGGGGACAGGGAACTTGGCCCAGCATCCCACATTGGGACCTCGGAACTGGGACACCAGAACCTCAACCCAGCTACCCAAATCAAGATTGGCAGAAGGCCAGGAGAATATGGATGCGAAGCTTTGGGAACAGGGACCCTGGACATAACCCCAGGACAGGCATCCCAGCACCCTACACCAAGACCCCAGGGCAGAACCCTGGCTCAGGGGCCAGAACTGGGAACCCAGCCCTTCAGACTAGGATGGGAAGACACTGAGACACAGATCTAGGATAGGCACCAGGTCGGGTCACCGAGGGGATCCAAGGAGTGAGAAGCAGCCTTCCAGCCCTGTTTGCCTGGCGCTGATGCATTTGTGCAGCACAAGCTGTGGTGCCAGGGAGTGAAGGCACAGGCACTCTGTTTTTTCCCACCTTGCTAATTAAACCAACCAGAAATAGGTCAGTCTGTTTCCATCTGCAGGCTAGAGTGACTGTTCAACAGAGTGAAGACTTTTCCTGTATGGGGTGAAGATTTCTTTTTCCTTTGTCCACACTGACCATCCAAGTGCATTTCATCTACAGAGCGCTTCAGCTTCAAATGCTGCAGGCACAAACCCCTCACATTTCACAGGAAGAAAACCCTCCAGTCTCAACAGAAGAAACTTATCAAGTTTCCCACTGACCTCCTGCTTATCATTGTGGTTTCTTCCATTTCCTGCCCACTTCGGCATTTCCAATTGCCAGTCTTTTCCATTTTAAATTTTATTTATATCATGATGTCATCCACAACGAGCTGGGAAGAAGAAAGTCTCGGTGTAACGGCAGCAACCTCTTGAGCAAGAACCATTGCAAAAGAGGATGTCGCACCACATTAATACTCTTCAGTAACAGGCCAAAGCGAGACATCCTTGACAGATTTTTTCTGATCACAAGTAACTGTCTCGCTTCTGGGACTGAGCAGGTAATGACACAATCTGATTATCTAATGAGCTCAATGGTCTGTCTTGAAAAAATGCTTTTGGGGGTGGTTTATTGCTCTTGTGATGGTGCAATCCTCATACCGAGGTCAGCACTGATGAACTCGTGACGCCAGGAGCACAAATAATACAAGGAAAGTGCCACCACGATTTATGGTATTCAACAACAATAAAATTGAATACAAATAGAAACTAGATAAGAAATACAAACAGTGAACAGGAAAGAAGAGCAGCAGGCCTCCTTTCAGTCGCCCACGGGCAGAACACAAATGTATTGAGTGAGATGTATTTGTGTGAAGAGGAAGAGAACTAAATGGTGAAATAGAGGGAAAGGAAGAAAAGTCTGAACTGGAATACACACGAGGCAGGTGAAGCCAGGAAGGGCAGGAGCACTATTGCTTGGCAAAGGCCAGCTGAACTGTCCTTTCCATCCCCTCCTCACCCACCACTGTAATTCTTTTCTTTTTCCCAGGGTTTGCAAAGCTTCACAGTTATTTCTAACTACCAGTGCACTGATCCCTTTCCGTGAAGTCTGGGGTTATCTTCAGCCTGTGGCACTCTGCACACATGTATCTTTTATTGCACTTCTTCATTAAACTCTGCTTCTCTCCTTTCCCCCCAAGCCTGATCATCAGGTCCTGAAATACAAGACACCAAGACACGTTCAAGCTACAAGGCCACTCCTTTCCAAGAGAGGCACATGTGGCAAATCCATGAGCAGGAATGGGATTACTCTCTGCCTGCTCCAAATCAGCTGTAAAAATCTCCTGATTCAAGGGAAAGCCACTGTGGCCCATGAATTACAGGAAAGGCAGAGCTAGCGTGGTTAAAAGGCAATAAAAAAGAGAAAGGTTGGAGCTGGGGCCGAGGAGCTGTCAGTTGGCTTCTTCCCACAAAGAAAAGAAGTTAGTCATCAGAACTGAGAACTCTGTGACTTCAGCACACATGGAAATGATGAAGCAGAGCAGCACATTCCCCTGTTAGATCTCCTCAGCCCAGAGCTCTCCTGGGCATGTTCCCACCTCACTGCACCTCCAGAGCAATTATGGAGGGGGTGAGCAGAAAGCACTTAGGGAAGGGGCAGGAGAAAGAAGGAGAGCTTTCCTGTTGCCTGGTGCCATTTGACCTGGAAGGAGGCACGGTCAGACTTCACACTGCTGCCACCACAGGAGATCACACCCGGGGCTGGAAGGGTGAGATGTCCAGCTGTGAAGAGGGGGTGGCACGTGGGAATGCTGCAATGCTCACACAGCTCCCAAAGCACATCCAAGTGCCTCCCTTTATGTCATTTATCCGAAGTGCTAGGCAGGCACATGCCCCTTTTACTGCTTCTGCCCTCTCCCCTGTTCTTGCGTAGAGCAGCTGCTAGAAAAAAAGGGAAAAAAGAAGATTTAGGGAAAACTTGTAAAGTATGGCTTAGTTCTTCCAGTGGAATTATAATCTTGTTACCTGCCTAGAGTGTATTTTTAATCTGGATGGCAGGGAAAGGTCATACTGCATAATCACATTCCCTATTAATACAGCTCTTGGTCTCAATAGCTGTCACTATATATCATGGTTACTACATATTCAAAGACGTGATATTTTTCTTCTATAACACAGTCTACAAACATAAACACATTTTTAGGCAGCGTGTTTTCAATTCCTTGTGGGATAGCTGGAGGAAAGTATTCCAAGGGCTCTCCAAAATCTGCAGAGGATGCACATCGTGTGTGCTCATCTCCATGCTCCCATCCCACTCCCTCCAGTGAGATTAGCACCCGGCCCAGCCGGTGAGAGCCCACTTGACAGGCCCACATGGTTTAGATTCATAATCAGATTAACAAAACAGTAATCCTATTTTTAAACAATGAAAAAACCAAGTCCTTGAGCTGAGCCGGTGTGTGTGTGTGTGTGCATACACAATAAATGTCACCCTTTTGGAATAAAGAACCTGAATACTAAATGAAAAAAGTTTCTTCCACATAGGAGGCTTTTCCCTGGAGTCTATCTATCCCTGGATAGCCAAGAGGGACTATCTTGCATTATAACCACTTCTTTTTCCCACTGATTTTGATCTCCAATGAGCCCACTCCAATACTTGCAGGGTATATCTTCCACAACATATATTCTTTAAAATAATAGTTACAGAAGTGAACTACTCCCAAATGCTCCAGAAACTTTCAATTATTAATGTTCCAGTTTCCAAACTTATACTTTAAAAACTGCCCAGGCACTGGAAAATGGGCATACTTCATATATTCAATGTAACAGACTCACGGTGGAAAAAATCTCACTGGGCAACCAGTAGCATTTGTCCCTGTCACAGTATTTCCAGCACCGTTGCATTTTCCAAATGATGCAGAAACTCCTTTCTCAGCTCCAGCACCCACTTTTTTTTTCCCCTCCCCATCCTATTCTGGTCCTGCCACGGCCCAGTCCCAACCTTTCCTCAGCTGAATGACTCACAAGTGCCCGTTCGAGGGACTGAAGGGAACCGTCCCCGCCGGCTCGCTGCGAAAGCCAGCCCGACATTGCCATCGCCCGGCCCGGCCCCGCAGTGCAGCGGCTTCGCCTTCCCGCATCCAGGGCTCGGGAGACGTGGGAATGCCACGGAAAACCCTCCTGGTTCCTCAGGTGCCAGCTCAACCTCCAGGTCTCATCGGCCTGGTGACAGGAGCAGCACCGCGGGGCGTAACAAAGCACTCGAGCTTTGCACCGCGGAGGGGAATGATGCATTTTTAACGTGGTGCCGCCAGACCTGAGTCAACAAAGCACTGGGAAAGCCCAGAACGTGTATTTAAAAAACAAACACCGCGATGTCACAGCCTGAAAAGCAGAACAGCTAAAGAAGTGGTAATTACATTACCCAGGAAATGGAACTCATAGGGAGTGTTGCCCTCTCCAGTATGTGATAAAGTAAAGCTTTATGACCCAGGTTCAGTTTTTTTCCAAAGTGCATCTTTTAGGCCAACCTAACAGTAACTCCCCATTTTAATGCAGAATACTAGAACTAGGCTTAAATGCCAGGTATTTGAGAGTATCCATTTCCCTTTCATGATCTTCAAATAAAATTCTTTAGGTTCTTTTCCTTGCCTCCCTCCATGTCTGTTACCCACAGAACCAGCTCGGAAGCTCAGCTTGGTAACCACCACACAGAAAGAATCTACAATAGACACAGAGGGAACAGTGAAATTGTAAATTTACCAGTGGAAATCTTGCTCTGTGCTGAAAGTGCTTTTCAGCAGGTGTGCACTTCAAAACAAAATCACAGCAATAAATACACAAGAATAGCACCTGCCTCCCTGCCAGTGCCTTGCCACAGCCAAAAAATGTGCATTTCCCCACCAAAGCTGAGTTGAGGGGACCTATTCCATTGAAGACATTGGTTTCTCATAAAAAAAACAACTGAAGTTTTTGAAGTTGCTGGCTCTGGAGCTGGGAATATGGGCAGGGTGTGTGTCAGGCATGGAACAGCTGGCTTGGAAGCTCTCACAAAATTGGCTACAAGGGTGCAGCCAGGCCAGGACACCATCCAGCCAGCAGCCGTGTGCTTTTCCTTTGCGGTTGCAAAGCTGTTCCAAAAGCCAAGCTTTCATTCCACAAAGGAGGGAGGGAAAAAAAAAAGAAAAACCCAAGGCTTCAGCCCATCCAAGTCTAGACCAGCTTTTTTTACAGCTGGAAATTACATTGTTTCACTGTTCAGCTATAGCAGAGACAGAAACATGCCAAGCCCCTCCCGTGGCTAAACTGATCCCTGAAAAGGTGGCAAAATTCCTCCAGAAGGTGGATCTGATGCAGAGATGCATGCTGACGTGCAGCCAAGCTTGCAAGGACACAACTGCTCAAGAAGGGAGCTGCCTGTTTCGTCAGGAGGCAGAAAGAACAGCATTAGAGGGGTTTAAATGCAGCCAGTGACTGGGCTGCTGGTAAAATGTCCAGGACACTGCCAGGCTGGATGCCATCCCCCCTTCACATTCTGGAATGCAAAGTCATCTTCTAGACAGGGGAATAAGACATAACCTCCCCCTCCAAAACAACCCAATCTAAACACCTGAGCTGAGTATCAGCAGAGTCTGAGCACAGAGCCACTGCAGAACAGCCCAGCTCCTTGAGTTTTGAGGCAAAATAGTACAGAACTGCAAAAAACACAGGAGATGAGATTTGTTAGTACTGGCATTTCACACCTGCACTCAGATTTTGCAAGGACAGCAGTTCCTTGCAGATACAGGTGCAATTATAATTTTCATTCACATTGATCTTTGATTGAGACAGATAACTCTGGAACACCTGGGAACAGCTCTGCTGACAGATTCCCCCATTGCCCTCACTTCCCCAACTCCCTCTTCTGTTTGTTATTAAAAATTTCCAGTACAAGAAACTAATTTTTTAAACGCCCAAGTATGCAATATCACTCTTAAAATCTTTCCCTCATTTCACAATGTTTTTGAAAGGCATACATAAAGCCAAATAATTTTTATGAGTCTGACAACAGGGGTTGTTTTGTTCAGTTTTAATTCCAGTGCTCAGTATCCTGATGAATAGTTAAGAGAACTATGCACAAAACAGATCTCATCTGCAATTTAAAGAAAACAAAAAACTCTACTCCTCTAGCATATAAATCACCTAAAAGCAACAAGAAACACTTAGCTGCACTTCTCAAGCTACTAACATTTTCAGGCATTTTTTGTGCCTCTGAACACTTGCTTGATTTTTGGATTTTTCAATACCCAAACCAGATTATTCTTCAGTGGTTAAACACCATTTTACGGCAGTTAAATAGTTTATTACCCAGCTTCTTCCAGAGAGAAGTATTTCCAGAACATCTGCATGAGTAAAGCAAGAGGCTTCTTGCATAACTGCTCTAGTGGGGGGAAAAAAAAATATCTCCTGAAGGCTTTTTAATATGATCTTTCATAATTCAGGTTCTTGGGAATTCATACCAAACTAGGAACCATGGATTCATTAAATAGTTCACTTTCATCTAATGCTTTCTGCATGCTTCACTCCTGAGCTATAAAGCAGCAAGCAACCACCTTTCCATAATGCTTGTGGTCAGCAGAGAGCTTTCCATTTGAAGTCAGAGGAAAAACCCTTCCATCTTGTGCAGGTTGTGAGCCAAAAAAATGTTTTATGAACTGAGGTTCATCCTCCCAACCTGTTCAATAGCTTAGAAGTGTCTGACCAGGAAAAATTCAGGAACTTGAGGATTAAAATAAAGAAAAAATTTTAAAATGGAGAAAAAAGGTTGAAGCTTCCAGAAATACACATATCATTTCATTCTCACTGGATATGTCCTATTAAACTTTAGAATTGGACAAAAAGCCATATCCCTAGTCCTAGCCAGAAGCAAGTCTTGAGACCCAGAGGAAGACCACCATATGCTCAGTTAAGACCTGCTTATTTATTTTGCAAATCTTTTTACTGAATTAAATAAACCCATGCCTGACCATTTTATCAACACAAGGATTTCTGCTTCTTTAAGACAACAACCTCCCGCACTTGTTTTTCTGAAGATAACACCTCAGGCTGTTGCCTGTTTCCCCAACACGAGGGGGAAGGTGTTCCCTAAGGCATTCCAACTTAGTCCTCTTTCCTGAGGAAAACTCTTCAGATCTTGAAAATATCCTTCCCCACCTCTATTTTTTTCTTGTTAAAGATTAAAAGTTACGTACACTGGCCTCTGTTATAATGGAAATTTAAGTTTACATACCAATATGGACAGAAGCCAGGGAATGAATATTAATTTCCCTAAGAACATCAACAGCCTCACTTCACCTTCTACACACACTTGACCGAACACTTTGCTGTCTAAAACAAAAGATTCTTGGCCTTTTAATTTCATTACCAACTTTAAAACTCACTAGTAACACGCTCCTGTTGTATTTCTAGTGAAGAGAAATATCTACATGCAGATAAACAGTGTATTCAAAGTTGGCATTCGTATCTATTGATGAGCACAAGTATTCCAAGGGTAAATATTCAGAAAGAAGTGCTCAAGCAGCCCTAAACTCTTAGGAACCACTGCTCCATACCCCAATTCCCACAGACCAGCTCAGTAACAGCAAGTGGACACAGGGACACTTGTCCTATGCAGACAGGAATTATTTCACTATTTTCCACAGACAGCCTGGATTTTATTTGTCTGTTGCATTTCAGAGAGAAAATCAAGGGGATGGGATGCTTGGAAAGTTTGGTTATGATGACCAGCTCTGTTTTCTGTCCCCAGTGCTGGATATACACCAGAAGGATGAAGACCACACGCTTATTCCTTGCAGCCCCTTACTTGCCACTTTCACTGGCCAGAGCTCTCAGCACACACCAGCCTCAGCTTTGGTGCTGCACAAGCTGCAGCAGGGTCACTTCATTTCCCACCTTGTTTTATACACATTTATTGCACTAGAAGAAATACCTTCTATAAAAAGATGCTGTAGAAAACCACAAGACTGTAAATACTAATTTATTATTTGTTTGCAATTATATTTAATATTAATATTGTCTTGTTTTTACAAAGCAGTTGAAATTTAAAAAAAAAAAAATTAAAAAAAGGAATAGCAAGAACCCCTGTCTGCTGTCTAGCATCAGTAATCCTCACTGGTTTGTTTACCATTTATAAGGAAAACATCATTCAAGCTGGCTTGTCACAGAGACTCATCTCCAATAACTGGCCTTGGGTGCAAATCCATGGCATTTGTCATAGTGCTTTTTCTGGCAGTCCCTCTGCCTAAATTCAAGGTGTCTGCAAGTGAAAATATCCTTCCTCTCTAAATTACCTTCCAGTCAAACATGGTCAATCTGGTAACACGTCTGAGGACAGTAAATATCCTCATCATAAAGAGGAAAAGTGAGCACAGATAACTAAATTTGCCAGAGAGCCCAGATCTCACAAACCTAGGTGGATTGACCTTTGTTGGAGACTACACTCCCTCTCTAGAGAAGAGTGAAAATTAACTGATTATACTGAAAATGCTTCTCTCTTTACCCTCTCTAACAGGATCAGATATTTTTCTGGTGTAGGTTCGGCCAGCGCGTTACAATTTGGAAACAGTGTAAATCAAACAAACAAAAAACTGGTTTACGTTAAGGAGTGTACTAAACCAGCCCCAAAGCAGTCCCTGTGACAGGCCAGCTGCAGGCAGTTAGACAAGGGGTAAGATCAAGCCTGCTAGTGCCAGGGGACACTAGGGAGGTTAGCCTCATCCACCTGCTGAGGGGCCTCGCCGGCCAGGTCTCCAGGAGCACGTCCCACCTCCTTCTCCAGACAGTGGGTTATAGCCTAGAACACAGAGGAGAAATCCACTCCATTAATATTCATCCTCCACAGCCCTTCACCAACACACAAGGTACACCAAAAATAGATCTCACAATTATTTACACCTTGTTCGTACTTTCCACAGGTAGCATTTTAGGGAAAATTAAAGTAGAGGAAATATCCAGATTTGAGAGGGTATCTTTTTCTACTGCTAACAGTAAAAACCATTGCAAAACACTTGTGTTTTAATTTGATCAATTTAGATTAAATGAAATTGAAATGAATTACCATTTAATTTTTCTAAGTCTCCAGTGCTGCTCTGCAGGATCAACAGAGCAACAATAGCAGATCTTAGATTAAACTTTGTAAGAGTGCATCTGTTCTCCAAGAGCCCTAACAGTCAGGGACTTAAAATAATCCCTTATTCCATCCTGCAAGGAATACTCTGAAGGTTAAAAGGTAAATCCACTCATTAATACTGCAAAGTGGTTTTTTAGAGCATTTGAAAAGGCAAGCATAGGCAGTAAGGCAAATACACTTTAGTTGAACATCCTAATCTTGTAACCATGGGAAACTTCATGTCAGAAGAACACACTCAGAAAGTTACAACTTGGCAAACATCTTCAATTTGTTCTGCACAAAGCAAAGAACCCAAATCCTAGCAGCACTGCTAACCAGGGGGGTTTCAAAGCAACCCATCCTCCACTGAAACTTCCAACATCACCTTCATCTTTGAAATTTGTTTTTCTCATACCAACCAAGTTTTGCTTTCTAGCTTAACTGAGCAGCTGAGCAGCACAGATGGTTCTTTCACTTCATGCTGATCTACCTCATGAGAAGATCCAAGACCTCTAATTCTCTAATTCTCTAATCTTAAGCAAAGATTTTGCTGAGGATTAAACTAGGACAGGTAGCAGCTGGACAGGTGCCCCAGCCCAGCTGCCCTGATCCTGGTTCTCAGCACAGCTGACCCCTGCACTTCTCATCCCCCAGGGAGGTAAATATCCCATGACAGAGCTTTCAGAGGTACTTGACAGCATCAGACATCAAACTGCCCTGGTATTAAACAACCTAAAATGAATCAATCACTTGATTCCTTCAAATGTCAGGAAAAATACTCAAAGCAGAATTCCAGCACTGTTACTGTGGCTTCATATGTTTAACAAGAATCCACAGATTTCATACATTTCATCAAGTGACTTACTCAGCACTGCACCCTAAGTGGGCCTCCCTTTCAGCTTCATATGATTGAGGCTGTCTAGATGCTTCACTCCACTACAGAAAATTGTCATTAAAATATACCCAAATTAGCACTTGCAGGTATGGCAAGGGCTGTTGGGCTGAGAAGAGAGGAAGCAGACTGGCTGCAGGGCTAATATGCAGCAGTGAGCCTGAGGTGAGCGATGTGAGGCCATAGAAAGCACTTCAAGCATCAAGATGATTTCAGCAGGTGACAGTGAGTTTAATGGTGAGACCTTCTGGTGCTTTGTGAGAGTCAGTAAGAGTTTATACATCTACAGGATTTATATATTCAATAGTCAGCATTGTGGTATATGACAAATAAGGTCACATTTTACAAAATGATGTCTTTCATCTTCTGAATCTACATAACACAAAGTAAAACATCCTCTTTGCATTTAGTCAGTACTACAGGTGCTTTAAAGACAGATCACATATTAAATTATTGAATTTATACAATAATGGGGGACAAATACCAGAAATATTGTAAGAATCTGTAATTTTGAGTGACAAAAATCTCAGTAAATTATGCCAAAACATAGTCAAAAGAAACCTGACACATTCTTTTTCCCAGGGAAAAGCACTCCCAAAACTTCCTGCCAGCTTTTGCACAAAGGGCAGAGCAGACCAGCTGATCAGAGATAAAGAGCTCTTTTGTAAGGAACATTTTGTTTCCTCCTTGAAAAAGACAAAAAGTATGTACAGAGACTACAGATACAGCTGGATAAATAACCTGTTCCAAGCTCAGAGTGTCTGAAGGATTCCATACTCACCACCTCCTCGCAAAGGCTTTTTGTTTGGTTTAGATTTTGGGACTGCTGAGACAGAGGCACCAGACTCTACTTCTTGCTGTTCAGAAAAGCAAAAAGTTACTCAGTATGAATTTCAGCTCCCTTCATCACATGAACACAACTGTGACCTGATTAACGTGGTTGTTACCTGATTCAGTTTCAGGTTTCCTTTGTAGCTTTTTCCTTCTTGCATACTCTCCCACATCGCGATCTTCTGCCTTCGCTTCTCTTCTTCGAGCTACAGAACAAACCCAGGATATAGACTTGATCTTAAAACCAAGACTTCAGAACTAACAGAATCCCCAGAAAAGAGCTACGGCAGACTCATCAAGCTATCTTTATCTGATGCAGTGTCTCTGAGATTACAGAATAATTTACTCTTTTTCTACACCCACATCTCTTCCCCTCCTCAGGATGTACAGACTGAGTCTGCAGCTTCTTTTGGCCACTTGATGCTTTAAAACATTTTAAAAGTGTAACAGACCCAAGTGGCAAGTTTAAACCCTGAGTCTATAAAAAGTACTAAGGAAAGAATATTGCATATGACAGTAATTTAATGCACAATGTGGGATTCTACAGAAAAAAGGACTTCTCCTTTGTTTTTAACTGCCAATATTACTTGAAGCATCAGCTATAAACTGAGGTCTGAGTGTCTGACTGCAAAAGCAAAACCAGAAGAAGAGGAGAGATGATGATCAGTGTTACTGCTATGCTGATCACACCCATCTTCTGCACTGCCCCTCAGCAATTTGCTATTCCTCATTATCTCAAGCTGTAATTCAGACCCTTTTTGCAGCAATGCTAAGCTACATTTCTAACACTTTTATTTGCCTTTAAGAGCAGAAAACACACATATGCACTGGTACAGTTAGTTTAAATGCCAGCAAAACCCCTCCAGCCATTTCCTGCAGGTACAGATTTACCTGTGTAAAAATCAACACCAGGCCCACAGTGACCCTGGCACACAATTAAAATTTCCTGCTCTCTGTTACAGCAGCAAAGTGCTTGACGACAAATTTATGAATTAAAGCAATAAATGCTCTCTGGTTACCTGTCTTTGCTTTTCTTTGTATCTCTCTGCTTGTGCATTCAACTCCTCTTGCATCCTGAGGCGAGCTGCTGCCAACGCTTCCTGCCTTCTTACCACCACATCAGGTTCTAGGAAATTGGGAAAGAGTTTGCAAAGCTACTCAAAGTAAATTCTAGACAGTCTCCTCAAAGAAGTGTAGTAAGGAAAGGCTCACATCTCTCCCCACAGCTGTTCTGCAGAAAATCACATCACAAGTTCAGTTTCCTGCTAATCTTTTATAGTAATTTACATGCTATTATGAGTTATAATTTTATAATTATATAATTTATAATTTTAATTATAATTAAATTATAATTATATAAATTATAATTTTATGAGTTAAACTTCATCATGTTTTAGTATTTTGAAGCAATTACTTTAACAGGATTTTAGTAAGGACACAAGTGTAACTAACCATAAAATTTAAAGCTCACACTTCAAGGACACTTCCTTCTATTTTTGAAGGAGGTATTTGATATAAATAAATTCAGAAATACCACCCAGGCTTCACAGGGCCCATTTTTACCCAGAGAACTTCTTTCACACAGAAGGATGAGGCAAGCAGCCCACATTCACTCCTACTCCCTCTGGCAATGGGTCCTGCTGGTGTCAGTGCAGCAGTGGATTTAACACCCTCCACCAGCAGAGAAATCACTTACAAACATGACACACATCTCAAGAGACACCTGCAGGTCTCAGAAAATCCACACTGAGTCACCACTGCTCTTCATGAGTGGCCTTTGAAGGTCAAAAAAAAAATTATACCCCAAAAAAGCGCAAATGTTGCTCTGTTTCCTTCCAGAAGCTGAAGCATCTCCACATTTATTTGCCTCCTTATTTGTTTGCTACAATCCAGTGATGAATATGAAAAAGAAATGTCAGTACTTTCAGTAGCTTCATTTTACAGGCAGTTTGGGCAATTAAATTGCCATTTAATTATCATCACAAAAGAAAAGCAGAAGGATAAGGGCACGCAAAAGAGAGATTTCTGGGGCCCCACGTCCTGTCGTGCAATGTGTCCAAGGGATCAGTGCCAAGCACTCATGGATTTGGCAGATCCACAAGCACAGCCTGTGCTTTTCAGCAGGATCATGACTGTGTGAGATTTACAACCTGTGCCACACTCCCAAAGATAACACAGATTGTCACACCCCAAATGTACACAGTCCTGCCAGAGCAGGAACTGGAAGGAATAACTGGAAGAAGATAATGAATATTAATAAAATTGAATATTTATAGAAGTATTTTCCCCAGGATTTAGATTTGGGCATTTTGGTTTTGTTTGATAAGTCTAAAAGTTATTTGGTAACCGACCACAAGTGCTTTTAGCCTCCATCCCCTCAGCTCCTGCACCACCAAAGAGCAGCTATTCCCTTGTCCTGTAATGTTTTGCTCCTTCATTCCCAAACATGTTACTTTCGGACACAGCTCTTTAAAAACATTTCCCTTGGCCCAGCCTTTGCCGGTGATGTCTTCAGTCTCAGGACCTGAGAGCTGAACAGGTATCCCGAGCATCACTCTCCATTAAACCCCTCAGAACCGGATCTCTTTTGGGCTGTTACCAGCTCCAGAGGGCTGTGCGGATGCGAGCGGCTCTGAGCCATCCGGCCAGGCCCGCGGAGCGCCAGCGGGAACCCGAGGGGCACAAACACCGGCTCTGGAGAGGGTGCAGGGCTTTCCGTACTCACCCTCCGCCGCCTCAGCTGCTCCGGGCCGGCCGCTCGGCCGCGCCGCCAGGCTGCGGGACACCTTCTGCACGAGGACATACACGGCGACGGCGGCCAGGAGGATGTACCAGCCATAGCTGGACAGCACCGAGCCCACTGCGACGGGGACAGGCCGGGGGTGAGCGCGGGCCGCACGGCAAGGGGCCCACCCGGACNCCCGCTGCGCCAATCACCGCCCCGTCCGCCGGCGCCTCACTTCCGGGCCCGCCCCGCTCCGCCAATCACCGCCCCATCCGCCGCCGCCGGGAAGCACCGCACCGCCCTTGGCAGACGGCGTGGCGTGACGTACGGCTGCGCCGACCAATAAGAGAAGAGGGGCAGGCCCAAGCCAGCCAATCAGGGCGCGCAGAAGCCGCCCGCGGTCCCGCTCCCCGCCCCACTACCGGCCGGGAAGAGACGCGGCACCACCGGGAGAAAAAAGGACCGTTCGTTTATTGAACGCCGAAATGCGCGAGGACGGGGGCGATGGGGCCCGCCGGGGACACCGGCACGGCACGGGACAGGAAAGGGCTCCTGGGCAGGACCGGAGCATGGCAGGGCCCGGGCTACGATCCGTTCGGCACTGTGTCCTCTTCCATTTCTTCTTCGCCGTCCTCCGATGGGCCTGAAAGGACACGGCAGAGTTTTAGAGCAGCTGGTGCAGGCGTTACTCTTCTTTTCCCACCCCTCTGCAGAGGAATTGTAATAGTAATAAAACTCGACACAAAGGAAAATCCAGGTAGCCCCGATGTACAGAAAACTGGTGCTATGGCCAGCCTGCAGCTGAGATTCATCTCTGCAGAGCTCCCACATTCACTGCTGCACCCACATCCAAGGAACTGATGCTCAGTACTAGTCCAGAGAGACTCTGTAATTTGTCTCCTTTCTTTAAATAACTGGGATGAACTTTGGAGTCATCCAATACCACAAAGCACCTTGTCTGGCACTTGCTCTGGAGGGAGTGCAGGTGACAGCACTGAGCTGCACTCAAGGCCAGGCAGATCACACAGAGCCAGGTATGTCACACTTTTTCTACATAACGGAGATCACATAAGGCATTGCAAAACAAGGAAGAGAGGTGGATTCTGTTTGGGAAAGAAGAGTAACAGAAGTGGAGAGTGACCTGATTTCCGCTCTCTGCCGGGGATCTGTCCAGCCTGCAGCAAACCCTTCAGCCGCTCCACCTCAGCCAAGGTCGTGGCGTTGGCTATGGCAGTCTGAGAAACAGAGAACTCAGTGAATCCTCACATACCCCCTGTCAGTCTGCTTACAATAAACACAAAACACAGATTTCTTCCACTTAAGTGACACCAAACACCTATGAAAGTTCTACTAAATTCTAGTTCCAGAAAATTCTATAAATGACAAATGATTGCTTTCCCCCCTTATTAAACAAACTGCTTTATCGTGGGAGAACTCTAAGCTCAGGTTAACATTGCACTTAAGTTTTCAAAAAACAGTTAGGTCTGAAGAAAAATTACAGAAAAAGAACCTAAGCCAAAGTCAGGACACACTGATCTATTTGTCTGAACAGCACAAAGGACACATTTGTTCAATTTGGATCCATGACAGCTCTTCTCTTCCACTTTTCTCCTGACATATTTACCTTAATTGCCTCCACATCCCCTGGGGAGGGCCCAGTTTTCTTTTTGTCAGTTGGCAGACCAGCCCCTGGATTGAAACTTTAAAGGAAAAATAAAGACCTGTTAAACCTTTTGAAGAGTAGCTGCTTCTCTTAACTTGAAATGCTTCCAAACTGGGTTTGAAAGCATTTCATGCCATCAAGTGTAGTATCTTATCTTTGTTAACAAACTGATACAGTGAAGAATTGCCTCCTTCAGAAACACCAGCAACTTGTCCTCACTGTCCCACTCCCCCCATCTTTTCATCTGCTCAAGAGGCAGAACTTAACTTTATTAATCAGGCAGTTGACAAAAGCTCTTCGATTTGGATGTTGTTGAACACTCAGCTGGTCTGTTGCCATTACAAAAGCAGGGTGGACAAATAAAGAGTAACTGAAAATGGGTTTCTGTTCCCATCTGTCTAATATGAGATTACAACAGCCTAAATTAAAGTCTACACTAAACTGGAATTCATCTCAACAGTCAACAGAAAAAGGTTATCTGCTGCTTAAGGAAAATCACCTGCTTATTCTAAAACTGTCACATACCTGAATCCCTTTCCACTCACAAACTAGAGCTCAAATACATCTGTTATAGCTTTAAATGCTAAGTAAGTTCAAGACATTTTTCTATTTAATCATTTACATGGAAATGCTGTTGCCATAAATGATCTGAATTCTTATTTCCAAATAGGTTGATCAAAGACTAAACAAAACATATGACGTACCACTTAAGAATAAAACTAAATAAATTCATATAATGTAATAGCTTAACTAAAGATTTTCATCTACATTTCATCTTCTAATTACAACAGATTTCATGGTTTATATTCCCTGGCAAAACAAAAAAAATTAGTTACCAATCATCTAGGGAAAAAAACACCCAACAAATTAAACAATGGCCACCTCTCTGCAGTTAAGTAACAAAAAGAAAAATAAAATTTAGGTTTCCTACTTCTTGACTTCAATGAATCCACCCTGACCCAGTTATCCCTTTCAGAAATATTTCTGAGATGTATTCACCACCATCCAAAACTCAGGGTGCTTGGACAAGGCAGTTCTGTCTCCCAAAGCTTTTGAGGCATCCTGCCAGCAGCTGATCTTTCAGTTTTCTGCCTGATACTGCACACAAAGAAAGTGGTGTTTCTGAAGGAGGATGCCAGTGTAAATTTGTTTTATCTTACGTTTTTGCTCTCCTGGCAATATCCTTTGCAAGCTGTGCACCCCGTTTGCCCTTGAACATTTTCTCTGCCTCCTGTCGCTCCTACAGCGATACCACACACACACAAAGTTAATTTGAGAACATCACAGTTTGCAAAGCTTCTGTCTTGGCCAAGAAAGACACACTTTGGCTCATCTTCGCCAGTGAACTTGGTACATGGAGACCAGACGTAAGAACAAGCAGATAAACACTGCCCAAGCACTGAAAGATTTATCAACCTCGTGATCTTAAAATTAAGAGCTTTTCCCACACTCATCTCCATCCAGAGCTGAGGGCTGTGGTGTTTGCTTATTTCTTTCTCTAGAGGTCTGTCTCCTACCAACACCAGAGGGACAGAAAAGAGTAACACTAAACAAAGGCAGTAAAACTTAATTAAACATAATTAAACAGATTATATCCTTAACAGAATTAAACCATGAAAGAAAACAATGAGAGCATTGTAAAGCCACTTAGAGAGTTTCAATAAAATTTACAGCTATGGCAGCAAGATCACTGTTAGCGATGCATTTTTAAGAATGAAAAAGGAAAAAAAAAGCTACATCAAAAGCAAACAGACTTACTTTAAGTTTCACTTTTTGAAAATCCAGCACTCTGACCTGAGGAACTTTATGAATTAGATATAATCTGTAATGTTTCTTATTTGTTACAGGATTCCTTAGAACGCTGTGAAGTAAATAAAGGTTATAAAGAGGCTCTTAATACAAAATATTTTAAAATACACTTGTATTGAAACACATTAATATACCTGAAATGCATTCATGTACTTCCTGCTGTAACAAATACCATGAAGTAAGCCTAGTGACAATTCTTTGATATTATGGAAACTACAGTAAAAACTTGCACTTTAGCAATTAAGTAGATTTAACTGAAGGATGACATAAAGCAAAACCAAGCAAAATGAGCAAAACTTCAAAATAATCACAATAATCCCCCAAAAAATAACTGAGGCATCACTTTTCCTACCTGGACACAGATCAACTGGAAAATCACAGGACAAACTGTGTTTCTTTCTGTCCCTCACACCAAATGTAATATTATCAAAAAGTCCTTGTTTACATGTATTTTAAACTACTTTTTATCAACAGATTAAACCTTTTGGTTTTGGGTTTTTAAAGTCCACTTCAGCACTTGTGTATTGGTTTATAGAGATGTTACATCTCACTGCCCCATCACTCTGCCAGTGATATTAAACACTTGACGTTTATCAACTGTCATGGAAACATTGTTTATCAAGTCAATTTTTAGACATAAAGGATCTCTCCCAGCTCATAAAAAGAAGAGCAATCCAGAGAAAACAAAAGGCCAGGACATCAGCAGAGGTCAAACACCAGAGAAAGAGCAGCTTTTCTTTTTAGGGTTACATACCTCAGGTAAGTCAATGATTTAATAGTTGATAACGGATCCAGTTCACCCTGGGTAAAGGGAGCACAGCAAGAAATTTTAAGTTCATTTAGTGAATAAATCAAATATTTGAAAACAAAGTTCCTGAGCTCATATCTGTTTTACAGATTAATTCGAATTATTGCAATTATTTTAATAGGAAAACCACTAATCTTTGTGACTGCTGCTCCACTGCATGATGCAAATGTTCACTAAAGCACATAACACCATTAACTACTGCCAAAACTTTATATTACTCTGAAGTAAAAGCACCAACTATTACCAAAAGGATATGGCACTACTCTCAGGAAAATGGTTAATTAAATAGATGAAAACCACTAATTTTAAGCTTGTTTAGCTTTATCTTGCACCACAGCTTACCAGTTCAGCAATGTTGTTGTTGGTAAGAATGAGCTCTGTGAGGCTGGGCAGAGCCTGTTCCAGGTTCTCACCAATCCGACTAAAGAACAAAAACCAAAGGTTTAATTTAGGGCAGGAATTAGCAACGCTGGAAATACAGAGAAACACAGTAACATAGAGGAGCTCCCTGTAATCAACCCAGTCTGACACTGGCAGAAGTTTGAGTGAGCATCCAAAACACTTTTCTAATAAAGCTGGCAATAAATAAATAAGCTTCTAGAACATTAGATGCAATACGAGATTTAAATGCATTGCCTTGCAGGTATCCCTGTTTTCTTGTCTTTATGGGGCTGATTATTGAAATCCAAAGCTCTGGCCAAATCCCAAACTCTGCATCTCATTGTCCTGGCTGAGAAACTGAATGAGGAAGGAAACTGAAAGAGGGCCCATAGAGTACACAGTGCTGATTTTATTGCCTAAAACAAACACTTCTGCATCTACCCAGCACTGAAAGACACACACACCTCTCTCCCAGGAGCATTTTCCTCTGCCCCTTACCAAATCCTGTTGTTATTCATCAGGAGAGTTTTCAGCCTCCGCAGCAGGGGGAATCCGTCCAGTTTGCGGATCTCATTGTCAGAGAAATCAATTGCATCAAACTGGTCCAGAGTGGCACCCAAGTTCTCAATGACAGGGATTTTATAACCTGGAGAGAGAGTGCAAGGCAGGGATTAGAAAGTGCCCACAGCAGAGCAGAATAAAGCAAAGCAGAGTGCATGGGGGCAAATCTGGATGGACTGAGGATGCTGATAAATCCCAGACAAAACATCTCTGGCCCGACTCTCCCCATTAAAGTCGACAGCCCCTGCGGCTTTTCCCCCAAGTTCCTCTCCCTCCTCCTTCCTCCCCCAAGTCCCTGCATGTATGTGTTCTCCGAGCCAAACCCACCTTTCCCGCACATCTCCCGTGCTGGGGGCACATCCCGCCCCCACCAAAGCACATCCCTCCCACATTTCCCCCTATTTCCCCTTCGTTGTAGTTGGAACGAAATGATCTTAAGGTCGATCTTCCAACCCAAGCCATTTCACGACGCTCTAATTCACGCCCTCACATCCCCCGCACGTTCCGCAGCCACTGGTGCCTCTTTAACCACCTCCAATCCCCAAACCTACGGCCACCGCAGCCCCTCCAACAACCTCCCCGCGGCTTCCCCCATCCCGATTCGGCACCCCCGGTCACCGAAGGCGCCAGGCCCCATCGCAAGATCCATCACGGACCCTCCATGCGCCATCACAGACTTCTCCCCCAGGACCCGACACAGTCCTCCCCCAGACCCCATCACCGACGACCCCCAGGCCCCACCACACACACACAGAGGCCTCAGCCCTCCACGCTCGCCCGGCCCCTTCCCGGCACAGCCCCCCTCGCCCCGCGGGGCCCGCGCACCGCGCAGGTCGAGCTCCCGGTCGCGGACGGCATTAGTGTACTGTGCCGCCTGCTCGATCAGCTCCGCCGTGAGCT
>VZTN01000481.1:369377-406474 GCA_013400515.1 Erpornis zantholeuca
GCACTGCCCTGCTCCCGGGCCGACACTAACCCCAGCTCCCCATCCCGGGCACTGCCCTGCTCCCGGGCCGACACTAACCCCAGCTCCCCATCCCGGGCACTGCCCTGCTCCCGGGCCGACACTAACCCCAGTTCCCCATCCCGGGCACTGCCCTGCTCCCGGGCCGACACACTGCTCCCCATCCCGGGCATTCCCCTCCTCGCCGGGGCCAGCTCCCAGCCCCACGGCCGAGCCATGGATCACAGGCTCAGTAGGGACTTGGCTTTGCCGTCAGCAGTTCCCTAAAGCAGCACGGATGCCGCCAGAGGTTCCCTCCGACCGTATGGTGTTTCCAGGCACAGATTTATCTGCAGAAATCCGGGCAGAGCGGGCTGGGAACACAATTCATGCCATGTTCTTCCCTTTGGACAGAACTGTGTTCGGGCACTTGCTGCTCCCCTCCTGCTGCACAGCCAGGGCACCTTCCACAACAACCACAGCTCGTGGTGCTTTCCCTCCACCAGCAGCAGCCCAGCCTTTGCTCCTGGACATTGCGCTGCCTATGAGCCCCTTCCCCCTGCAGCATTTGGGGCAGTTTCTCTGTCACTTCCATGTGCATTCCTCGTCTCAGAGGTGCTGTGATGGGCTGGGAACGCCTCACAGGCTGTGGCATGACACACGTCCTTTATCTGTGAAATGAAATATGCTTATCCCCCTAACCTTCAGAAATTTGGGGAGCAGCAAAGAAGAGCTGGGATTAGCACTGGGGTGGCTCTGGCTGCCGTGTCTGGCCAGGAACTCCCAGGTCCCTGGATCTGAGGCTTCGGCACTGCCACCAGGGAGGGCTCAGTTGGTGGGTGAACCACACTGAAGGCCACTGGACAGAGGGGAACATGTAAAGGGACACAGCTGACCACCCCCAGGGCCCAAAACCGGCAGAATGTCACCAAGCCACACCTTCTGGGGAAATTCTTCCCAAGCCTGCAAGGCCCACAGAGCGAGACGAGGAAGGATGAATTCTGTCTCCACTGCTATCCAGGGAAGGATATTTTTCGTGAGCCATGACATTTCTGTGAACCCAGAGGATGTGATAATAGGCTAAACGCTGCAGCCACGCTTGGCACTGTGCAGGGATGGCTCATGCTTTTCTTTTGGGAGCTTCTAAGGGCATCACCCCGGGCGTGACGCCTGGCTCAGTCCCCAGGATTGCAGCGTCAGAGCTGGCGCTGCGAGGGGTCAGCTGGGCTCAGGCAGCTCCTGTGCTCCCTGCTGTGAAAACTCCCTCACCAAAGCTGTATGGGAAAGCACAGAGTCAGGTTTTTATAACAGCTGCATTTGTTTTATAACATAGGAGGGAGCAAGAACAAGAGGGAGCTGTCATAAGAAAAGCCCAAGAATTAGCAGCACTGTTTTACATGACTCAGGCATCATGCAGCGTTAAAGACAACAGAGAGTTTAGCCATTTCAGGCAGTTGTTAAAAAGAGACTCTTTTCAGCCTCCTGGAAAGCAGGTCCTGCCTCTGAAAAGGCCAAATAAAACGTGGACCTGTCTCCCTTAGCACAATACATCTGTTTGCCTCAGCTTTGCAGCCACAATAGAATTGTAATTGCAAGCAGACGGGTTCTGGGTCTCAGACGCTGCACACAGCTCTCAACAGCCCTTTCTTTGCAATGGAAACTCAAAGCAATGATTTTTAAGATCTGTGTTCCCCACCTGCCAACTACACAATGGCAGATGGCTGTGGCTGCAACCCCACGGCCAAGCTGCAAATGAGGAGTCAGGCTGCGCTAAGATTTTCCAGAAAAGAGCTATTATGGATTTGGCTTTGGTGCCAAGAGACAACAGAGAAATGAGCTTTAATAAATTGCCTAAATATGCATTTATCTTGAAGACACAGCCACTTTGATCCTCAGAGCATACCAGAGTCAGACTTTAATAGCTCAAAGCAAGTATTGCAACAGCTTGGAGAAATAATCTGAATTTTATTACTTTACAAGAATGATTTCTGAGGAAAACGCTGGAAGCTGATGTTGTTGCATGAATTCAATGTGCAGAATTTGTTTTCCTTTCCCTGGCAGGCTGGAAGGCAGCAGAAAGCAGGATAGAGCTGGGACTGCTGGGGACTGGTCATCTTAAATTGCATTGCTTTTCTCAGTGTGTATTTTAAGTTATGTCAAGATGTAAGAGTAAGCATTTTCCTTTTTTTGTAGCATTTCAGTACATCTAAATATACCAGGGAGAAGTATTTACAGGCAGGCTGCTGTGAGCCAGAGAACTGAAAGGCTGGCACAGTACTCCTGATCACAGCTCCTGTTTTTTGACTAACAGAGCAGGAAAAATGAAGTTTGGTATTTTCCAACCAAAGGGGTAGAAACAAGGAGTGTGTCACCCCAGTTCTGACCTCTGGTTTGGCCTGAGACTGAAAGGGAAATCCTGTAGCAAGAGAAGGAATCACTGTATGTGATAAATACACATTTATAATCTGACAAATGTGAAGACCAACAAAATGCAGAAGCCCACAGCAGCACATCTCTGGGAATGCATCTTCCCATGTGGGAGGGCTCCATTCCTTTGTTTTTCCCCACTTAAAAAGCTCAGTTCCAGATATGCAGACACTAACTACCCTGGGCACTTGGCCCATGGTTATTGCAAAACCAACACGACAAATAAAAGGCTCCACAGGTCCCTCCATTCCCCAACCACACCAGCAGCTCCTCTCCTTCCGAGCCAGCCAACTGGGAACAGTAGCCCCGTGGTTCCCAGCTGCTGGGAACTGCAGTGGGGAAACTGGGGGGTCAGGATGCTCCTTGTACGAGTGGGAAAGGGGAGCAAGCTCTTCTGCCAGCTCAGCCAGGATCCCCCACACTGCAGAATACACCCAGCCATGCCCAAGTACAGCCCCAAGCCCCAGACAGATGGCCCTGGGTGCACCAAAGATGCCAGCCCAGCCTGGCACATGGCAGGTATTCAGGATTTGGGTTTCTTCTGGAGGTAAAAGACCTTTACAACAATAGTGAGGTTTTTGCAGATGCAGCTCATCTGTTCCTGAGTATTTCTCTGATCAGGAGCTCCAGCCAGGGGAGCTGCTTTGTCCAGCAAAGTAAGGATGTGCAGTGCCTCCAGTCAGGGCTGCATGAATTTGGAAAAAGCACAGATTCATTTGTCAGGGGAGATCAATAGTTTATTAACTTAAAGATCAGGTCACCAAAGCTCCATCTTTCCTTGGATTTGGTCCAGGTAGGTGAGGGCTGGAGACAGTGTGGCTTTCCCCTCCTCACCTGGCTGAGGTGAGCTCTTATGGGCAAGCCCAGGCAGGGCAGATGTCGTTGCAGCCAAAACCAAGCAGGGATTATCCCAGCTCCGTGTGGAACTGGTGACAATTCATACTGGAAATTTCACTGGCGAAAGGTCTAACTCATTAAAACTATTAACAATGAAAATCAGAACATGCAGCATAGGAAAGGCTGTTTACATATGTCTGGTGCAAAGAGTGGCTTTGCAGGGTCAGAGAGGAGAAAAGGAGAAGAAATAAGACACAAAAAGATACCCCACTCCCATATAAAAAATAGTCCACCAAGAAAAAAACATGGATTGTATAAGTTATTTTTTAAAAATCTGTAAAACAACATAGCCAAGGATATTTTAAACACAATTATATAAACACCACATGACTTACTGTTAAGAGAGAGCATGAAAAGGTTTGTTTCGGGGAAGGGTTTTGTAGAATTAAGTTTCCTGGCTGGATCCCTGGAATGTCTCTTTTGGGAAATGGATGCCCAAGAAAAATCACTGCCATGAACAGGAGGATTTTGTGAGAGAGGGGTGTACCCAGCGAAACAGGGGAAGGATCGTAACATAAAATGCCAAGAAAGATTAATTGGGACAACATCTCGTTTAGAGGAAGGATTTAGCTTGTTCCAGAACTGAATTAATCAGCAATGTACAAGCAGTTCCAGGAGGGAAACACATTTCTTGGTAAGGTTGGTCCGTGTGGACACCCCTGGCCACAAAACCCTATGACTCCTTGTAGGCACATGGGTTTTGCCTGGCTGCAGTTACCTGCAGGGCAAAGCCCTGCTGGGCTCACACACCTGCAGAGCCACGTGGGGCAGCTCTGGCTTTGGTCCTCAAACCTCCAGTTATTGCCACGGCCAGAGGGAAGCAGTGACTGACCGAATCCGAACAGGAGTGCCGGAGCGAGCTGTGGGGCCCTGCTCCGGAGCCGCCTGGTTCATCGTTTTACCTATGTACAGGGCACTGCACTGGCAGTGCAGGTTTAGATCAGCTGTCACCTGGCACAAAAGGGTACCAAAAATGGAGCCAGAAATGGCTCTTTCCTCGCAGGTGTGTGAAGTCCTGCATCCCTTGTGGCGAGGGCTCCCACCGGCCGCTGGGAGCAGGCCGCTCAGTAGGATTTCTGCGAGGAACCAAGCGTGTGTACATGGATCATGCATTGGTCCCTGCTCACCAGGAGTGTTTGAGAGTGTTAATATCACCACTTGTCTGTTGCTTCCGGGCCTTGACCACTCAGGGTACGCTCCAATCTCTTAACATATTGCTATAGAAACGCACCGACAGTGATATTAAAGCTATCAAACTTACGAGCGAATGCTTGACAGCACCATGTAAACTCTCCCAAAGCTGAAAAAATAAACTTTTGTCCTAAACATTTGGCAAAACTGGGCTGGCAGTCGGTGGAAGTCCTGGATGGATGCAGCCACTGAACTTTACCCGGCCATAAGACACGTCTGACAGCAGAACTGCACAAACAGCTTCTTTTCACAGAGCTTGTTTGATTTCACCATCTCACAGAAAGTCTTGTCAGCTGGGAGGCCAGGGTGAGGAACAAGAGAAAATGAGAGCAGATTAACATTTTAAATAAACAAACATTGCACATAACAGGCGCTGCAATTTTGCCAGTGTTGGGGGAGACAGAATTGAAAAGGAGGTTCTTTCTAAGGGCATCTTTCACATGGTTTTAATGAAGGAATAAAGGAGCTTTGCAGTGAGTGGGAGAAGAAGCCCCAAGACTAAACCATAACGAAATACAAACGCTTGGACGTGTTTGAGCAACAGGCAGATATCCAGAAGCAATGCCAGGTGAGCCACCTGCCCCCCACAGCCAGAGCCCAGCCCACTGCAGCCATGCCCCAGCAAGCCCAGGAGCTCCAGCACTTTCAGCTTTATACAGTGAAAGGAATCCCCCAAACCTCTCATTTTGCTACCATGGGAGCACTACCATGCCAGCAGTTCTGCCACTTACCATTGGTACAGGTTTCATTTGTCACACAGGAGCCACCAAGGAGGCTGTAACCTTCCCTACACCTGAGGCAGTTTCCACTGGAGCCCTCGCAGGCTGAGCAGTGGTCATCACACCTGGGGACAGAGATCCTGCTGTGGCCTGAGCCAGCACCAACACTCCAGGCCAGCCACCCAAAATGGGCTGTCAGCCAGACGACATCTGCTGGCACTGTAACAGCCAGAGGATGTGGAAAATGGCAAATTTGAAGCTTGAAAAGTTATTGAAACCCTGGGAAAATGGGCTCAGCGGTGCCAGCTCATTGCCCAGTGACAGCTAGTGACATCCCAAAAGCTCTTGACTGCTGGGAAGATTTGCTGGGGTGTGCACCTCTCCTTCCAGCCATCCCAGCTAGAAAAAGGGCTGCAAAGGGAACCTGTGCTGCTCCCATCCATTTGCTCAGAGTAAAGAGCCCAGCAGCTGTGCCTCCTGCCTGGGGACAGTGGCTTGTAGAGACCATGCCTGAAATCCCTAGAAAGGGATGCTGGTCTCTTGTTCCTCCCTGCTGAAGAACCAGTACAGGTGAGTGAAACCCCAGCAGGCAGGGATGGCGTTGCGTGTTCCCAAGTCACCTTTAATCCTTGCCTTTGGTGTTTGCTTTCATGAGGGTGAATCCACTCCCACTCCCCACTTAAAGCGCAGAGCTCCGGAGAGAGTGGGAGCAAATTGTTGCCTCCCAGCATCTCCCTGTCTCCCCCACACAGCCCCGTGCTGGGCCAAGGAGTGGGGAACACTCCTCCAACATGGCCACAGGGCGAACGGAACAGGTTTAATTGAAAGCTGGAATATTTACCTAAACATTGCTGTTCCTCCCACACCTCCTCCAGAGAGCCCGGGGCAGGGGCTGAGCCCCTTGCACCATAGCCCTAAGACACCTTGGCTGGCTCTGGCAGGGGAGCATGTGGCTCCACTGCTCTGAAATCCACAGGGCCAGGGTGTGTGGGGTCCAGCCCCACAGCTGCCCTGGCTCCCTCATCTTTATTTTAATTTCCCTTAAGCTGTGAGCTGTTTCCAGCATTATTCTGTCATGGCTGGCAGTGCTCCCCGTAGGCGCTGGCTTTGTTCTGCTGGTTCCATACCTCTTGCAGACTTTGTTGGGCAGCCCGTGGCTGTCGGCGGGGTAGAAACCCTCATGGCAGGTGGGGACACAGCGCCAGTGGGGTGCAGGGCCCTCGGGGGTGCAGGGGGTGCAGTCCTCCTCGCCTGGCCCTGTGGGGACAGAGAAAAAGGAAAAATGGCATCTGGGTGGTTTTGGAGACAGTGCAAGTGTGGCCCTAGCCCCACATGTGAAGAGGGGCACAAGCTCGGCTCTGTCTTGCTCACAAACAAGATCCTTGTTCTGTCACAGGGTTCCGCACATGTGCTCGGTTCCCACCCCAAAAAACTCAGCTTCCATCCCAAAAAACCCAGCCGGGACCCAGTGTCTGTCCCCGTGCAAAGCCAGAAGCTGGCTACCAGGGCTCAGGGAGGAACACCACATCAAAATCCCCTCTGGGCCATCGGCTACCACTCCCAAATGCACTGGTTTGTGTTTCCCCAGGGTAAAAAAGGAGATGCTGAACTGGGTCACACAGGAGCTGGAGTAGGAAAGGGTTCCAGAGAGGAGCTGGGAAAGCAGAGAGCACCACTCTGCTGACTCTGTGTTGTGACTGGAAAGCAAAGCTCAGTGATGGAGGTGGTATCATTAAAGGGCTTCCATGCACCAGCCTTGAGAAATGGTTATGTAGGAAAAGGAGACGAGAAAAGGCTGGAAAAATAATAGTGGTGGAGAACGTTCACACTGACTGGAATAAGAATTAGAAGGGAAATAATTTTCTTCAGGGATTAAGAGCCCATTCCCTTCCAGGCTTGCCAACAAGATCAATAAATATTTTGGATTTAGTCTAAGGCAATTGCCCATGTATGATAGAAGAGGTTCATGCCACTGAACATGGATTGTCTAGAGATCATATTATCATCAGATCTATGATGATTTCGAGGGCAGACGCAAACATTAACAATAGAAAATAATTGGACTTGCAGGAATAGAAAAAGGCAAGCTTTAAAGGGAGCGAGGAACTTGAGGCAGCTGGGGGAAGCCAGGAGCGGCCAGCCCAGCACCGTGAGGCGGCTGGGATAACACAGGATAACACAGGATACCACACTTCAGCTGCCTGACATTTTTATCAGCTGCAAAGCCACCTTCCATCACTCCAAGAGGGTTTTACAGCCTCCCCCGCAACCTTATTAAACTAAAGCACCTGGCTTCGGGGAGATAGAGAAGTAAAAAATGGCTCTAATAAAAATGTAAAAACTCCCCTAAAAGCCTTTCCAGCATGAGCATATACCTCACAAGACATGCTGGAGAGTTGGGATTGCTTTCCCTCCAGCATGCTCTGCCTCAGCTCAGGGTGAGTACAGTGGGAATTGGCTCTTGATGCACGAGGGTTTTGGGGTTTTGCATGGGATGCTGTGGGGCCAAGGACATACCTGTGCTGGCAGGGCAGGTCTCACACTGCCGGGGCTCCCGGCTGAGGTACATGGCAGGCTGGCACTCTGGCACACAGCTCTCCTCTGCCAGGCTGCCGGGAAAGCAGAGAACATTTCCACCCAAAGCTACAGGATATGGGGACTCAACACAGCCCATTCCCATCTCAACATCCCCCGGTGTGCTATGGCATCCTCAGCCTGCAGCGCAGGAGGTGTTGGAAAGCCAGCCAGCATTTTAGGAGAAATTAAAATCCTTCCTGGACCAAAGGGACAGCTGCAGGTTCCTTAATTAAATATCCAGAAGGAAATAAAATTATTTTCCCATGGGCAGCCAGCCAGGCTCTCCCAAAGACCTTTTGCGCCATTGAGGCTCCCCAGAATAAAAGGAAATTGGTTCAGGGCCGTGGCTGGGCCAGTGCTGCTTCGCTGTGGCAGGGATGATTTGAAGTCCCGGCTTAAAAGGATATTGGCCAATAAAAAACAAGCACCGTGTGGATTATGTCTGACAAGTGCCTCCACTTGTGCTTTTCCTAGGGAGTAGATAATCTTTTGGCAGCGGGAATTTCTTTGTCTGAGCGAGCCCCACTGCTACACCACCGCTCTGATTCACTTACAGTGCCTGAACACTGCAGACTGCTATGGGGCTGTACTTCCACGAGCAGGTCATGGGATGGAAAACAGCTCCTCCCTAGTGCTGACACAGGGGTCTACATCCCACAGGTGCTGTGGGACCAGCAGCAGTGGCACCCATTGCCCCTCACAGGGTCAGGGCTGCCCTGCCTGCACCTGAAATGCTGGAAAATCACTGTTCTGTACCACACAACAGGTACATCAGATAAAATCTTCAGCACGGATGAATCTGGGGGAAGGGTTTCTGCATTTGCAGGGAGCATTCTCAGCCTGGCTAGAGCAGCTCAGCCTGATACCAGCTCTACACAGCACACCCTGGAAAGAGCTGGGGAAAATGAAATTAAATTTAAACCACAATTTTCAGCTAAGAAAAGGACACTAATCACCACCTTTAAATTCCCAGACCTCCAGCACACTGCACCACAGCTGCAGCACCATGGAAGCAAGATCTCTGGTCTTTAACTTAATTCACTCTCTAATTTCCCATCGGTTTTCCCAAATTTAAACCACAGGTATGAATGCTGCAGGTATCAACTCCTCCCGTGCTGGTGTTTTACCTGAATCCCTCTTTGCATGCCGTACATTTGTCTGCTTCACCAACACATTTTTTACAGCTTTGATGACATTTCAGACAGCGTTTCTGACCTTTCAAAAAACAAAGCAAAGCAGGAAGAATAAAATTTGGACGGTGATTTGCAAGCAGCAGTCAGAGCTGCAAAGCCCCACTGCACTCCAGCACCAGCTCCCCAGGGTGGAAAGGCACAGCCCTCCCCAACAGATCCTTGCTATTGCAGGTGACCTTATCTGTCATTGCTTGCTAAAAAGAAATGTGCTTTGCAAGCAGCCAGGATCATTAATTACAGTCTTCTAATTAAGAGCTTTGAGTCGAGCACCTCAACTTTGCACCACCCTCCAAACACCCAGAGATTTCCCTCCTCCCTTCACCGTGCAAAGTGTGTCAAGGGGGAAATTCAAAGCCCATACTCAAAAATCAAGGTGTGTTCTCCACCCATGGCACTTAAAATAGAAGCAACCCCTTCATAGCCTCATGCTGCAACTCGCAAGCGATAAACATCCTTACGCTCCTCGGCGTAGAACCCAGGCGGACACAGCAGCACGCAGGTGCCCATCTCAGGGTGGTGGTAGAGATTCCTCTTGCAGGCTGTGCACTGGCTCGGTCCCCTCCCGACGCAGCGCTCGCAGCCCTTGTGGCACCGCCGGCACCTCCGGGCGCCGTTGTCACCAAAAAACCCAGTGGGGCACGAGCTCACACACATCCTGGGGAAGGAACCGGGAGCGCCTGGGCTTTGGTGCCAGCAGTGGTCACCAGCACCCGCCACCGTCCCCTTGCCCACAGTGTTTGGGGCATCCCCCAGCCTTGGCAGCAATTTGAGCTCATTTACTTCTTATTCTTGTGATTTACAATGTCTTGAAAGTCACAACTCTAATACGGAGACAGAGAGTCTCTTGTCCCAGGTGTAGGTAAAGTTTCCCCAAGCCATCCCAAGAGACTGAGGAGTGGAAACCCCAGCTCCTGAAGTGATTTGGCACCTCAGCTGGCTGTCCCTTGGGTGTGGGTGACCCCAGCCAGTGAAGCCAAAAGTTCTTCCCCAGCATGATTCTGTGGCCAAGGTCCTCCAGGACTCTCCAATTCCATATCCTCCACCCCACTGTATCCTAATTCAGGACAGGGATTCTCACACCTCCTCCTCCATCCATTTGATTTCTCATATGCTTCTTTCTCTGTGCAAATATCTATCACCCACACTAAGGTGTGAGACCTGAGGAAAGGTGCTGCTGCCGCCCAGGGGTTCCACAGGGACACCCCACCACCTCTCACCTGCCAGTTTTCACGCTGCCCAGGCTGTAGTGGATGCAGTTCAAGCACTGGTCAGCGTTGGGGCCATCACAGCCCTGGTCACCACACTCAGGGTGGCACGGACCTGAGGAGGGAGAGACTGGCTCAGTGTGGGAGAAGCTGAGCACCCTCCAGGCACCACTGCCAGGATGCCCCGAGCACACCCTTCCTGGACCAATGGACACCTGGACCCTTCACCTATTTTATTCTATATCCTATATCTATTATATTTTAAATTTTATCCTATCTATCCTATGGAGCTGCATGGCTTTGGGTGCTTGTCCTTCCTGCAGCTCATCTTTCCCAGCATGAATCCCACCCAGCCATCCTCTGGCTGAACACTGGTGCAGGAGCAGCTTTGAAAAAGGGACCTGCTCCTCAGGGAGCAGCAGAGACACCCGCCCCTGCCCGTGATGGAGGAGGGAAGGTGGGCAGAGGAGCTTTTTTTACCGCTCAGACAGCTGCACCACCAATTTGTGGCAGGAATGCTAGGACGGGGCATTTTCCTACCTTCTAATTTCACCATCCTGCTGCCCCGTGCTGGCCACAGGCGCTGCTCCTCCCAGCCTGCCTCAGCCCTAGGCAGGATCAGGCTTCGTGGCTCCCCCAGTTTTTATCAGGGTTTTCATTTTCCTGGGTACTCTGGGGGGAACAACGTGGCAGCTCAGCCAGCACTAACCTGCATACTCCTCCTCCTCCTCCGCCACCTCCACCTGGCTGTGCAGGAAGGCGACTCTCGATGGCTCCATCTCTGATGTTGGCACTTCCAGTGACCTCCCCCGGGACTGGGGCCCACTCAGCGCAGTGTAGGGGTGCTCGCCCGTCCCGTAGAAGATGAGGCTCCACTCCTTCAGCTTTCCTGTGGGGCAGGTGCAACATCACTCATCCTGCTCCCTGTCTTGCCCATCTCTGGGAGACCCAGATTTGGGGGAAGCAGGAGGAGGCTGGACTGGACCATCAGGGTGTCACCAGTGGCACAGCAATGCAGAAGCAAACAGTGAACATCCAGAAATGTTCATGAGCCCCTGAGCTTCCAGCCCACACAAATGCAGCTGTTTAAGGCACTTACAAAGGATTTTTAATTCCATAACTCATCTGAGGAACGGCAGCATCACCACAGTCTCTGTGTCCAACGCTGAAGAGAACCAGTAATTTTAAAAGCTCCACAATAGAGGATTATTTCTGTCTGACAAAAGCCACCCGGCACACACTGGATTATTTCTTGCTGCTGTTGCTCCAGCCGTCTCTTTGCCCGACACAACAGAGGTCTGAGCTTGGCATGCCCCAAAACACTGTGGTGCACCTGGTGAGACCCCCTCAAGGCTTTACACCCACACCAAGACCCTCCATGAGCCACATGGCTTTGGGGAGAGAGTCCAAAAATGCTGCTGCTTCTTTCCAATGCTCTTTTTCCTCCAATTCCCCATCAATGCGAGTCACTTCATGCCCGCAGCATGCTCGGTTTTAATCCCCGTGTTTCCAGGGAGGGCTTAAAATTTCCAATACCCAAATCCCTCGGCTCTCCCAAAGGCATGAGAGGACACACCTGCTGCACCAAGCACTGCTGGTGTGGAGCCTGCGAAGGGTCAAGCTCTGGCAGCATCAGCTGGGGAAGCACCTTTGCCAAAAGAATTGAATTTGCTTTAAATCTAAAATATCCTGTGTGAGGAAAGCCCAGGCTGCAGAGGGCTGATGTGGGGTGCAGCAGTACCAGTGACATGACACTCACAGTATTTAATTGATATTAAATTAACCAACTTAGTGGTATTAAATTAACATTTAATAGCCATTTCTGCTACCAGCTGGGAGCATCTTCCCTCTTTTTCCACTTGCTGTGCCTTCTCTGCTTCAAAACCAGTGCAAACTTTTTGAGGAGATTACTTAATGCACTCATTTTCAATTGTTTTTTCAAGCCCTGATGCCTGTGAGGGGCTCAGAAACGCCTGCCACGAACTGTAAATACTGGGGGAAAAGCAGCTCTGTGGGCGCTTTGCTGCTGCTCTCTGAGTTCAAAAGATTTTGGGTGAAGGCGGCAAACAGAAACACTTTCTGTGCAATGCACCCCCACGTGCACCTCCCGCCAGAAAGTAGCGTGGGAGAAATTTTTAATATACTTCTGGCTTCCTATCAATGATTTTGTGGATTTAACACCCCCACAACACACTCCAGCCCCAGGCAGGATGCTTCATGTCCTGCTGCCCCCAGCCAGCAAGGAGGCTGCTGCTTCCCGGCGGGGTCGGATCCTGCCCACACAGCTCCTGTGCTGGGAAGGGGTCAGGGAGCAGGCGGCCAAGCTGGGGACAGGGGGACACAGCAGGGTTGGGGACATGCAGGAGGCCAGGCTGAGCCTCACCACCCCCCACCAGCGCGGTGGCAGTCCAGGGAGGATGTCCATCCATCTGCAGCCTGAGGGGCATCATCCCCTTGTGCCGTTGCACAACCAGCCCACATGCCAGATGTCCCAGCAGTGAAGCAAAACAAACAAACAACAATTACAGCTCTTGGGTTTCCTCATTTTGACTCATTACAGTTTAATTTTGGAAACCTGGCTCTCGGGTGCAGCCTGTTTACTGCTGCTGCTGCTGGGAGAAAACCAGCTTCCAGCTCAGCCAGACCAGCAGCCTCCCGCGTTCAGAGCTGACGTTTCATTCCCATTTTTGAAAATCTGGGCAATACAGAGACCCCAAAACTCAGAGCAAAATTTACAGCCAATTGAAGCAGCCTACAAAGGGTTTTGGGAGCGAGAGGGATTGGTGGGCACTGGGGGATCCTTACCTTGCACGGCGGGGTTGCGCACTTGGGATGGTGTGTCGTGGATCTCCAGGGTCCACTCCCCTGCCGCCCGCTCCCCCCAGCAGTGGACGGTCATGAACTCCCAGCCCTTGAAGCCCTCATTGGAGTGGTCAAACACCCTGTAATGGCAATGCCATGCACCAAGAAATGTGACTTTGAATGCCGTATTCTATCAGAAAAGGTAGATAGGTAATTGAGGATTTTCGGGATCCTTGCATGCACACACCTTTGCACCAAGCTCTCCTGCAGCTGAAACCTGGGCATGCTCCCCACTTTCCCCAAAAACCCAAGGAAACTCACAGCAATCCCATACAGGAGGATACTGCCCAGCCCAGACACGCCCTGGCTCTGGCTGCTCTCACCTCCTGGCGAGGAGCTGTGACCGTGTCCCGGCTGGAGAGATGAGGCTGATCTGGAGGTCTCCCCGGCGTGGGTGGGCGATGCTGAGCCGCACCACGACGTGCTCCAGGTACAGCACGTGCTGGTCCCGGTGCTCGGCGCAGGCGCTGCTCAGGGTGCTGGCACGCAGCACATGGTCTGCTCGGATGTACCTGCCAGGGACAGGGCATGGCATCGGGATGGGGACAGAGTGCCCCCAGCTCCCGGGCATGGATGCCTTGTTATATTTGAACCTGGTCTCCTGCTGCTTCACAGCAAAAATTATCTTATCTGCCACTGCAATTCCCAGTGTCCTAGCACAGGAATTTGCTGAATTGCTGGATGGTAACGAGATGAGTTTGAAGTGCTTCAAAGATCTATGCCTTATGGGCTGCAAGGGCGCTGCTTTATTATAATTACAAGTGCAGTGCTCCTCTTTGGGCTGTAATTAGTGTCTGTATCAGATAAATAGCTTCATGAACACACTTGGCTCTGCACTCATTCCTGTTTTGCATATGCAAGTCTCTAAAAGACTTTTCTGATGAACAACTCTCTTACTCTACAGCCACGCAATGGTAAATGAGGAGTGTCCACTCAGTCAGATCCCCAGTCCCACTCTTTAACCCATGAGGGACTAAGCTACTAAAGATGAGAGGTGAATCTGAGCTAGTTTGAACCTGAAGCCAAATTCAAAGAGAACCCAGACACCGGAAATTTGGGAATCTTTGCAACAAATCATCAGTTTTTGGTGTCTTCCATCAAGACAAAGTGTTCGGTGTAAGAGGGCAGAGAGACAAACACGTCACCACTCACAGAGGACCCAGCAGGAAAGATTGGTTTGGTCTCTCACTGTCAGCCCTCAAAATTTCCTTGCTGATCACTGGTCTGGGAAGTAATATCTTGCAAAAGGGAAAAAAAAATCGCCCACTGTCAAAGCTGGCCCTGGAGAGCCCTCATGGGACCTGCACTTCACCAAGCCATAGCACAGACCCCACTACACTCACTTGGGCACCCTGTCCAGGCTTCCCACGCAGATGTGCTGGGGAGGAACCATCTTCCACTTCTTGGCTTCCACCACAATAGCATCAGCATCCACCAGCCCAAAGCCATATAGATGGCTAACTGGAAAGAAAGAAGACTCAGAAACCCCCAGCCTTCCCAGCAGGGATCAGCAGCTCCTCCTCAGTGCTTGGTGGAGCATCCTCCAAGCATCAAGGAAGGTGTGGAGTTGACCCCGTTGGGGTATGAGGTGCTTCAACACATGGAGCTCATCCCCCTGGCCAAGTTATGCTCCAAATCCACATTGGCACCATAAAAAATCCATTGCTGGGAGCAGCCCAAGGAAAGCATCAAGAAACTCATCAAGCAGTTCAGGAGAGTCTCCACCAAACAAGTTTTCCGAATCTCTACCAAGTAAGAGTCCCAAGCATCTCACTCCATGGCTTCCTGCCCTCTCCTCCCTTCACTTAACAGCCTGAAGGTAGGAACCCCCAAGGAACCTGACAGTGGCCACCCACGGTGAAGCTCTGGAGACCTTTCTTTTCCCTTGGCTGGCTGTTCTTGCCCTGCCACCTCCATCCTCATGGCTCTCACCTTTATGCCCTGCTCCATTGGTTTTCCAGTCGGGCGCTCGCAGGTGCCCTGGCCGCGAGGTCTTGACCAGCAGATGCTGGACGTCCCTCCAGGTGAGCAGGGGGCTGCAATGACACGTGGCTCATGGGGTGGTTCTGCTGTTCCCAGTCCTCCCAGCAGCAGCAGGTACCCCGTTGAGTTAAAAATAAAACAAAATAAAACCAGCCACCCCTCTTTCCTGCTCAAAAAAAAAGCAAGAATTGGTGGCTTAAATGCTGACACCTTGCCACCACTTGAGGTGCTCCAGTAGAGTGGCGTGCCTGAGGAAGGGATGAATATCATATACCATGGGAATATCAGGATTTACTCCTAGATAAGGCTATTTAGCTCTCACACTCTAGCGTACAAATGAAGCAAATCAGGAAGGTTTTCCCCATTTTTTGTAGGACACAGGGAGTAAAGCACATCCTGAGGCAGGATAGCGGGTTTGGCAGCTCACTGATACACAGTGCTGAGCAAATCTTCCCTTTATAGGAATAACTGCAAAAAATTGCTGGAAATAAAACCTGGACTGTTCATTAAACAGAAAAATTAAACTCAAATTGCCTCTACCTCCCCAGACTGGGTTTGTGTGCTCAGAGTGCTGGACTCTGAGTGCTCTGTGCTTCTGAGCCCCCTCATGACCCCAGCTCAGGGATATTGCTGGAGAATTTTCCCCACTTTACTTACAGTCAGTTGTTCAGCATCTCGAGCTGGGATTTATATTGCTCTCGAGCAACATTTAAAGAAAGAAATTCAATTTATTCTCTCTTGTCATAATGGAATGTCTGAGCACCAAGCTCTGCTAGTTAATGTTGCCATTTATGCCTCAGCTAAACAATTCAAAAATTACATCTAAAGCTTTTAATATATTTGTAATGAAAACAGCATCTCCGGAAATGCTCTCACCCGACCTGGGTGTTGGGATTAAACCAGAGGAGGAGGAATAGAGCTGCAATCCAATTCCTGGATGAGAGTGCAGCGCTGCCCTGAGGCTTATTCTTATTCCCAGCCTTAATTTTATTTCCACTCCATAAAAATAATAAGCTCATGAGAAGACACTCCATGAAGCAACACAGGGATGCCCAAGGGCTGTTCCTGGGCTGGGGGACCATGATGGAACCAGGATGGGACCAGGATGGGGACAAGAGGAAAAGAGCAGCTCGTTTGAACCAAGGGTGTGTTGCTGACAGCCAAGTTCTGTGAGTTTCTGACATTATGAAAAAGTAGTTCTTTTTCCCCAGAAATGCAACACTTGCTGAAAAACCATCACTTCTGCTGACATTTCCCAATGTCTGTGATGTTTTCTGACTTTTTTTTTCCAGGAAGTATTTATAAAACTCGCTTCGGAGCTGGCTGTCAGCGGTTTCAATGCACCTACTGAAAAGCCTGACTGATGTCACCAACCCCAAACTTTTCAACAGGTGGCAACAAGCGAAGAATTAGATCAATAAAACACCAGTGGGAAGATCAGATTCAAAACACCAATGCTGTGTAGAACCTTGCCAGAATGGAGCGATTTAAAATAACTTTGTCCCATTTTGAATCACTCCAGAGGAAACAAAATCACCTTGTTTCTTTCACGTTTTGCTTACCAGGTGCTAAATGTGGGAACACTTCTCCTTACACTTACTTTGCCTCTAAAGCCAAGGCGATGATGCCTGCGACCATGGGGGCGGACACGGAGGTGCCAGTGTGGCCATCGGTGCAGCGGTGCCGGAGATCCGTGGTGACCTGTGGAGAGGGGAGATGCAGCCCCTCCCAGCATTTGTTTGGGAATGCTACCAGAGAGGAGCTGAGCCTGATGGTATCCAATCCCTGCCACAGTTCCAATGCCACTGGGGCACACAGAGCCCCAAAAATGGGCTGCAGATACATTTGGCGCATGAGAAATGTACCCCTGTGCTTCCATTTTACTCTGCTCAAAGGTGCAAAAACTGTTTGAAAGAGGGAAAAAATCCATATGGCTGTGGATCAGCAGGAGGAAGAGATGATGGTGAGTAGTGTGAGCAGGGCAGGGCTGGTGTGGGTACACGTCCAGGGGTGCATATCAATCTGGGCCATATTAAACACTTTCCTTAAAACCTCCAGCTCCTGGTCTTTGACAAGAATTTCCATTTACATAGGGAGAAAAAAAAGCCATTTCTTGCTCTTTTGTTCTAATACAGGGCACAGTGTTTCAGTACCAAAAATTTGGAAAGGAGGTAGGGGGCTAAGAGATGCTTTTTCTCATTTTAAAAAGCTCCTAAGTTTTGATTTAATTAGGTGATTTCTGGATGGGAAGCTGGTATGGGTTTTTTCCCAACAATGCTCCAGTAGCACTGGACTGAGGCTGGCCTCAGCCGTGCAAACACTCCTGAGGTGCCATGAAAATGGCACTTGCAATCTGTTTTCTGGCTGGAAATCCATCTTTTGGGGACCAAAGAAATCACTCCTTAATACAAAAAAAATTTATTTACTTGTTAAAAAAAACCGCAAACCACTATTTTTGGTAAGAAGACCTCACTTGGGTGGAAAACTCCCTCCTCCCTAGGCTGGGTAACATGCTGTGTTGGTGGGAGATGTTTTACTTCCCAAGATTCAGATGATGCAGAGGGATGTCAGTAATGATCAGCCTTGGTGTGACCAGGCCACAGCACCTTTTGGGTCAGGGCAAATATAGCCTGGGTGTCAGGGAAAACTGCACTGATCCACACGTGCACACACTTTCAGGCAGTTTCTTGGCTCCAGAACGACTCAGCTCCCAGTCTGGGGTTGCCACACCCCCATTAAATGCCTTCATCCTCCCTCTTTTTTCTCTCTCAGGCTAAAAATCCTCAAAATTCACTTTTCAAAGAAAAACAAGATACAATGAGCAAGTACTTTGGGGAACAGGTAAATATTTACATGGTTATTTTTGCAAACCTCCAGCCCTTTCACCCAGTTACCAGGGAGAACGTGACATCCCTGAGCTCTTGATGACCAGTGTAAAACCCACTGCAGAGCTAAGGACAAAGCCTGGCTCTCCCAACTGAGCCATCATCCAGCCCAGCCATGCAGAAAACACCCAGGGGATGCTGCCCCACTCGATGTTGGGGTAAAACTCACAATTTTCCGCTCATAAAACGCCCCGCTGCTGTAGGTGGTGGCGAGAGTGGAGGCACATTCCTCCAGGTACCAGGGCTTGTAGCCATTCTCAGTGGTGCTGCTGATGGAGATGGTGTAGATGCTGTTGGTGTAGCCATCACAGGAGCAGTAATCGCCCTCTCTGCCGCCGTTCCCTGATGCCCAGACAAAAATGGACCCCAGTCCCCTGCGACCCTGTGGGCACAGAGGGGATGGAGGGTTAGAGGAGGTGTTTGCCCAGGATGAGAGGCCATCTCGGCATGGGGAGGATGGCGTAAGTCTGATTTTTGGGGGTTTTGGGGAAGGATGGGTCCCACCCTGCCCAGTGCTCACCCCCTTGCACCAGTCCCCACACACATGGCCCTCAGCTCAGCCAGTCCTAGTTTACTGGCAGCGATTCCCCATAAGGATGGGAGAGCCTCCAGCACCAGGATTTTGGCATTTCCCATGGTGGAAAACATCTTGAGTACTCAGAGTCCCTGGACCAGGCACCAGCATGGTGCTTTTAGGGATGGCCCTGCAGGAGGAACTGGCAGGGAATTCCCAAATCCCAAATTGCCCAAGCCCATAAAGCCCTTCATGAACCACCCAAACCACCATAAACCTTTTCCCAGCCTATCCTTTAGGCTCCTTTTGTTTGCCTTTTATTTTTTAAACCCCAACCTTTTCTCTCCCCATCACTTAGCTGTAACATCTGATGGAGCCATCCCCAGTGAGCACAGCTGTGGGACCCCATTATAGGAATTGGGGGATGGGAGGGGTATGCTTGCTGCCCAGACCCCCCTGGAGCAGGGGGACAATCCCACCTTGCAGCAGCAGCTATGGTGCCAACAAAGGGTCCCTAAAGAAGCCAACACCACGGGAATGAGCCCCATTGACCCCTCCATCCAACCCACTGCCAGGACACCCAGGAATCGCCCAGCCCTGCAGGGGTTCACAAGCAAGGTGCTGACATCCCAAAAAGGAGGATTTTTGGTGATCCAAAAGGGTTAGGGGCAGGAAATGAAGTGGCTGGTTCTCTTCCGTGCCCTGTAAGGCAGAGCTCTCCGGGGAGGAGGGAGCGCTGCCGGGCTTGGCAGGCGATGGAAGCAGCGGAGCAGCCCCATCCTCCCCACGGCTGCTCCTGCCACGGAGAGATTTCAGCACCCGCCTGGACAGATCTGGTGTTTACCTCCCTCCCACTGCTCTGTGGCAGCTTTCTCCACAAAAAATAATAATAACAATAATAATAATAATAATAATAAAGCAACTGTGCTCTGGAGGAATTCACCAGGATTTGTGGTGGGCTTTAGGTGCCGAGGGGAGCGGGATGGTTTATTACCTGTCTCGCCCCCCTCCTGGGGCAGAGGCTCTCTAAGCTAACCCTGCCTCTGGATACACTGTCTAAGTCAGGCTCTTTCCTTACTTTATGAAAGTTTTCATTATCTGGGCTGCCTTCCAGCCAAACTGGGTGGGTATTTCCCCAGCAAAGATTAATAGAGCTGTCTGGAGCTCTGCAAGAAAAAGTGCAATTGCCAAGGGAATTACTGCCCTGCTCCACGTCACAGAGAGCTCAACCCAGCTTGCCAGCCCACCAAGCCTGCTGCTGGCATCTCCTGTCCCACTTTTCAGGGTTTCCTGGATCTCCAAGGTGGAAGCATCCCAGTCCACATGCTCGGCGCAGACAGTGACCATCCAGCTCACCCACACCAAAATCACCTCTAAGGATGGATCCCACTCCATGCAACCCAAGCTTTGCCAAATCACTAATCAGAGGAATAAAACCAGGCACAATTGGCCAAGCATGTGGAGATGTAGCAATGATTTTGATTGGGATCAGAAGACTGAGAGTCCAGACCTCCCTTTCATCCCTCGCCCTGAGTGTTGCACTCATGGGACCTGAGAAAGGCTCAGACCTGCTCCAAACCCACATCCCCACGATGTCCAGGCAGGGCTGTGCTGAGTGAAGGTGGGTTTGGAGCCACCACAGTCACATAAGGAGATGAACAGGCACATGAATGACATTACAACAATGCACAGTTAACACCTGACAGCATTTCCTGATGGAGTGAGAGCTCACCATGTATTGCAGCTCCCTCAGGTTGGAAAAATCCACTCTTTCTCTTTGCTCTCAAACAAGGAACAATCAAGATTTCTGTAAGCAGACCCCAAACATGCAGCTTCTTAATTTGCCATCCTCCTGAGCCAATGCAATGCCAGTGCAGGGCTCCTGGGTTCTATAAAACCTGGATCTGAGCATCATGTAAACCAGGGAATCCCTCCCTGGCCAAGCTGGGGCTGATCCAGCTCACCCCAGCAGCTCATAGGTTGGCTGTGGGATGCACAGCATCTCCTGCTTCCGCAGCACTGTGGGGCCTGGGTGCTTGCCCAATGACTCCATGAATGACCAGGATAAATATCCCCTCGTTAGCTTGGGAACTAATAAAGTGTGGCTGGAGGAACAAGAAACAAGATGATAAATTACCCTAGCACAATCCTATCGCTAATAGATAAAGGTTATTTTAATGTTTCCATTAAAAACTCAATTTTAAGGATTTATAACTCGGTTACAGCTGTTTGCTCGGGCTAAAGGTGGCAGTTAACTATCTGCTTGCAGCTTTCCTTGTTATTTAAGGAGATGGAGTTGGCAATTATGACCCGTGCACGCGTGATAGTGGGTGCTGCAAACACAGGGTGGCAGTGGGGGGACCAGGGTGTCCCCTGGGAGGCAAAAACAAGCATCCCAAGACAGTGGGGCTGTGCTAGGGAAGTACCCTGCTGCTGCCTGTTTGCTCCTGCATGGAAAAATAAGGTCTAAAAAGCAGCTTGTTCCCCCGTATTTACACGGCGTGAACTCCCCTGCACTTCAATGGATTCCTCGGCAGGCTCACCACCCCAGCAGGAAATCAAGTAAACAGTGGGAAAAACACTCCACCCTATTTTTAGATAAGAGGCCGCCCCGACTCCCTGCACGCTGCGGGAAGAGGCAGTAGAGGAAGGAATGGAGGCCGAGGTTGAAGTGGGAGCTTCACAGCCCAGCCTGGGGCTGCTGGCAATGGAAGCCCAACCCCAGATTCTCCAGGGCACCCAGGGAACATCCACTGTGGAGCCCTGAGCCACCGAGACAGTTACCTGCAGCACCAAGCTGCCAAGAAAGGCCTTTTTCCCAATACTTTAACCAATATTGGGCATTTTTAAAAAGTACTCAAAAGGGAAGGGGCACAGAAAGACCAGGGCATCCTCAGCAGCGACTGACAGCTGTCAGTCGCATGTGAAGTTGGCTGAACTTTCTTACTGGAGGGTCTCAAGGACAACAATCCATTGTCACATTCTGTGGCAACACCCATGTCCCTCCCCAGCCGTGACACAGCCACTCATTCCAGACAGAAAATCAGGGGAATGCTTAACATGACAGAGACCCCTGGGAGAGGATAGCAGGAGCCCAAGGAGAGTGGAGGAGGGGGTTGGACACATTGGGGTTTGGGATACAGCTGCTTCCATCCTTGCCAGCATCCAGGGGGGACACTTTGGGGTGCAAAGTTACCCCCCCAAGAACCACTTTGGGTTCCTCATACTTGCAACACAACCTGGGGCCTCCCTGCTCTGCCAGGGCTCTGCCAGCCATGCTGAGGGGTCCCACCATCACCAGGAACCTCCCGCCATCACCACCCTTGGCTGCCAAATCCACCAGAGCTCTTAGGGATGCTGGGAAAACTAGGAAAGGTTAGAGATGATTGGCTCCCCCCACCCCAGCCCTAGTGCTGGCATTGCCTCAGGGGGCCGAGCTGCCCATCCCCGGGCCAGACCCCGGGCCAGCCACGGCCCTTCCCACGGGACAGGAGGAGGAGGGCGAGCGCATCTGGGCGCTGTGGGATCCACACCTTTTTAATGCCTTGCTCAAAAGCCTGTTTGGCCAATAGACCAGGTCCATCAACTGTCTTCCCATCATCATCTGGCCCCCAGCTCGCGCTGTAAATGTCAATGTAATCGGGTCTGATGCCAAGCGACTTCGCTTCAACAACATCTGTTACATCTCCATCTAACATACGAATGCCTAAAAGCACAAAAACATCAGACATTAGGGCTTCATGGCGTGGATGACAGTGTGAGGATTGCAATCAAAGGGCTTTGTTAAGGGCGGCGGAAACCACACGGCTCAGGCGTGCCTGGAATAGCTTCAACCCATGGCCCCGCATGCCAACGAGCCTGGCAGCAGGATGCTGGGGAGGTATTGGGGAAATTCTCTGTGCTGCTGGCTTCCCGCCAAGTGATGGAGAAGGGAGTGTTAAAATTCACTTGCCCTTCATTGGTGGAGAACGGGTGGTGGTAGTGGTACAGCACTCCCCAGCGACAAAATCCCCCCACTAAAATCCTTTTTTCCTCCCCTTTTAATTCCTTAGCTAGCATATTTCCCTGCTTGGAAGATGCTGGTGTTTCCTGAACACTCATTCCCACACCGGTGGGATGAGGCCCCACCCCTTCAGTGAACATGACTGTGACTGTCCCCAAACCCCATCACTGCCCAAGCAATGCCAGTGGATCCCAAGAGAGGGGGAAGCCCCAGTTAAAACCCAGGCTATGGTTTGTATGGCCAAAATCAGAACCAGGACCCCAGCACATGGTGGGACAACAGTGCCACCTGGAATGACTCTCACTTCCAGCTGGGAATGCCAGCAGGTACCAGCCAGGATGCTCACAGGCAGAGCCCACCAGCCACGGTAGCATGGGCTGGGGGATTGCTGCCCACCCCCAGCCTCTGACTGCTGCAATACGAGAGTACAACCCCCTCTGCTCTCCATCACCCTTTCCCTGCTGGATTTCCTCTCCACACAGTGGGTAGAGGGTGCCAGACACCCCCACAGGCTGCCCAGAAACAGCCCTTGCAGGAAAAGCGATGCTGGAAATTTCAGCATCGTATTTTGTCAGGCAGGGAGAGCCTGGTTTATAAAAATGCATTTCCCCTTCCACATGTATTTTGTCTTAAAGCAAACAAATGCAGGCAGATGTCATTCCAGCTGCAGCTGCACTCTGGACACCAGTCAACTCAAATATCTCTTTCAGACACTGTCCCCGACCAGCCAAAACCAAGCTTAGAAATGTAAAACCAGGGAGCAGAGCTGTTCCCAAAAAATTCCTCTCTGACAACAAGAAAACACAAGGAGAAGGGGCGAAAAGCCAAGCCCAGTGTCTGAGCTGCACACAGCAAGGAAAACCAGCTGAGGAATGGGGTTTGTGCTTGCTGAATGTTTTCATCAGCAAGCCCAGAATCAGCCTAAAGTCAACCCAAAGCCAACCCAAAGCCTGCCCAGAGAGAGAGAGAGACACCCACAATGAGGGAATGTCAAATAATGGGGAGCAGGAGGGAGCAGGGGTGGGTGCTGCAAAATAAATGAGCTTTGTGTCACACAGGGAGCAATACTGACCTCCAAAGCGAGTGTTTGAGGAGAGAGAAGAGGAGGAGGAATGGCAGAAGCCCTTTCCTTGAGCAGTGATGTGTTTTGCCCAGGGCATATGAAAAGCAATGCAAGAGCACTGAAGAGCAGCCAGTAAAATTAGATGGGAGCTCTCCGAGTGTGACAAATAGGCTTTCCCAACAAGTTGTGCTCATTAATCGCTGCTTTATTTGTGTAATCCATCTAAAATCACTCTCGCTGCAGCTATAGCATATTTTCCTCCACGATCCCAAACTTGATACGGCTCAGACTCTATTTTTCCCCTTTGCCTGCTCACGTTGTGGGAAGCCCCCGGCCCCCAGCTCTCTGCCAGGTGCCTTGTCTCACTCAACACCTCCTCAGCACACCCCTGAGGCAAGGCACTCGTTAAAGGGAGCAAATTAAAATGAGACCCAGAGGTCGTCATAAAGTCAACAAGGAACGCTCGTCTCCACAGCTGCTGTGAAGAAAGGAGCATGAAGGGAATGGCCTGATCCTGCAGGATCAAATAAATCCCCCCATGAGCTTTGCCTTGCTCTGCTGCTGCTTGATGTGTGCTCAGAGATGGGGTTTCAGAGGCAAGAAGCCTCTAAGAAGCAAGAAGCCATCACACATGTAGGGGGCACAGGAGATGGGACGGGATAGGATGGGATAATGTGCCGTAGCCTTTACAGCCCCTACCAGTCCACTCTTCAACCTCCCCAGGGTTATTTTTCCGTCTGGGGATTTCCCACAGATAACCACTGGAGGTGCTTGGCCAGGAGCAAGATCCCTGTGGACACTGGTCCCATGCAGACACAACCCTAACAAAATCTGTTTCCTGCACAGCCAGGATGAATAAGCCAAAAATGGAATTAAGCCCTGAATCCACCCGTGGGCACTTGAGTCCATGCTCCTGATGGTCACTTCTCCCAGCACTGGGGTGATAAGAGGGGCTGCAGGAAAAGCCCCTCTCCTGTTCCAACCATGCCAGGGATGGAGATGAAAGCTCAAAGAACTCAGCTCCAGGCATTTGTCCCCTGTGTGGTTCCACCAGCCATGTCGGTGGGACGCCACACTCCCATCCCCACTAAGACCCTCATCTCCCCAGTGTTGCCTGGGTTGGCCAGAACTGCCCCAGCTCACACCAGCTCTGCTAATGCAAATGAACTTAGCAACTCTAATTAGCACCAGGATCCAATTTGGTGATAGATTCGTTTGCTTTCCACACATTACGTTATTTGAGGGACCGTGCAGAAGATCCCTCCAATATGCATCTCTGGCCCCCCACCTTCTTGGTGTTTTTTCCCCTGAGGATATTTTGGGGCTCTCCCCAGCCCCCCTGCTCTGAGTTGCTCCTCTACAGCCCTAAAACCCCCACAAACGAGTGACATCTGCTCTGAACCTCAGCCAGCACCCACTGACCATAGGAAACACAGCCACCCCAAGGACAGACCCCCCCGAGAGCAGTTATGGACTTTTGGGGTGAAAACACCACATCCTCAATCCATGTGCACCCTCACGGCAAGGATGCAGCCCAAGCAGAAAGTTTCTACCCCAATTACATGGAGCCAGAGCCCCCTGCATGCCGTGTCACCCATCCTCCCCCAACACCTCGGGAGTTCCCTGCAGCCGAGGCACCAAGGAGGAGACTCTCCTAGGAGAGCAGCATCCCACCACCTGCCCCGGGTGCCCATTGGTGTGACCAGGGTGGGCATGGTCCCTCAGGGGGATGGTGAAGGGCAGGGGAGCTACAGAGGCCCCAGCCTCACCTCCGATGCGGGCGTTGTAGGCGATGCCCACGATGCAGTAAGAGTTGTTCGCTGCTGCCGCCACCTCCCCTGCGCAGCGAGTGCCGTGCCTGCAAGGAGAAACCCCCTGATCAGCTGATGGCCATGGAAAAGGATCCCTCCAGTCACACCCCACCCAGCACCCAAAACTGGCCTCAAGGCTGGAGCGGAGGAAGAAACTGCCCAGAGAGATGGAGAGCCCTTACTCAAAACCCAGAGCAAGCGGGTGGAGGAAACTAACACTGAAAGTAATTTGCTGTTTGCAATTTGCACGTAAATCCAATCTGCTGTTTGCATTTTACACCTTCATGCAACTTCCTCTTTGAATTTTGCACCTAAATGCAACTTCCTCTTTGCATCTTGCACCTCTTTGCATTCGTGTTTCCTTTCCACACGTGTCCATCCCATTTTAATTGAAGCCCAAAAAATGCATCCAGGCTTTGCCATCTCAGCCAGCCATCCTGACTCATATGGTTCCCAACCAGGGCAAGGAACCCCCTGGAGGGTTCCTCAATTAGTGTGGTTGGCACCAGCCGGATTTGCATTAAACACAAGGATTCTTTGCAAAGCCCTTAGCACAGCCTCCTCTGCGTGGGAATGGGGAAAGGGACCTGGAAGACACCCCAGAGAGACATCCAGCCTCAGGGACCTCCCCAGACCCCTTGCTCCATGGAGCTCCAATTATCCTCACATACTTGTTCTCATTGCTGGCATCATAGCGTGGAGTTGGGTCGTGGTCATTCCCATTGACATCGTAGCTTGCAAGAGGGTCCTGAAAATATGTGGTCACCATTAGATTCAACTTACCAGGTGGTTGTGGTGGTCAGTAGCTGGAGTGATGGCCAGTGTAGGCAAGCAGGGCAGAAAATTACATTTTCCCCATAGTTTCTGACAGTTTGCTCAGAATAAATAGTTTTAGGCCGCAGTCCTGCCTGTTTCCCAGGGGAAATATCCTGCTGCCTCAGGGACTGCTCCTCTGAACCCCAAATTCTGCTGGGTCCAGCACCCCCCTCCCTCCCACTTTGGCCATGTGGGGTTTGAGCTGGGGCTGAACAGATTCATGCAAGTTTTTGGCTCTGCCCTGGTGATCAGAGGGAGGAGGCTGCTTCCTAGGCAGCTGCAAAGGGTGTTTCCCCCAAACCTTATCTAAAAACCTCATTTCCTTCTTAAAAACATCTCAAGCTTTGTTTTGTTTTTTTTTTTTAAAAAAGCCTTTTCCTCTAAATTTGCCAATGCACAGATTTCAGCTGTGTTTACACACTGAAATTCTCCATAAATCAATTCATGGTGAGGGTCAGCCCCAGTCCATCCCATCCATCCCCCAGCTCACATAGTTTTGCAGGAGGTCAGGGTGGTTCCTCTCTATGCCGTCGTCGAGGATGGTGACCACCACATTCTTGCCCGTGTAGCCCCTCTGCCAGGCTGCCAGGATGTTCATCTCCGACCTGCACCGACTGTTTTTATCACCGCAGTGCTACGGGGACAAACACAGCTGCAAAAGGGCTGCAACCCCATTCCAGTCCATCTAAGCAAACAGCCAGGCTGGGAGCCCATTTAATCAACCAGAAAATATATTTACAACCCACCCCCTGCCATATAACTTGCAGATTTGTTATAACTTTACTCCACAGATCAAACCCATCCAGCAGCAGTTAATCCAGGCAATGCTATCTCCCTATTATTCTTTTCCTCTTCCATTTCAAGTACTATGGGCTCTTGGGTTTTGAAGTGCTCGCTTCCTTTCCGCCCTTAATTTTCAATGAATTTCCCTGTCAAATACAGATCGATGAAGCAGGCGGGAGAAAAATTATATTACAAATAGATGGCTGCAGCTCTGGGATGGGTAAAATACAGCAGTGCTGCTCCCAAGCCTTTGCTGCACAGACCATGATGAGGGGCTGCTAACAAGGGTGAAACACTTCAGACCAGACCCTCAGGTGTATTAATTCACAATTTTAAAATCTTGCTGCTATTATTTCATTACTCTCTGGGCTGAGAAAAGATTGATGATGCATTTGGTTAGAAATAAATGACTCCCCATAAAGCAGTGACAGCAAGACACCCACCAGGTACCACATGTTGGGCCACACTGGGTCATTGAAGGGTAGGGCATGTGGCTCCCCTCGGACCTGCCTCTTCACCCTCCTCTTCACCTCCTGCTGCTGCAGCCAGTCCACCTGCAAGCACAAACCCGGGTCAGCATCACCCATTGGCACTGAGCCTGGCATTGCCCCCTGAAATGGGATATGGGATGCAGAAGTAATGACAACCCCAGCCTGAACCCACCCCAGCATCACCCCATGCTCTGGCAAACCCTCATCTCCGGGGCCAGAGCTGCTGTGGAGACAGCAGCTCCATTTGGAAGGAGACAGGATGGATGGACAGACAAACAGGGTGAGCTCAGCTCTTAGACAACACAAAGCCAGAGAGCAGATTCCTCTGCCGGTGCAGCAAAACCCTGGAGCACAAAGAACATCGCCTCCGAGCGCGTGTCTAAACCCCCCGGCTTAGCGAAGCACAGAAGCACGCGCTGGAGTCCCGCTGGAGACAGATCACATATTTCAGTGTTTAGTCAAAGTTTTGGAAAAGACTCAGGTGCTTGGCTTAGTTTTTGGGCTGATCCTTCCTGCCGGCTGGGAGGCGGGAGCTCAGCCCTGAGACTGTGCCACCTGGCTCCGGGGCTGCTCATCCTTTGAGCTCCTTCCTCCTGATAAAATAATAAAAACTGGGGGCTTTACCCAAGAACAACATGCATTTCCCAAAAATATGTGATGGCCACACACAGCTGTGGCAGATCTCAGGGGACGTGGCCAGTTCCACAGAAGTATTTCTGGCAGTGGCTGCGTGTGAGGTGGCCTTGGAGCTGACCACTCTGACATTTGTTTGCTTTCCAGCGGGGCATGACACGCAAAGAGATCAAACGGGAAATGATCTGGAAAAGGCCATGATTGGGAAATGCTGGTGTTTGCCCATGGTGCTGTGGCGGGAGCTGCCTAAGGTGCTGCTTTGGAAGCAGTCTCATCCCATCCCTGACAAGCATTAACCACCCCCCAGACCATTTATTGCCACACAAAGGGCATTCCTGGCTTCAGCATGGAAGTGAAACAAAAGTTTCATGAAAAAAGGTTATAAAAGTAATTTATAGACCAAATCTTTACAGGTGTTCATGCTGGGGGAGAAAGGAGGCACCAACCAATGTACTGTTAGGGCTGTGTGGCACATTCCTCCTTGCTGGACACTTTCTTCCTGATGGCCTCAGGTCTTTTGGGAGCTGCTCATGGGAATGTCTCTATTGTTGTGACGAAGGTTTTGTAACAAAAGGAATAAAAATACATAGTGCGACTTTCATTGAGCTCATTTATGTAAAACTGTCAGCTGAACTGAGTTCTTGCACAGTTTATAGCTTTGTGCCTTGGATGGAGGTGGATGTCAGAAATCCGACAGCTTCCAGCCTAGAGCTTGGGTTTTAAACACATATATTTTATAAAAAAAAAACCCTGTTGAAAGGGGGGAAAAGTGTATTTCATAGAAAAATGATTTTCCACGCTGCCTTGGCTGCCGACAGTGCACCGCTTTGCTTACACAGTGATGGATTTAAACACTGGAAGCAAAAATATAACTTCATGGTCTAGTTAAAAAAAAATAAAAATACATTAAATAGAGGTTATGGCCCAAATAACAGGTTTTTTTCCTTAAAGCACCACTCCCTGGCAGCATTTTCATGGGTCTCATTGCCTGAGCTACAGCTACCCTGTGGTAGCTTTCCCTGCTGCTTTGCTGGATGCAGGAATGATGGTAAGGTGTGGGATTTTGGGGGTTTTGCCAGGAGCTGCCTCACAAGGATGTCTTCATCTCAAACAGGCTCCTGATCAACCCCAGCGCTGCCAGCCAGGAGTTGATGGATATGTTGTTTGTGGACACAGAGAAATCAGCAGTTTAAGGACATTGATTTCAAGGAAGAGTTGATAAATCACTGTGGCTGACATGGGAAAATGGGCAAGCAGAAAAAGTCTGGGGCATCCCAGTAACAGCTCCTGCAGCTCGTGAAACTCAGATCAACTTCCATCGCTGATCCAGGGTGGGGTAAAAGCTTCTTGGAAATGTAAAAAAACTAAAAGAAACGCTTTTTACCTACTGGAAATGGCCCAAACTGTTATAGTCCTGACACCCAGGATCCCTGTTCTACCCCTGCAAACCCTAAGTATTGCAGAATCACAAACTGGTTTGGGTTGGGAGGGACCTTAAAGCTCATCTCATTCCAAATCTGTCATGGGCAGGGACACTTTCCACCAGACCAGGCTGCTCCAAGCCCCATCCAACCTGTCCTTGAACACTTCCAGGGACGGGGCAGCCACAGCTTCTCTGGGTAACCTGTGCCAGGGCCTCACAACCTTTGCAGCCAAGAATTTCTTCCTAGTATCCAATCTAACCCTGTCCTCTGTCAGTGTGAAGCCATTCCCCCTTGTCCTGTCACTCCAGGCCCTCATTCAAAGTCCCTCTCCAGCTCTCCTGGAGCTCCTTTACATACTGGCAGCAATTAGCAATAAGGAGGTGACTGTGAGTGGCATCAAAGGACCCCATGAGGAAGTACAGGCAGCCCCAAGCTGGACTCTTCACCCTTGATGGAAACAGAGTGGGAGCTTTTTATGCCCCCCCTCACTTTGAGATTTTCAGTGGATGAAGCCCAGATCTGGCCAGCATAGGAGGCTCCACCAAATACAATATCCAGCACACATGAGGGTGCAACTCCCTTTGCAGCTCCAGAAAAGTGATAGTTTGTCTTATCCCAGTGGGTGTACAGCAGTTACTGTGGAGATCCAGGATAAACAAGATGGCTCCAGCACATGTGTGCCATAAAGTACAGCAAATAATTCAGAGATGGGGTTGAGTTTGCCATGGTGCATGGCCAGAGGCACAGTGACTAAAGCCATGACATCCCCTGATGAGGATTAAGAGACTGGAGCAGTGTAGATGGAGGCTCAAGCACTACTGAGCATCCCAGCAAGCCAGGAAAGTTTATGGCAATAAGAGATGCACTAAGAGGTGTGGCACAGCATGATGTGACCCCAATCTGCATCCCACTGCTCCTCCTCACCTCCCACCACCACGGCTTGTCCCCAAAATTTCTGGATTTGCCACATCTTCCCTCCCCTTCCATCACCTGCCACCTCCCTTTCCATCTCTTGGCTCATATCAGCCCCAGAAGGGTCTCTTGGGGCAACAGGGCAGCTCAGCAGCACCGTGATCATACAAAAATCAGGACCCCAGCTGCTTCTCTGTGTGTCCTGGAGTCTCCCCTTTCCCAGACACTTCCTGGGGGCAGAGAGCTTGGCTGTGGTCCTCCTGCCCAGCTCATGCCACCGACCCCCACAGCAAATAAATAACAGAGCTGGAAACAATGGCCCCTGGAAGGCATGAACCACCCAACATCTGCAAACAACCGGATTGGCTGGTTCTTCAGGATTTCTGCAAGATTTGTTTCCATCTTCCCTATTCCAGCTCCTGTCCTCGTGCCTCGAGGTGATGTTTTCCTGCATGCATGCTAAGCTGGTGCCATCCAAATGCATCGCTTAAACTATTTGCAAATGTACATGGGAGAAGGGAGAGACATGCCAACAGGTTTTGAACAGATAAGGAAGGATAAAGAGAACAGGAGTTAATTGCTCCAGCTTGGAGCCCATAGAGCAAGGTAAGGTAAATGTTAATATGTCTAAAAGCCAATTGATTTAGTTTGCATTATAACCAGACTCATTTAAATGGGGGTATTTCAAATGCAGAGAACTCATCGTTTGCTGGGATGCCTATGCACCCCCCTGAGGGCAAACAGCTTTAATTAAAGCCCAGCGCACTTCCAGGGCATCAGACTCCCCTCGCTGAGGTTTCCCCGCTGGCAACGCAGCCACACATATGCCTCCTCCTCAAAAACGTGCTACAGACCTTGTCCAAATATTTCACAGCAAATCTTTCCGGAAAGCCCGGGGAGGGCAGGGCTGCTGTGTGTGTCTGGAGAGATGTGGATGGGACGTGTGGTGCTGAGTGGGTTGGAGATGTCTTGGGAAAGAGCATCCCAAGAGTGTCTGGGAACATCCCAGAGTGGCCAGGAGCACCTCGAGGATGGCCAGGCACCTCTGCAGGCACCAGCAGCTTGCTACAGCATGAGTACCTTCACTGAAATGGCTTTTTCTGCTTTTATGTCCCCCTCTCCCAAAAATAGCCTCCCCACCACTAACCCTTCCCCTGCTCTGCACAAGTTACATCTCACAGTGCTCAAGGGGAGCTGGGGGACAAGGACAGACAAAGGAGAGCCCCAGCCCTTCCCCTCCACCCCAAACCCAGCTCGCCCAGGTCCCTCCTTGTCTTCTTTCCCCCCCTTCCCATTACTTTTGTCAATTCAGCTGCACTGAAAATCCCTTTGGATGCTTGCTCGAGGAAAAAAGCAATGCAGAGCTATTGCCAAGGATTTCACACATAGCAACCATTGAGGCAGCAAGTGTTGTGGCAACTGGATCAACACCCCGAGCATGCAACAGCCTTTCTGTCCTGGAAAGCTTTTCCCCCTTTTCTTCCTCCCGGCTTTCAGGCAGATGTTAGTGTTTAGTCACTTTTACGTATTTTTCACCACCGCTCTCCGTACCCGTGTCCAGTGAGTCATTCATGTGTGCACAGGGCTGTGGCTCAAGAGTAACATGTCATCCCAAGATGCTCCATCTCATGCTTGACCCAGATGAAGCCAGCAGCCTCCTCCAGGGGCAGGTGGGGACCCCCATCCCACCACCCTGCAGAGGCTGGGGGACTCCAGGCTGCTCAGCCCTGTACCTTGGGGTCCATGCGGAGGAAGCTGTGCGGTCCCCGGCTGCTCAGTGTGGAGCGCTTAAATGTCTTGCTGTGGTGAAAGTGGTAGTAGTTTTCCAAGCTTCCAATCTGCAAAAAAAGAGGTTGTTTGGGGTTTTTTTAAAGTATGTTTTCCCGTGGCTGCCCCCATTTTGTACCGGCAGCATCAGTGCAGCCATGCCCGGCACCCCAAATCCCTCACTCACACAGAGCTCCCAGGGCTCAGGAGGATGCAGGATGCTGGCAGGAGCCCCAGTGCCACGGCTGTGACAAACAGCGTTGGTGGTCGGACACTGCACTGGCACAACAGAGCCCGGAAAACATTTTTATGAATTTTCACCCATTAAATGCATCTTTGAAAACTGCCTTTCATCAGCTCCCAAGCAGAAATAATGAGCTAAAAATGAGCTCAGCAGCTGCGGCACAGCCAGGGGAGCTGTGCCTCATCCTCCTGCCTTCTCCGCCCGACACTCCGGCTTTGCCCCGGCTGCACATAAGGAGAGGTGATGCGATCCCTGCTCGCCCTGGGATGCTCCTGGGAAGCATAGGATATAGATGTGCATAGCCTGGAGTGAGGGATGGCAGCATTTGCAGGAAAACACAGTGCCAGTCAGTCACACCACCCTGCCAAGCCCCGGGGTGGCTGTGCTGCCTCCGGCCCTCTCATCCTGGCATCTGGAGACACCATAACTCCTCTTTTTTCATCCCAAAAGCACGGATAAAGTCCCAGGGCTACGCAATGAATCGAGGGATCTCAGCCAGACACCGCATGTGAAACATCCCATGGGGATTCACAGCCAGAGGGATGGGAATGACCCAAAAGCTGCACTCACTGGTATGTGGCTCCCAGATCACACAATTTGGGTACAAATTGGGACTTTGCTATAAATTCACTTTTGCCTGAGGTTGGTTTTCTTTTTTTTTTTTCTCCCCCTAAAAACCCACATTCCATGTCAGGAGCTGGATGCTGGGAGCCAGTGACATTCCCTGTGTCTTGCTCACAGGACTGGAAAGAGCCACGCTACAAGTGCCCATCTGCAACCCATGAGGCAACATCTTTAAGACCATGTGTGACCCAGGGGCCAGGGTGACATTCTTGAGGCCAGCCCAGGGCTGGTTGCAATGGAACAGTGGGGAACAAACAGGTTTGTCTGGCTCAGACGCTAAAGCAGATGACAACTACTTACATCTTTATCACACTGGATACCTTGAGATCTGCCAGTATCTCTTACGAGCATTAAATATTTAATTAGTCTTGCTCTGCTTTTTATGCCAGAATGTCATTTCACCAACTTTACTGCTGTTAGTGTGATCTTTGTAATTTATTTCCACTCAAATTCATTTAAACCCCCCCTCTTCCCCCTTCACTTTACAGCATAGCTGGGCATTTTCTTTAACATCCACATAAAGAGGCTGCTCATTGTAATATGCATTTGTCTTTTAAAACCCATTATTCAAATCCATTTGCATTTTAAAAAGGGAAGGAGGGTGCTTCAACCTCTCCATATTTTAGGGAAACCTTGACGGCCTCTTGCTCGGTCTGGTTGGAAATCGGAGTACAGGGTTTACCATAACATCCTACAATGATTTGGGTTGGAAGGGATCTTCAAGACATCCAGTTCCAACCTCCTGCCCATGGGCAGGGCCACCTTCTACTAGACCAGTCTGCTCCAAGCTTCACCCAACCTGGCCTGAAGTAGTGATAGGGCATCCACAGCTTCTCTGGGCAACCTGTGCCAGTGCCTCACCATGCCCACAGTAAACAATCCCTTCCTAAGGAAAGAATTTCTTCCTTCCTTTCCACAAATAAATACAAAATTTCCACGCAATGCAAAACAGCAAGAGCACAGGGAAGGTAATGACCTCATCATGGGCTCTGGGGATACATAGCCAGAGCAACACGAAAAGAACTCTGTGCCCCACTTCTTTATCCTCCTGGGATTTATGGGTGGAAAAACAAGAAAAACCTTCCCACGCTGAGAATACCTTGAAAGTCTGAGCAGAGGTTGGTCCCAGTGGACCAACATGGTAGACCTCCAAAAATTCTGTTCCACCTAAGATATTCTAAGGAGAAAAAGTTGTAAATGTCATTTTTTCTTTTAAATGAAAAAGGATTTGTTGTCCTCCTTGTGGTCAGTCAGCTCAGTAAGGGCTCTGCAACGCAACCCCTCCAGCATCTCACCCAAACCGTTTCATCTCTGCAAAGTACAGCTACATCAGCACTGGTGTCTGTCAGAAGCGTGGATCCAACTGGGAAGGCAGTGAGCACCCTCGTCCTGGGAACACCACCCATTCCCATCAGGGACGAGGCGTCCAGTCACCAAACTCCTGCCTTCAGGAATGCCATTCTCAAGTGATCACAGATGTATTCAGCCCAGTAAGGATCAAACCAAAAACTGAGAGATAAGAGGAATCCAGGAAAGCTCCAAATACAACCCAAAATGAATCCCATCAGTCTCCTGCACTGCAGGTGAGACCACTGAGGATGTGCCAGCCCTTCCAAAACTTACTGTTGGACAACACACATGGAAAAATTCATATAAACCCTACAACTAGGATAGGAAGGGGCTCACCATCACCCCTGGGCCAGCGGTGCTGCCCGGGGCTCTGGCACCACACCATCCCCACAGCGCCCTTGGCCAGGGCCTGTCCCAGCTCGCCCCAGCACAGCCAGGGAACAAAGCCCGGCGGGGAGGAATGAGCAGGCAAGGAATGAGCAGGCGTTCGAGGGTGTAAAAGCTGTTTCTTTTGTTTAGTTGTTTGCTTCACTTAAATAGAAGTTGACGCAAGTGATTCCCCAAGGGAAATGTCACTCTGCCATGACCCAGAAGGGTTTAGAGTGTCCCGGCTCTTGGTTTGGGCACAGGAAAATGTGAGGAGAGCTTAAAGCTGCGTGTGCCAACCTCAGCAATACCTTTCCCGGGCAGTATCATGCCAGGAGCCTCATGGTTTGCATCACAGAGGAAAAGAGGTCACCAGCCACCAAGCCAGGGCTGAGCCTCCTTGCGCCCAGCTGAGTCTTCCAGTGACCATCATTTCTCCTCCTTCTCACCACTTTGGAGTCCACTCAAACATCTTCCCAGGGTGATAACATCCTTGGCAAGAGTTTTCCAGCAGGTTTTGTCCAGAATCAGACCCCCCAGGAGGGCACATCTCACTGGGGACACTGCCATCACCAGCAGCTCCACAAGCTGATGATGCAAGACGAGAAGAGGGGGACACCCAGGTCCCCACGAGGCTCAACACACCATGAACCCCGAGCACAACACCGCAAATGTCACACATGGGCACATGTGCAGGGAAAGTTCCTCAAGGTTTGGCCCTGGACAGGACCCAGTGGAAAAAGCTTGGAGAGATGGAGAGCTGAAGGCAGGGTGTTGAGAGCAGCTGGGGAAGCCCCAGTGGTGCACGAGCTCCCAGTATCCACGGGAAAGGCGGGAGCCAGGAACACCCTGATGCAACCACAGAAATATTTCCCTTGCTCTCCAGCCTGCACAGGGCTGCCCCAGGGAAAGGGCTTGGCGTGGGGGGGGTAAGGATGGATGCTCCAGTGGAGCCACATTGTGCCCATGGGCCAAATGCCTCCAGCATCACAGGGATGAGCTCAGACAACGGGGATGATAGGGAAGGAGGGAGGGGTGACAGATGCTCCAGCAGGGAAGGGACACAGCAAAACCCCAAACCGGGAGCTGACGTTAGGCTGATGCAACTGGGGAGAGTGGGAAGCTCAATCAAGATATTCTCTGGCTGAAGAGGGATAAACACTGAAAAGCTCTTTGGGTTGCACAACCACCTTCACCCAGCCCTGTGATAGAGGCATTTGAATAATACATGTGATTTTCTCCTCGGTGGGACGAGAGCTGAGCATGCAGGTAGGAGACTGAGGGTGGGATGTGAGGTGTTATCCCCCACAGAAGGTCACAGACACGGGTGAAGGAAACAATGTGCCCAATTCAGGCTCCCCCCCAAAAAATTGTTTACGCAGCACCCCATGACTTTAATTATAGTTAAAAGCAGGGTTGCGATATAAAGCAAGGTTATAATTTGTAATCCGGGAGACACCTTGGGCAGGAGGACAACCTGAAGTGTCACTCAGCCAAAAAAGCTCCGGGCAGCGCCATAGCAATAAACTCTGGAACAAACTCCGAAGACACCAGCCTGCATCTGGGATTGCAGAGGAAGAAGAAATTGAGAGGAAAATGAGCTGCTGTGCTGAAAATCGCCTTTAAGACATCCGTGTTCTGCGGGGGTTTGAAAGCAAAAGTTCTCTGTGTTCCCAAGATCTCCGATAAACCCGGGCCAGAGAGTCCAAAGTTTGTTAAACCCACAAATACAACTTTCCGGGCTGGGAGGAACTTGTGCAAACCCCCGGCGGTGCGGAGCGAGGGCACCCCGAGGAGGGGCATCCACCCTGGGGGAGCCCGCCCCCGGACCAAAACGCTCCGACGGCATCCCCGCATCGACCCCATCCTCATCCCGACCGCTCCGGGGGGCTCATCTCTCGCTCCTGGGACCCCCCGCGCCGACTCTGTCTCGGAAGAGCAGGCAGCTCGGCGGGACCTCCCGGCAGCGGGGAGATCTCGGGGTCCATCTCTCGCTCCCGGGATCCCCGGCACCGTCCCGGTATCGGGAGTGCCGGCAATTCCGCGGGACCCCCGCCGCCTCCCCCGCCCCGGGACCATCGTCAGCTTCCCGGTACCGGGAGTCCCAGTGCGAGACCCCAGGCAGCTCCCCGGCGCCGAGCTCCCCGCTTCCAGGGATATGCCGCAGGCTCCCAGTGCCGGAATCTCCGGCAGTTTCCCGAGACCGCTCCGCCTTTCCGATACCGGGACCCCCGGTAGCTTCCCGGAACGCTCGGCTGCTCTCCAGTCGCCGGAACCCGGGCGTGAGACCCCCGACAACTCCCCGATCCCCCGCAGGCTCACGGTGCCAGAACCCCCAGCAGCTCCCCGGTCCACCCGCC
>VZTN01000481.1:406957-423325 GCA_013400515.1 Erpornis zantholeuca
ATGTGACCGGACAATCCTATGTACCCGCTTGCACCTTCCCTGCTCACCCCGGTGCTGATACGTGAACAACGATCTGCATCCCCCTGCATCTGCCCGCATCCCTCTGCATGCCCCAGCACTGCCCACCGGGCTTCCCCCTGCACCCCACTTCATCGTCCTTTGTGCCCCCGCTTCCCCGGGGTACTTCCCCTGTATTTCCCCTAGACAGCCCCCATGCATCCTCCCAGCTCTGCTCCTCAGGTAACCCACGGCACACTTCAGAAAGAGCCCCTGCATCATCCCTGCATCCCTCTACATGCCCCAGCACTGCTCTCCAGGTTTCACCCTGCATTCCCCTGCATCTTCCTTTGTGCCTCTGCATACCCCGGGCATCCCCCCTGGCCAGACCTTCAGGCATCTCCCAAATCTGCTCTCCAGGTACCTTGTGAGCCCCGTGGAGGCACTCCCCTGATACCCCCTGCATCCCCCTGGACAGCCAATCTGAGCTGCCTTCCCCCTCTGTCTCCCTGGAATGCATGGGCACTGCCCACATCTCCCGCACTCCATTCCCCCTGCATCCCTCCATCACTGTCTCCACATTCCCTGGGCATCTCTCCAGCACCCCCTGCCCCCATACTCCTGGCACCCCCCTGCATCCCCAAGTGAACCCCAGCCAGCTCCTCGTGGGCTTGGGAAAGGCCAGGAGACTCTGGCTGGCAGGGAGGGTTTTGGGACAGGACTCAGGATAAACCTGGCCATGGACACCCGAGGTGCACCACCATAAGGCATGGGCTGGGGCAGATGGGCTGGTGTGCTGAATGCCTCCCAAGGATGCCATTGAAGGAACAGCAGAGACCTCGTGGGATATTAGAAACTGGGCTTTGTTTGGAGAATGTGGTGGTGCATTCAAAGGCCAGGCTCAGGAGCAGGCCAGGGATGGTCTGTTCCACAGCCCTCCCTGCCAATGCAGGCCGAGGCTGGCAGGGAACTGATGGCTGCCCAAAATGAAAGGATGTTTCAGTGGCATTGCATTCACTCGCATCACACCAGAGCTTCACCTGAATCACACCTGAGCTTCAGAAATGTGCCTGGGGCTCCCAGGGCCCTGACAATGAGAAGCGGCATCCACAGCCTCCAGCCAGGATGGTCTCAGGGTGGCTGTGATTCCTGGAATAGGTGTCATCTGTTTTCCAGACCCTGACCAAAACTGAGCAGTATTTGGGACACAAGCCCCACACCCCATCCCTCTGAATACAAACACCTTCTTGAGGCCCAAACAGATTTGCAAAACACAGTTGGGTGTGGGAGGGGAAGGGGATGTCCAAGGAGTGATAAGTACAACTGACCACTGGAGCTGGAGGGGAAAATCACAGTCTGGTGCCACCCTGTCGTACCAGCCCTGCCAATGGGCAGGCGAGCTAGTGACAGCCTGAGGAAATAGGGAAGTACTCCCAGCTCAGTGGCGAGATTAATCCAAGGGAAATTTATAGGGAGCCTGTTCTGCATCAGACAGGGCCAAAATCCTCTGGCAGCTCCTGCGCTGGGCTGGCTTTGACCCATTTGCCAGCAGCAAATACATGGAGGGGCCAGACAGAGGTGAGTCCCTGTGCCACAGGCAGGCTTGTCCTGTGAAATTACAAATATCAGCAAAATGGGGATTTGGAGGGTTTCTGTGTGCAAGCAGTGTTGTGCTGGCATGAGGGATGTGACAATTTGCTGACACAATTTGCAGACAATGGGGAGTTTGGTGACTCTTACGGTGAACACCATAAGCTGTTGCTCATGGAAATCACTGTGGGTTATCACTGCGGGTTATCACTGCAGGGACACTGGAGCCTCCAGGGCTCATCACCCCACATGTCCTCACCGGGCTGCCCTGTGAGCACCCTGGGAAGAAATTATGGGTTGTGTGCAGCCATTCCTTCTGATTATGCAGTGAAGGATGGTTTCCATTAGTACCAGCACACTGCAAATCCAGTCCTCACTTCCCATTTGGTTTATGGGTTTTTCCTCAAGTTTCCCATTGATTAAGGTGTGTGAGATGGATGAGCAGGGCTGGCAAGTGCTGGGTGTGCTATGTGTGCAATGCACATCCAGAGAGATGCAGCTGGACAGAGCCAGAGGAGAGGTGGGAACAGATGAAAGAAAACCCTTTGATTTCACAACATCCACCTCGCTCTGCTGGGGAAGGTCTGAGGGGGTCGCTGCTGTCAGCAGGGGATGCAAAGGAGGGGCAAAGTATCTCCACAGGGAGCAGAGAAGGATGAATGAGCTCTGGCAGCAGCAGGGAGGGTTTAGAGTATGACAGTGGGAGAAGCTTTCTGAAGCTTTTCAGAAGAGAGTGAAGATGGGAAAGGGATTGCCTTCATGGAGGCATGTGCACAAAACCTCGTTGTGTCTGTGTTGGGTGACAAAAAAATGCATTAATTCCAGGAGAATCAGGCTGAATCCATGTCTGGGAGTGCTCTGCATCCCACTGCAATGGTCATCAATGATCATCATGGCCATCAAAACCTAGCTACAAGCCACATCACAGACCTTCCATCCCAAGGCCATTCACCATGATGTATCTGCCTGGGGAATAGTTACTGGCACCAATAAAATCTTGTGCTCTATTGTGGGTCCAGGGGTGTCCAGCTCAGCCTGGAACACCACGTGAACTGGGTGAGAGCCTTGCCCAAATGCTGACTGCAACATTGGGACCCAGGTTTTGGTGCTCCCTGGTCCCTGCACTGCAACTGACCTGTCTCCCACTGACATGATTTTGGAATTCAGAGTGGCCGTTTTCCCAGATGAACCCAAGTAATTTACCAGGGATGTCAGGAAAGACAGACTTTGGCCCCACATGCTTCGCAGTGGATGTAGACTAAGGCAGAGGCTTCAGTTAACTCTTTTCCTGGGATTATTTGAAAACCTGGAGAATTACAGCGAGCCACCAACAATACAATAAATTCTGTGAGCTGAGAGGTTAAACAGAAGCTGCTGCAAAGGAAGCATGGAAAGAGGCACTGCTGAGCCAGTAACATTTAAACTCTCCTGAATAAAATTCATAATAACCCTGGCATTTTATATCTGTCCATGAATTACAGTCAAAATCCCACCACGTCCCACGCACGCTCGTTGCTCCGTACGGCAATAAGATTACAGTGAAGAGCTGGACAAGCAGGGAAGAATGTAATTTAAATGCTGTTTCTTTGAAAACCAAGCCCTTCTTTTTAAGGCACATTCAGGAAAGGAAAGTACACATAAGGCACCCAAAAGGTGCTATTTTTTCCAGGGGTGGGATGCCGGGGCTGGCACTGAGCTGCCTGCCCTGGGCAGCAGGACAGACACCCTGTCCCTGCTTGTGGGGGAGGGACAAGACAGTGCGAGCTGTGCCTCTGCCTGCTCCAGTGCAACGAGTTAAGCAAACAAAAGCCATTTTGCAAACACCCACGGTCCAGAGGTGTCCCTGGGATGCCAGGACAGGGAAGCCACTTGGCTTGGAGTCATCAGCCAGCCTTGGTGGCAGGAGCTGCCCGGTGAAACCCCGCAAGGCCCCGGCCACAGGAGCAGGGGTTTTTATCCTGTGCGTGATGAGAGCCTGTCGACATGGAGATTACAGTACAAATCAGGTCAAAACCCATTTATCTGACCCAAGCAGAGCCCGTGTGCTGGGATGTGCAGAGGCGTCAGCGGGCCGTCGCTGTGCTGATGGCTGCAAACTTGTCCTGGTGTGCTGGAGAGCCTGACAAACGCTGGCCATGCAGCTCTGCACGGGGTAATCCAGGACATGCAATAATTTAACCAGCACACCTGGAAATAGCTCTTTCTGTAGCTCCCAGGCTTAACCAAATGAATGAAATTTGCGCTGGCATAATTAAAGAGATGCAGTTCGGGATCTTGTCTGCACTGGGAAGTTACTGCAGTTTGACTCTCCGCTCTCTGGTCACAGCCCAAACAGAAGAACTCCCCAACTCCAGCCCCTGCACAGCTCCAGTGCTGACTTCTCGCCATCAGGGTGCCCATTAACACCAGCCCATTAACACCAGTTCATTAACACCAGCCTTCAAACCTGTCCGGCAGCACAATGCCTCCAACATCCTCCAGCAGCTTGCCCAGCTCATTCCAGCACACGGCAGCGATGGCAAAGCACCTGGCTCTCAGCCGCTGTCCCTGCTCCCCTCCAGGGACTTCTAAATCTGCAGGAGAAATCAGTATTCTTCCATTTATATTCACTCAGCTCAAACAATCTCTTTTTTTTCTCTGCTTGCCCTTTTATGTGTTAAAATAACCCCAGACTCACCAGTGCCCAGATGGTTTTGGGGATATTAATGGTAAAATCCTGCACACGAGTGAGCTGCAGGATAAATAAGGTTTGGAGCTTCCGTGGAGCTTCATCTCCACGGCTGATGTGTCACAGCAGCACATGGGCTCTGGCAATGCCACCACTGCTGTCACCATGCAGCAGCCACAGGCTTTGCAGCTGGGAAAGCCCTGGGTGAATTCCCAGGAGATTCGTGCTCACTGGAAAAATCCTGTCCCTGCCTTTTTCCTTCCCTTTCTAAATCTGATTAAGCTTTCAGTCTGAAGAGGTGACATCAAATGTGATGGAGAGGAAGGAGGGGACGAGGTGGAGCAAGGCCCAAGGAGGGGGGGACAAGCAGCAGCTCCGTGTTGGTGCCCAGCCCTGGTCACAACACCACAGATACAGAGAAATTAATTTCCAAATTCTTGAAACACCCATTTTAAAAACCTCTGATCCCCGGCAGCTCCCAGTGACAAGTGGGGGAAATTACAGGGGAAATAGCACTCCTGCCAGAGTGGAAGAGCTCAGAAGCACAGGGATGACCAAGGAGGATGTGCCAATGGTTTTCTGACACCCAGCACCTCTTCCAAGAACTGAAGGCAGCAGCCAAAGGGATTTAAAATGGGGATTAGAGAGGCTGCCTGGCTGCAATGATACACCCAGGGTACAGGGAGCAGAGCATCCCCAGCACCAGCACCAGAGGTTTTAGCTGTAATTAGACCAACATCTGTCCAGTGATGGTCGGGGCTTGCGCAGTCGCTGTGCTGCTCCAGGCTGAGCTGGAGATTTCCCACAGGCTCCTCCTGCTCTGCTTTTCTGCAATTTCACAGATATCTGAATTTTTTTTCCCATCTGATGCGTTCTTCCTCTCCAGAAAGATTAAATCTTGATTGTCAGGTACTGGTGTAACAAGCAAGAAGATTTCCCTGCCTAGACCAAATGTCATCCTGGTAAAAACGCTAGTAATAAAAAAGAGGAGAGAAAGGGTTCATTATGGACTCAGGCCTGAAAAAATATCCAAAAAACGGATCCTGAAGTTTAGAAACAATTGAAGTTCGGTGGCCAAAGGGCACTCTGAGGACTGCTGGGGCCAGTACACACACCCATAGGGTGGGAAAATCAATCAAAGATAATTGCCTGTGTGCTGGTCTTGAACTAAAATGGGACAAACCCAAGCCTTTTCACCCATCTCGAATAGGTTTGGGGTTTATTGTCACTTTGGAAATTGGGGCAAGGAAGGAAATGCCCAAGCGAGGGGTGGTAGAATGGGAAGATGCTTTACCAAGAGAGGGTGCTGGGACAGGAACTGCAGGGATGTGTCCTGGTGGCACCCATCCCACATGTGAAGTAGGAATCCTTCCTCCTCCTCTCCTGGTTGTTGCCACCATCACACTTCATCCAAAAGCAATGCACCAGGGAGAAGCATTGGAGCCAAGAGGGTGCTGGTAATAAACTGAGCCAACCCAACCCCACCCCTGGAAGAGCAGGTCTTGGAAAAGCCGGTTACACCAGTGCCACGTGTGGGATGTGTTGTCACCGTGCAGGGGGAGGCTATTTCACGTTCCCCCAAAGGAAGGATGGCTGTTGTTTGGATGATGGCTCCAGGGCTGGACTTGGGATCAAAAGCTGGACTCCTAGAAGGGGCTGGGGGTAACCAGGAAGGAACAGCTGCTGTCTGCTCCCTGTGGCAGCTCTTCTATTTCACCCCCAGGTGGGGTGATGTACCAACAACCCGGCTGTGACTGGCACAGGACAAGCCCCCCTCCTTGCATTTTCACTTCCCAGCAAACCCCACTGCACTGGAGCAAGCACCAGGAGCAGAAACATGAGAGGAGAGAGATGAGCCTGGGGATGGAGAGATGCAAAGATCAAACCAGCAGTGATTTCAAAATAAAATCCAGCAGTCCAGGGAAAACACGGCGTGTCCTTGCCGAGGCTATCATTTATGCTAATTAAAAAAAAAAAAATTGGCATGGCACGAAGGAGAGCTGTGTGGTATTTCCTGAAAAGGGTGTGGGGAGCATCCTTGGAAAGCCTGCCCTGCACAATGTGTTTGCTGTTTCCAGAAAAATAAAGTTTGCTGTGACCCACCTGTCCCTAAAAAGCTGCTATTTAGGGCTGGAACATGGTCAGCCTGGAGTCAGTGGCTGGGTCTGTCCTGACTGCAGAGCAGCTGGCACCTTTGCCAGAATTTGGGGTTTGGCATTTACCTGCAGCTCTTTAATTGCTGCAAAATGTCTTAGAAAAAAATGCAGGAGAGCTGCCCAAGCACCAAGTGCTCACCACTAAAGGTCTTTCCCCCCCAGCTTTTGGCTGGTGGCCATCAACTCCCTACCAGCCCCCAGAGCTGTGACAGAATAGGACAGGAGAAGTTTTCTCCTTTGCCACCTTTAGACTTTGGCAGTACTTTGAGCTGAGAATCTGTGGGGTTTAGAGCAGCAGCTTTAGGGTTTGCCACCGAAACAGCTGTGGGAGTGATGGATGATAGCAGCCCTGTGGAGGGGCTCTGCTGGTAAAGGACAGGAGGGCTGCCCTTGGGAAGGGACAGTTTTTGGTGGAGAACCGGGTGTGCCATGTTTGTGTCTCCTCATCCCCTGGCAAGCTGGGACCAGGACTCCCTCTCTATCTCAGTGGGAGAGCATGCTTGGGGCTCACCAAGCACATTTCTGGAGGTCTTGGCAGCATAGCAAGACTTGCCAAAGCCTAATCTCCAAGCGAGCTTACCTTTGACACGGAATTTCAATGGGGGAGGGTGGAAAACAAACACAAACCCACAGTTTGGATGGGTTTTCTTTTTTCTGAGCCCTGCTCAGAAGCTGCAGGCAGGCAGTATTTGGGTGACCAGACTGGATCCAGTGTTTTCTGGGCAGCCACGATGCTGAAAGAGAAGCAGCTCCACCTTAGGGCAAGCGCTGGTGCTGGAGCAGGGCCGACCTCGACATCAATCCAACCATCAGCCATCACCCATCAAAGATCATCTGTGCCAAAGACTGGTAACATCTGCTTCAGCCTGCAGCCAGGCTTTGAGCCAACACCAAGACTTGGGATCAGTTTGGGGCTGAGAATTTAGAGTTTCTATTTGTCACATTGAAAAAAACCAAACCCTCCGATGTTTATTTTCTTTCCTAATGAGGCCAGGGGTAAAAAAGTCTGTTTTCAGCAAATCACGCTTTACATCCTGCAAAAGCACCCTGAGACCCACAGCAGGTGGAAATCCCACATAGAGCAAAACTCCACAACAATAAAAACTCATCCTAGGTGGAAAAAGACCCTTTAAAAAAAAATAAAAGACAAAGCAGGGTTCTGTGGAGCCCTGGACATATCTGGATTAGGCCCATAAAAATCAGCTGTTGGAGAATATCAGCTTCCCCGCAGGAGACAGCAGGAGAGATGCTAACCTGGTCTCGATTTGAAAGCTGCTTATTAGCCCTCATCAAGCATAATTATGCTTCAAAGCCAAATGAGATGTCCAACTGAATTCTGAACAGACATTAATGTTTTTAAATGTGAAAAAAAACAACAAAATCCCATTTATTGAATCCCAGCCAGGCTCCAAATGTTAAAATAGATGCTGTTAATGGGTCTGGAAAGGGAGGGCTGGAGCTTCACTGCAGCTTTGCCAATTAAATGGTTATTACTGACCAATTAGTCAGGAATCAACCCTGGTTTTAGTGATATCTGATTAAGTGCGTCCTGCAGATCAGCCTCAGTTGTTAACCAGGGGAAAGAAACACCTCCCCATCAGCCCCCCCGGATACTCAGACTGGGCAGGATTTGTTCCCATCCTGCTCATGAAAAATCCCTTTTTATTCCAGCACTACAACTCTCCTGGGAGAAACACATCTCAAGGAGACACCTAGGCATGGCAAAACCTTTCAGAGCCGGGAAGGAAATGGGAAGGAAATGAGGGAAAAGGGGAAAATTAACCACAAGCAGAGGGTGGCTTCTCCCCCCGCAGCTCACAGGTTGCTGCTGCCCAGCACATGCTGGGCCATGCCCATTCACAGGCTTTTCCAAATATTATCCCAATATTTTCTTTCAGTTCCCAGATAAATGGGCCTCTTCAGTAGGCTTTAAGCTCGCTCTGTTCCAACGTTTTCTTTAAAGCAGCAGAGGAAACGTTTGAGTTGCGCCAAGCAGCTGAATCCCGCTTTCAGGGCTGAGCTGCAAGGGGTTTTCCGAGAAAAAATAGGGGCAGTGTTGGGCTTTTTCCTTGTTTCATCAGGAAATATGAAGGAGGCCACATCACCCCTTAATTTTCCTTTCTTCCTGCCTCCTCTCCAACCTTGTGGTCTGTCTTTCCCATGTTTTCCTATGGTCTTCAGAATTTTCTGAGCATATTCCCAGCTTTCCATAGTATCCCAGGGCAAGCAGGAGCATCCCCCTGCAGAGCATCCTCCCTCTGAATACCCCTGAGCCACGGGGAAACTCCAGGGGACGTTGATATCTCCCGTGGGACTGGGATAGCTAGGCCACAGCACCCAAAGGAGCTGAGGAAAGTGCCTATGCAATGGCCAGGGAGAGTGGAGCCAGACAAAAGATAGGAAAGCACAAAAATGAGCAAAATTTCAGAAAATGTCGGTGCAAAGAGTCACTTCCTTCCAAGGACTGGGTGCAGCAACTTGTAGAGGGTCCATCCAACTGAAATTATACTGGATGAAAGATGTTACAAACCCAGGGAAGCTGGTGTGGTTGAGCAGAGGATGATTGCTCACCTCCTTGTTCCAGGATGGATGCCTTGGCTAGCTTGGACAGCACCTGGGCAGAGAGAACAGCCCTTGGGCACAGGAACAGGGCTGGTAAGGAGATGTATGTGGATCTGAGGTACAACACGGTGAAGGAGGGGAAGGAAAATTCAAAGACATTGTGGCTCTGGGAGTCTCTGAGGGGCTGGAGGGGAACAAGAACAAACCTGGTACAGGGGGGCACTGCTCAAGGCATTTCCTGGCTTCTTACTCTGCCCTAGACATCTACAACTGGTGCTTACAGGGTCTGGAGTGGGGAGAGGGAGGTGATGCTCCCCAGGCACTGAGACATGTGGGGTCCATGGGGATGTGTCCTTGGAAAATGCCACTAAGAACCCCAAACCTCTCATGTGCAGGAGCATCCCTGCATTGATACCCAAAGAGGTCCAGCCCTGGTGACTGTGGACAGGATGTGGCCCTTTCCCTCATTCCCAGCTGGGTTCCCCGTCCTGAAAAGGGGGGAATCCCGTTTTCCCGGGCCGCAGGACGGGGCCTGAAAAGGCCAACAGCCCCCGCAGACGTGAGATCTGTGGTGGCCCCTGCCTGTCCCCGTCCTCCGGAGCAGTGCAAAGGTTGCATCAGCTCATTACCTCCCACCTATACTTTAGCCCGGAGCATCCCTCAGGGCCAGGGCAGGAAAATTCCCCTCAGGGCTGTAACACGGCTGTCCGGGTGCAGCCGGGGGCGTGCAGGAAATGCCACGGTCTCCGGAGCCCGGGGAGCCCGGGGAGCCCCAAGGCTGCCCGCGGCCGGTGCGCCGGGCCGGCACTAGGTGGGGATGGCACCACGCCGCGGGGAGGAGGAAGGGCGGGAGGAAGGACAGCGCCGGGGCTCGGGCTGGGCTGCTGCTGCTGCCCGGGGAGCAGCGAGGGCTCGGGCTGGGGGAGACTGACGGGATGGGCTGAGCGGGGCTAAAGGGAAAGGCTGAGGGGAGGGATGGGACAAGGATGCGGGCGGTATGGCTGGGATGCTGCAGGGATGCTGGAGGCAGCAAGGACCCGGTACCATATCAGGCTGCCGAATCAGGCGTTATTGCAAAGGCTGTGGCTGTCGAGACAGTCTCAACCCCTCTCCTCGCCCCACTCAGGCTCGTAACGGTCATTACTAACACTAATTACATTTTGAAATTTTAGAAATGAACTATTTCCTACATGTTCTCAGTCAGACCTTTTGCATCCCACAGTTTGTTTCATCCACGGGTCTGTGCTAAGGTGAGACAGTGGCATGGCTGAGGGCTGGGCAGTTGGTCACCAAGCTCTTGGCCTCACTGGAAAGGCTGAGAGGTGGCCACAGTGCTGGGAGAGGGATGCAAAGTGCTCGTGGTCCCAGTACCACCTCACTGCAGGCCTAAAGGGGATGAACCCATGTCAAGGGGAAAACTCCATAACAGGGGAGCGCTTCACACTGGCTGCTCAGCCATGGGCAGTACCTCCAGAACCTGTCTTGGACACAACAAGCCAGTGCAATAAGTCCTGCACGTGAAAGGGTTTACTTGCTGTAAATCTTTGTGGAATTCACTTGATCCAATCCTACCTCATGAGTCACCACCAAAACCAGGGCACAGCTGTAAATCTCACCCCCTCCATGCTCACACCAAGAGTCAGCTCGTTTCCACAGCCACTGCACAAGGCATCTTCAGGGAAAGAATCACCCTGAAGTCCTGATTCAGGAGACAGGATTTTTTCAGCCTTCTCCTGCAGGGACCTAAGCACTGGCAGCAGGAATTTGGCCATCAGCATCTGCAGGGAAACCCAGAGTGAAACAATTGCTGATATGCCTTTTTACACCCAATTTTGGGAAGCCACTCGCACCAGCGGGTTAGGTGCAGAGACCACAGTAATGGTTATGTTGTTTAATTTTTTCTTCCCTTGTTCTCAACAACAAACCAGCCCAATCCTGCAGCATGTCTGCCAAAATCCATATTCACCACAGAAATGGTGGGTCAGAATGAGCCACTGCAGTCTGCACCCTTGAACCAAAGTTCTTTGGAAAAGGAAGTCAGCATCACTGGGACAGGAGCATAAATCAGAATTTTGATTTAAATGTAACTATTGATTTAACCCCTTCTGCTGTCTCCCTGTGTTCTCTACATGCTCAACCACATCAGACAAACTCCACAGTTGCTCACTGTGCAAGCTGCCTGTCTCCAAAACTCCTGGGTCCCTTTGTGCTCAGGAACCAGACAGGGTGGCAAGTCGGGATCAGAATCAGGAGGGCATGGGATGGGCATGAGAGCAAGTGCATGAAGCAGGATTGTATTACCAGGGGTCATCAGTGCTACAGGTACCAGATTACACTTCCTTGAGAGTTTGTTTCTTGCCACAGCAGACAAAATCAGGTTCTGAAGATATTATCATATCATATATAACATATTTTTATATATCCCAGCAGCTCTGGAAGGACTGCAATGTTACATTGCATACAGGAAAACTGGTGGCTGCAATGCACCCAGAGATGCTGCCTTACCTTAAACTCAACCAGAAAAATCCCTCCAGCACCTCTGGGGCTGCAGCTTCACCTTCTCAAAGTGGCATGCACAGAGCAGAGGTGTTTTGGGGAGCTGCCATGCCTAGACAGAGTAGGGAGGCAGTGGGAGGTCAAGACTGTGAAGCAGGAAGTGTTCCCCCCCAAACTGAGTCCAGTTTGAAAGCCTGGCAAGCACTAACACTAACAAACAGTCAGTGTGTTTATATCCCACCTTCCTGCCGGAGAGCAGGGATTATTTTTCGCATATTTTGTCATTGGTGGAGATGTCAGTGAAGGCCAGGAACAGTGCAGAGCTGTTGGGAGAGCCCAGAAGCAACTGCCCCAGGCACGGGATGATGAGATGAGGGATATGGGAAGCTGCTCCAAGCCATTTACACAGGGATTGGATTTTGCCTGCAGGATGTGGGTCACAGCCCTGGCTTCAAAACACCTGGGGACTAAAAGCAGCATGGACCATCTATTCCAGCCCTATTCTAGCCCCACGCTGCTCCCATTCACCTCATGCAGCAATGGAGTGGGAGAGTCATCCCGAGCCTTCACCCACCAGGTGCTTCACTCCTTCCCAACTTTTGTGCACAAACTGTGGCTATCACCTGGACACAAACAGTGATGTTCTGGCATCATCAGTCACCTTCCAGCCTGCACCCGCTGTCTTTCATCAGGGCTTACTGTTCATGCTGAGTTAAAACAGAAAGGAAGAAGAGAGCACAAAGCAGCATCACTCATTGCCCACTCTGCATCGTGCCACAGGGCTTGGCCACGTTCCTTCAACTCACTGCTGGTTTTAAGATCATCTAAACCACTCACCTCCCCCATTTTCCCCCAGCAAGTGGCTCTTTACCTACACTTTTGGATCTGCTTTGTCCCTCCTGTGAGCACCAGACGTCCTCTGCAGCCAGGACTGCTTTTCCTTACAAAACCAGCAAGATCAGCAGGGAGAGCACGAGTTTCTGCAAGAGCTTGCAGGCTGATGGCTTTGGCAGATAGCTGGGTCTCCTCTTCCAGACATGTAACTAAAATAGGGAGCAAGAGTAGCTGGAAAGCCCAGGTTTGATTTGGGCAGGAGCTTGGACTGGTATCAGCCAAGAGGAAAACAGGTAAAACCAGGATTTTGGCAGGTCACGAGTTACAGGCCAAGCCTCAGATGAGGTGTGATAACCCTGACCGCCCCACTGCAGCAGGGAATGTGGCTGGAAGCATCATCCTTTCACATGGCTTGTCCACAAAACACAAGATTTAAGCCCAGACAGCTGGTGGAAAGGTGAAGAGAGACCTTCTTCGTGCCAGCTCTAGACGTGTGATACCCACCTCCTCCAGCCTTTGCTGCTGCTAGCTCCCCAAGCATCGCCTGAGGATTTGGCCAACCCCACACTTCTTGTCCAGCACAGGTAGTTTGGAGGACTGCAGTCCACCTGAGAACTGATTTAGTCCCACAACCATGCAATTGTGAGAAGGTGCCACGTGCCCTACTTGGCATCAAGAGCCTGAGTTGAGCCCTACCCTTGAGCCCTATCCATTCAGACCCAGCACTTTCTCTGGGCCTCTTTGTTTTAGCCCCAAACAGATAAAATTAAGAACATCCCCATTAATTTGCCATGCGTGTGAAGGGGTTGAAGATTTCTCCTCCAGCTCAGGAGCCCTGTGGCCTCACTGAGCCCAGCATTGGCTTCCAGTCTCACAGGCATATTCACCTCCTCCTCCCCAATGTGGAGCAGATAACAGAGCAATTGCCATAATGAGTCTCTGTCTGTCTAGCCCTGCTCAAAGCAATTAACAATGCCAGGCACTAATGAACTTGGCTTCAGAGAGCCCCAGAGATGGGTTACTGCCATTTGAAGTGGAGGGAAACCAAGGCAAGAGCAGGTGGAGTGGCTGACCCTGGTCATGGGGTACCTTGGGTTGGATGCAGGAGGCAGAGCTCCCTGCCTGCAGTAGGGAAAGGATGGCAGGTAGACACAAGGGCGACCACAGCTCTCTAATGTGGTGTCTGTGGCTGGAGAGACTGGTTTGTCCACGTTTGGGAGGGCAGGAGGGACTCTCCACCCATTGCAGTCTTATCTCATCCCTGAGTGGCTTTGGGGAAACTGTATCTCTGCAGCCAGAGCTCCTGACACCCAGCACCATGGAACTCCTTTACATCCTTCGCCACAAGTTTTACAAGACCCCAAATGTGGCCATTGAGGCACAGAGTGAGAGGACTCACAGGTCCCCTTGCAAAGAAACTTCCTCAGCTCATGACTCACTATCCCACCCTCTCTGGTGTCACTCGTGACTCCATTTCACTTTGCTGCAGCAGCATTTCACCACCTCTTATCAAAGCAGAAGACAACAGGGCAGCCTGTCCTGGCTGCAGACACATGCCCAACACCTCTCACTCTGCAGCATTTTTGGACCAACCTCTGTGTTGTGAACTGAACATCCTCTTGCAAATGACAGGTTCCCCTGCAATGCTGGAGGGGGTCAGAGTGGGTCTCTCCAGGTCTGCCTGCAAGGGTGAGGATAGCTGATAAATCACAGGGATGTGGCCTCTGCGCCGCATGCTCTCACAGCACACACGTCCTCACATGCACACTGACAGCATGCTAAAAATATTCTTCACTTTTTGACCAATTAAAATTTTCCAGGAGAGTTGGAACCACAGCCCCCACCCTATCTGTTCGGCCAGAGTCTTCCCTTCACCTCCCCCAGCCTGCCAGGAAAACAGAGAATACTGAACAACAGTTCCAGTAATTTGAGGGGTTTTTGGTTGTTTTAAAAGCCTGGCTAAAATATAATCTTTTTTCAATAGTTTATTTTGTGATGTCTGGCACCATTCTAGAGCCAAACTTGGCACTGTGACACCCTGTCTTGCTCTCACACTCCTACTGAGTGGCTGTGGGTGAGCTGGTTTGATCCCACTTCCCACCCAAAATCCCATTTTGATGGTTCAGGAAATTAAACAAAGAAAATATGTTTTAAAACCAGCTCCCACCTGGTGTTAGGCAGCAGAGAGCTAACCCTGGCTCGGTGACAGTTCTGAATGCTGATAGCCAGCCACAATTTTCTTGCCATATCTTTCAGAGGTGCCTGTTGTGCCAGGTAAAGAAGGAATCTGAAGGATGCTGGCAAACCCCCAGCCACTGGCCTGGCCCCTCTGTGCCATCACAGATGCTTGTGGCAGCACTTTGCCTAATTTGGCTCTTGGCCATGGAGGAGGAGCAGAGGAGGCCACAGAAGGTATTTATACAACATGGGGATTGTCTCAGCGAGACTGGAGCCTCTGCCAAACCCAGAGCTAAGCAGATAGGAAGGAGATGTCATCAGTGTGTTTTTGCTAATTATCACTAATAATTATTTGTGTGTAGTTTCCCTTAGGAACTCAGCCCCTGCTGCTCTTGCAGCCCTGTGCAACTGGAGCAAACGGGAGGGTCCTACCCCAAAATCCTGCAGGTGAGAGGAGAGGGAGGGCAAGTGCAGCGCTTGGACAATGCCTTCACCATGGTGGTCAGCACAACACATCCTCCCTCTTGATGCTTTCTCCCTGCTCACACCAGTTACAGCCAGTTAGACACTGTCTGTCCTCCCTTGGCTTTTCCGAGTGTGTTTGGTGTCCCAGCCTCTTGTCAAAACCCAGATTCATCACAGCACAGCTATTAGCTGCTCCCTCCCATGTGAGATGTCTTTCTGCTGACACGGCAATCATTCTCCTGTCAACGCGCCTTGACAGTACTAGGATTTCTCATTTCAAGTCCTGGTGTGTCCCAGGGTGATTCCCAGCTCCTCCATTAACCCCTGGCCCTGCAGGATGGGGGTATCCAGCTTTGATGAATGCTCTGCTATCCCTTCCACCTCTGGTTAGCAGAAGCTGCCTCCTGTTTTTCCTCTCAGCCGTTCCCACACCTATGCAGAAGAGCATTTAACCTGGAGGTAGAGGGTGTCAGACTTCTATTCTCCTTTCCATCTTATTTTCTGTGCTGAGAACAATGAAGGCAAGGTTTGCAGAGGGAGGTAATGTCTTTTTTTAGACTGACTGAAATAATTAGAAGAAAAACCAGGCAGGCTGTTGGGTACATGAGCCCTCCAGCAGGCCTGAAATAGCTGCAGAAGTCTGCAAAGCTGAATACCAGTGGAGAACAATAGCTCTGAGCATGACTAGTGTTAACCAGTTCTGCTATGAAAGACTATTTCCCAGCTGTTTTCCTTGGGTGAATAAGTGACATCACCTCTCTGCCAAAATCCACTGTCCAGAGACCACTCCATGGCCAGGAGCCAGCGCTGTGGCTGGGGGAGTCACATGGCTACACAGACCTGAGCCCTGGACATTGCTCCACGCTGGGTTCATGGAGCATCCCTCACCTCTCTACACCCTGAACCCTGGTCCTGATGCTCCTGGGGCCTGACCTGACCCCAGCCCCGGGGACACTGTGCCACCCTGGACCCTGCCTCAACCCCGGGACCCTGCCTGACCCTGAGGACTCACTGATTTCAGGCACTGTCTTACTAAAGGGGTCTGGCCTGATCTCATGGGGCCCTCTCTCATCCCACGGGACCATGTGAGACAGCAGGGAGTCCCCTAGCATTTAGGACCTGCCTCAGGTTCTATATCTGGCCCCGAGGACCCTGTCTAACCCTGGGGATCCTATTGGACCCTGGGGACCCCGACAGACACTGGGGACCTTCTAATTTCAGGAATCCTCCAATTTCAAGGATTCTCCAGTTTGAGAGACATCGTCCTACCACGGGGGTTTTGCCTGATCCTGGTGACCCTATCCAACCGCGGGGAATCTCTCCCACCCCAAGCTCCATGTCCCGCCCCGGGTATCCTGTCATCCCTGGCTATCCTGTCCCACCCCAGGGTCTATGTCTCACCCCATAGCTGCCGTCTGACCG
>VZTN01000481.1:423352-507303 GCA_013400515.1 Erpornis zantholeuca
GCTGGCACCCCCGGCCCGCCCGGCATGACTGTCAGCCCGGAGCCCAGCGGGGCAGCGGGGCGGTGGCCGAGCCCCTGAGCGGGCGGCGAGGAGCCATGGAGCAAGTGAGTCCGGCCGGGAGCGGGACGGGGAGCGGGGGTGAACCCGGGACAGGGAGGGGGGACCCCCGGGCCGGGCGGGAGAAGCCCCTGCCGGGGCAAGGGGACCGCACCGACCACTTTGAGGTCTTTTCGGGTGTTCGCCGGGGCTGGGACATCCCGGCCCTGCTGCGCCCGGGGAAAGCGAAGGAGACCGCGGGACGGAGTGTTCTCCGTCCCCAGCAGCCCTCGGAGCGGCTCGGGCAGAGCCTCGGCAGCGCATCCCCGCAGCCCTCGGGATGTTGGACCCGGCCGGGAGGGGCTCGGCCGGCGCTGCCAGAGCCGGGCTGGTTCCACGCGTGCTCGGGCCACCCCGAGTGACTCCCGCTGGGGTGTTGTCCTGCCCTGCTGGAGCCGGGCCTGGGTCAAATCGCCAGCTTGGACATGTCTACGCACCTCCAGCCTTCCGCACTTCTGTTCTGCTCCTCCTTCTGCTTGGGACGGGTTTAACTCGGAGAAGGGCAGCGGTGCTTGTTCTGCACACGTAGGTTTTCTCGTCCACGGGATCACACACCCCAATAATCCATCCCTGTGAGGATTGATTAAGATGCCACAAATTTGTTAGCAAGTTAAACAGGTCGTTTTCTCCCCTCGTCTGGCCACGCAATTACTTCTGCTTCCTTTTCTTGGAGGAGTTTTTGCTGCTCATGCACAAAGAAAGCTCCCGGTAGGACGGACTGCCGGAGGACTTCAAGCTCTGTCTGGTACATGCGATCCCTGTAGCTGTGGCTTGTTTCTCCCCCCTCACACCCCTTATTTCAGCTCCCAACATTCTGTGGCAAGAATGAAAGCTCTTTTAAAACAGCAGGGAAACGGCAAAGCAGCCCAAGTTGGTATTGACTGAGAGTTGTTATTATCCGCTGGCATCCATGAAATTAATCCACAGCAGAGAAACTGCTTCCAGCTGGCGGCCGCCAGCCAAAGGGGCTTCACACCTATACCAGCACTGTCTGACCATCTCACAGGCTTCTCTTCTTTAGTGACACATGCATCCTCAGGGATTGGTTGCAGAAGGGGTGTCAGAGGCAGTTGCCCAAGTTCCACGTGGATCTAAGCAGTTTGTTTCCAGTGAGGTAGTTCTGCTCCAGCAGGCTGGGGAAAAGTGGAAGGGCTAACAGCAAGGTTTGGGAGATAAAGTGAAAAGGGAGAAAAAAGAGTGGAGGTGTGGGGATGCAGGTTGTCTCCTGGGAGTTGTTCATCAGTGCCTTGGTAGAAAAGGGAGTGTGTGATAAGTGAGATGCTTGCTTGAAATGATGTAACTAAGGCACTTCTGTGTGTAACTTTAAAGCACCACTGTGATTCAACTCTTTGGGGTTTATTGTGTTGGAAGACATGAAGATTGTGGGCCTGTAAAATACAGGGCAGGGCAGGGGAGAAAGAACTAATTGTTAAATAAAAAGTCATCCTGTCTGATTTGGGTTCTCTGCCGAGCTGCAAAATGTGAGGCTAAACCAAGCTGAAGGAGTGGAACTCGTGTTTCACTTCTAATGCCACCATGATATAAAATGCAAAAATGGCTCCTATGGATTGGTTTTGGGAGTGATGCCTTTGGCATCATAAGCCAGCATTGGTATAACTCAGTTCTTTCTCTGTTTACACTGTCTCACTTGGCTGATGTCAGGGGGCTTCTTCTCATGGATTTACCACAGGAATGAATCCAGCCCAAGAACATCCCAAGAAAGATATCTTAATATTTCTTGCAGCATCCTTTTATATAGCTGAGTTAACAGCAGCTCATGTCTTTTTGTCATGCTCCCATTTTAATTGTGGAATTTCAGGCAGAGAACACAGGATGGACACAATGCCCTGCTGCCGGTGCCCTTCCCTGGCCAACGGCCCCTTGCCAATTTGGGGCAGGGCTGGCATAAAATAATCCTCAGAAATGTCAGGCACCATCTCCGAGACTCTTCTTGCTTTTGCAGGAACAATCTTCCCAGTTGCATCATCTGTTTTTTATGTCCTTAAGGTGCAGGTGAGGGATGACAGCATCTGTCCCTCCTTGTGGGGCGTGCTGGGTATGTGCGAGGGGGAAGCCGCTGAGCCAGAGCCCAGCAGCTCAGCATCCCTACAGAATGCTGGATCTCACCCCTCACATCTGCCACACAGCAGGGACAAAAGGAGGCAACTCAGGCTCAGGTGACTTCTGTGCAGTGCAAGGAGCAGAGCCCTCCGCTTGTGGCTGTTGTCATCTGCTGAGACCAGCACTCTCCATTTCATCACACTTTCCATCACCTTCCCTTTCCTGGGCTGCTCAGGTGGGGCTTGGAGTCATGGATCCTGTGTGGATGATCCCAGGTGCTGGCACAGCAAGAAGTCCTGCCTGGTATGGAGGGTGCCCCGTGCATGGCTCCTTTCAGGCAGGGGTTCCACCCAGGTCTCCTGAGTGATCTGGGGAGTTCCAAGGCAACCCTTTCAATGCCAAGGAGGGGAGGTACTGTCCCTGGAAGGCTGGAGAGGCAGACCCCAAACCATCTCTTGCTGTGCCTTGTGCAGAAGTGCCAACGTGAGCCCCAGCTCTGCTGGGCCAGGCTGTTTTTCAGAAGTAGACCTTATGTGCTGTTCTTCACAGGGAGTACTTTTATTTTAAAACCAGAGTTGTTTTCACTCTGCAGAAGAGAGTGTGGATAGACGTATTTACCATGTGACTTCAGCCTTTCTGTCAGGTGGGGAAAAAACCCCCACAATAATTCACCTTGCAAGCACAAAAAGCCTTAAAGAGTAAAAAAAATTAGCAGTTGTTGGTCTGGACTCACTTAAAAAAAACTCTTCATACAGCTACATCCATGCACAAGTTATGAGGGAGGTTATAGTCCATGCTGAGTTATCCAAAAATGACATCAAAAGGGTTCTCGATCAGGAAACCAGCAGGTCTGTATTTGTGCAGGAACTGATGTTTGCTGAAGTTGCAGGTCTTCAACTGAATACAACTTCCTGGCAACCTAAAAAGTCAAGTTTAAAAAAAAACCACCCCACGCAGTCCCTCTCATTTCCCGGAAAACTTTTTGATGCTCAGTCATCCTGTATTGTGGCTGTTTCAGTACAACTGAAATAACTTCTACAAAAGGCACCAAGGTTGTTACAGGTTTTGGCCCAATTTTCTTTTAGGTGAAACACAGTTTATTTGAGTTTCTTGTTCCCAGTCTGCACCCGAGCCTACTTGCAAAGCCCAGCCCGTTCCAGACCTTAGTGGAGGTCAGAATAAATGTGGGTGCATGGGGTGTTTAAGCTGTTTTTTCTTCTTTTTATGGGTGCAAGCTCTCTCTTTGGAATAAGAGCTTACCCTAATGAAAGCTGCTGTCCAAGGGTGTGTTCAGTGGGAGTTTGGTGCATGAAAACATATTCGTTAGCAAGGCTCTCCTCCAAATTTTTTGAGCTCATCTGTACACACTTGCTCTGTCTTGGCTATGGGAGTGTCCAGCTCTGACTCTGTTCCATGCACTTGGGATTTTCTCATGTTATGAAACAAGATGTCTGAGCTCCAGCTGGTCCAGTTTGTGCAGTGAGGGCCATTTTGGTGTGTTTGGGGCTCTCTTGTCACACATCCTCTTTTTGTGTGCCAGCTCTGCAGCAGGATTGCTGCTATTACGCCTATTACATGAGGGGACATGGAGGAAATGGAGTCTGGGGGACAGTGGGGTCCCTGGGAGGAGGTTGGAGGATTTGGGCTTGGCCTCTCCTGACAAATCACAAGGTTGGTGAGGTGTTTGTGTAAGGGGATTTGGCTCAGCAAGGGCTTCCCCTTGCCATGCTCCAGGGAAAGAGGCTTATTGAGGGCTCCATGGGGTGTTGGGAGCAGCAGTGTGCTCCAAGGGAGGGGATATGGGGATCCTGCCTTTGCAGAGGCTCTTACAGTGCATTGAAGAGGATGAAAGCTTTCATCTTTAATCTACTGGGAACATTTTAGTGTGGATGTGGTGAAGTCCTGGCCCTCATGCCATGGATTTGCCCACAGGAGTTGGGTTGGGGATGGTGACCAAGCATAGACACCTAGAAGAGAAGCTGGCAGAAGTGGCCTTGGGCTAAAATATGATGTTGCTACAGATGCCAGCAGGATCCATCCTGCTGTGATTCATCAGAAAGCTGGAGCAAAGAGGAGAGGAGGCTGCTCTTTTTTAAGGTCCACTTGGTGAACAAGTAAGCAAGGAGTACCTCCCCAGAGAGGGAAGCAAAGCCCCTGGGGGAACAGAGGAGCAAGGCAGACTTGTTGCCATCCCAAGAGAGTCTCCAGGAATGGCTGGGGTCTGTGCCCACTCCCCAGTCCTACTGGAACTGGTTGAGTTTTCCTCTGGAAGATGCCAGTCTCCTGTTGTGATGTGGTGGGGAGGGACCACATTTGGTGGGTGCCAAAATCTTCTCTGGACAGACTTTCTGATGATGGAAACTCCTTGTCCCTTCTGTCCCTACAGGATACAAAGGAAGAGGTCTCAGAGAAACCAAAGTCTGCTCCAACTGCAGAGAAATATGGCTGGATTAAAAAAAGCAGCGGGGGGCTCCTGGGACTGTGGAAGGATCGTTACATCCAGCTACGGAAAACACAGCTCGTGGTCTACGAGGATGAGGTATGGTCACAGCTAACAGCCTTGAATGAGGGGCAGGAGCAGGCCCCTGGGGACACATGCATGTCCCTTTGTTTTTAACTCTTCCCTCCAGCCCATTCCTTTCAAAAGGGCTTCTCCAGGAAGGGTAAACGCTGTAAAAGAGACAACAGCTGCGTTTTTAAATATATTATATAGCATAAATATTTTAGCCACTGAATATTTTGACAGAGCCGTTGCCAGAGTAAAAAAAATGGGGGGCAGGACATCCTGTGAGAAGGTGAATGGAGTAAAGCTTTGGGCGGAAGCAGGATATGTGCTATGAGGTTTTGGCTTTTGAAGGATAAAAGCGGTTGTAGCAGGATGACTTCCCACCTGCCACTTGAGGGGATGGCAGGCAACCCTGCAGCTGTTTGGCACCCCTCAAGCAGCTCAAATTGCTGCCAGCCAGACTCTTCAGGGTTTCTTTTAGCCACTGAAGGATGCAGAGTGAGACCATGAATGCTTGCTGTCCTCCTTAAGCACAGACAGTCTGGATTTGGCTCCTCTTTTCCCTTTACTTGAGCCAGTTCTGAGCAAAGGACCCCTGGGAGCCTTGTCCTGGACTTCCCTAGATAAACTGCATGCCTTAAGTTCATGGCCGCACTTAGAGCTGTTTCCAGGCAAATGAGGAATAAGAGCCAAGCCAAATCTGTCCTGCTTTTTCAGTTGAGAAGAATGAAAAGTGCAGGACTGGTCCTGCTGGCATGCAAAGGTGGCTTTACTGAGTCAAGCCCTCATTCCTGGGCTGGAAGCAGCTTCTGCAAGAGCAGAGTTTGCCCCAAAAGTTAGAAATTACAGTGCAGAGCACAAGCTATAACCAAGAGAGGTTTGAGAAGAGGGGTGGGTAGGTCTGAGCCCTGTGGTGGCTTGTGTGTGCAGCAGGGTGGGGGACTGTGGTCTGCACAAGGAGCACATGCCTGTGAGGTGTCTGGCCCAAGAGGATCTGGGTCATGTGTGGGCATCAGGATGATATAAAAGCAAAATCATCTAAAGCTTCATGTGCAGTGTGTCAAGGGAAGAAGAATGGGGAAATGTTTCAGCAGCTGCATTGCTGCGATGGTTTTAGGAACAACAGGGCTGACAGTGAGTTCAGTTCTCTTTTTTAAAAACACACTCTTGCTTAATAAAGAAGATTTGTTATAAACAGTTTAGGTTAAAGGGTATTACCTCTTCCCTTATGCTGAACACTTCTGCTCTTCCCAAATCCCAAAGCTTTCTGGTGCCATTTGTTCTTAGCTGTAAAATGTCATGAAGAGTGCAAGAATAATGACAGGAGAAGTCAATGTCAGGTGATGAGCAGTTTGGAAGGCAGGAAAAGCAAGGGTGGAGGAAGGGGCTCTTACCCAGAGGGACTCAGCCTGGTCCTGTTGACTCTCTGTAGATCGTTTCCCAGTGCCCTGGACACCTGTTGACTCCAGCTGAAGCTTCAGAAACTTGCAGATTCAAAATCTATAAATATGACGTAGGTTTATTTTAAAGGGCATGCCTTTAAAAACAAGATACATGGAGGCTCTCATTACCACAAGGGAAAAGGAGGCTTTTAAAGTAAGATTAATTTTCACAGACATTCAGAAGAAGGAAAAATCCCAATCATTTAAAGGGTTATTTTATTATCTCAACAAGGAAAATGGCATTTGTAACAACCAGGCATAATGTTTTCTGGTAGCCTGCGGATTGTGGTAACATCCTGTAATAAATTGCATCTGTAAGCTACAGTAGCTGCAAGGTCCCATTATTGTAAATAAGAGATCATGTTAATATCTATAGGCTATTAAACTGGCTTACAGTGAAGTCAAATGTCTGAGGAGAGGAAATTGCTGCAAAATTATCTGGTAGCACAATAGGATAACATGTGATTGTGCAGACTTACTACAGGGAAACCAAAGGAAATGGCAATTTTCTGCACTCAGGAGGGGTCTTGTTGCCACAGAATTGAGGCATTTCATGTTTATTACTGTATTTATCTTCCTTTAATGTGAGTCAGGGCAGTGTGGCTGTCTCTATCTTACAAATGGGGAACAAAGTTTTTGAGATGGGTAGGGCCGATGACTAAGGAGAGTCTCTGGTGCAGGTGTGCTATGGTGGTTTGCATTTGTGGAGCTCAAGGTGCTATTCTTCCCACTGGTCCCTCTCCACTTACCTGCTCTGTGTGACCCTGGAGAAGGACACAGCATTCCAGACCATCCTCAGGCTGAAACATTTACAAATGGGATTGTTCAATGCTTGCTGAAAAAGAATGGAGATAAAACCTCAGGCAACAGGAATAAGGCATCTCTCCATATGTATCTTAAATTGGACTTAGATGGGTTAAATGGGAGTGAGGTCAGCTTCCATGTGGGCAGGCAGGTTTTGAGGCTGAGCATTTCAGCTGGTCTGAGCCCATCAGATTTCCAGGAACTGAGTAGTGCCTTGGACTCATTGTGCTTTTCTCAGTCTCTCTCATGTCCAGCCCTTCACAGAGAGGTGCTAATGTTGCCTTTAGCAGTTGTTTCCTATGCAGGCCACCTTGTTGATGCAATTGAATGAGCCTGGCTGCACTTGTAGCTGAGGTTTAGGTGCTAAACAAGAGCAGAGGGGACAACCAACACAAGAAACAGATAAGAACATTGTACAGTGTTACTGGAAAATACAGTCTGAGCAGCACACAACTACTGTATATCATCATCAGTAGCAATCTCCAGGAATGTGCTCCTGACCTGTCCTGGGAGTGTGTTCCCCACGTTGCATCTGCTAGTCAGGCTTTGAGTTTGGTTTAAAGCATAGCCACCTCCTGAAGGCAAATGGGAAATGGCAAATGCCTATTGTGTTACCTGGAGCAGATGGGGTGAAAGTCATCCCACACGGCTTCAGGTTTCTTTCAGCGGATGGGGAATGAAGGGGGATGGATTTGATTTCTTGTTTTCTGCTGTGCCTCCATCTACAGCACCCTGCATCTGTATCCTCACCTAAATGAAGATGCAGTTAGGCAAGATGTTTGTATATGCCATACCCAAATGTCAGGAAAGGAGGCACTGATGCAAATACAGGGTGCTGGGATCCCAAGAAACTGCTGTGCAGGTCTGCACAGAGCTACGCAGGTTATTTTCTAATGGGGCTTCTTTTCTCCTTGTCTCTGCATATTCTTGCCAGAATAAAAAAAACCTACAGAGAACATTGGAAGACCAGGCAATCCTATGTAAAGTGACTAGAGAGATCGATATCACCACTTCATGGATTAGAAAGCATCTGTCTTGAGTTTGGCTTTTTTCCACTAAACAGTGTAGCTTAGAGCTGTTTTCTTTTAGGGTTTCTTTGTAAGTGTATTATTCGACAGGGAAGAATCCTACTAGATTCTAGAGACCAGAGGATCCACTTGGTGTTCAACACTTGGGTACTTAACATCTGCATTTTGCCCCTGGTAAAGTGATAGCAAGGTATACCCAAAACTGATTTATTAATTTGTATTTTGAGAGTGTCAAATAGAGAAATAAATTATTTCAGGTCTAGACATTTTACACTGAATGAAGGATCTCAGCCCCTGAGTGTGCATCAGTGGAGAAGTCTTTGCTGGGAATTACAACTTCATATAAATAAAAACTTCAGAGAGTCTTTTTTCCCTCATTTTTATCAACTTTTCATTAAGGAAATTGTTTGCCAAGTGTGATTCTTTGGTTAAGCACATGCATTAATATGTACCAAGATGTTCAGTAACTTTCTTCTTAAGGGCCAAGCAAACAGATACAGATATGTTTATGTCACAGGATCTGCTCCATGAAGAGTTACTGGAATAGTTTTTCTGCATTAAATCATTATTGTAGGGGTTCTGTACCAGGATTGAGCTTGTCCAGAACGCGTGTCGGGGCAGGACTCTGGAAGTGACCTTGTCTCTGCCTGGTGCTGAGTGTCCTCCAGGTCCCAGGAGGCTGAAGGGACCTGAAGACCTGCATCAGGGTCGGGTCTTTTGTTCTTTATCTTAGTGGTGCAGGACAGACATAAAGGAACTCTTTGTGACCCAGGTAGGCTCACAGAGAGGGGATGGCTGCTTGCCAAGGGTAAAACAGAGACAAAAGCCCCATTCTGGTGCTCCCTGAACTCAGATGCTTTTCCTTTGCCTCATACATGTAGTTTTTATATGTCTTGGCTGCTTTTGTCCCTGCCTTCTCTGAAGATGATAACTCATGTGAGAAGTTCAGGTCCCTGAGATGAAGGAGTCATAGCTTGAACAGTCAAGGTATCCCTGGGACACAGTGTCCTGCATGCCCCCATCCTCTCTGCCCTTGTTCCCTAGCCAGGTCACAGTCCCCAAAGCCTCCCCAGGGAGAAGATGGGCAGCTAGAAGGCAAGAAGCAATCTCACAGCAAAACCTCGTCTCCACCCTGCCAAGTCCCCTTGTTCCCCAGCTCGTGCTCAACAGCCCTTGGGAAGTGGAGCACGGCTTGCACAAGATCAGAGGAAAAGTTCCTGTTCAAGAAGCAGGAAGAATGGCATGGACAAGGAGGGTGACAGGAGCTCTGCTGTGGAAAGAGCTGCTCTCGAGAGCAGGGAGGGTGGGCAGGAGGCTTGGGGCTGGTCTCTGGTCAGAGCGCTGCCAAGCTCTCTGCATCCTCAGCCCGGGGAAGGAGCAGGGAGCTGCACCGGCCGTGCGACAGGGCTGTAACGTGGGCGGTCGCGCTGTAACGTGGGCGGTCGTCCTCCGAAGGCCAGGATGAGATCACCCATCCCCGAGGCATGTATTCCTGACCTCACCCTTCTCTGTCATTTGTTGGCCGCGGAGGGGTTATTATTTCCATCCCTGTCCTTTTGCAGTGACATTGCGATACCAGGATTGCAGCAGGAGCCTTCAAAGGGCTCAGTAGCATCAGCAGGATTTTATCGGCTGGGTTTTAGGTTTGGGCAGGATTAATCTCCTCCTCCTAGTATGCATTTTCCTAGTTCACATTCACCTACTCAGTGTTAAATGAAATAAACAGTAATGTCATTAAAACAATAAACCTAAATTAGGTCCAGACATCCCTCGGTGGCTCAGGACTTGCCCTGTGTACTAGCATCAGCTCTGCCGGGCTCCCATCCCCAGATAGGAGGGTTGAAAAAACTGAAACACAGCCTGAGTTCTCCACAGCGACTTAAATGTCAAGTGGTAAAGGGAGGAAATTCCCCGCAGCCCACTTCCCTCTGAACTCTCCATTCCCTGCCTCCAGCCACGCAGCAGCTTCCTGGCTGCGACATGTTTCCTCATCCCACACCCCCTTCTCCGCTACAGGAATTGCCAAATACAAACTCATACGGGCACAAGGAGCTGCCTTGGGACCAGAGCCTGAGCTGGGGGTGGTTATGGCCAGCGATTTTAATTCAGGATGGTCCTGGAGGCGTTCATGAGCCATGCTGACTGTAGCACATCCCTGGCAATAACTGCTCTGAGGTTCTCACTGCTCATTTGTGCTTAGCAAAAGGGAGCTTTGGTCTCTGCTGGGTTACTGAGACATGAAGAATATTATCTGCCCAGCGTTATGCTGTGATTCCTATTAGGGATGGTGCTCTGCAGCTGAACTGAGCCACGCACCATGTGTGGAATTTTAGTTATGTTACTGGGAGAAATGAGCCAAGATCACGGCCGGCAGTCATCAGTGGAGATACTCCAGAGATAAATATTCCCCACTGAGATGCTGGCCCAGACAGTTTTGCTGGCTGTACAGGGCCATATTTCCAATCCTAAGCGTTTTGACAACTCAGAGTGTAGCTGCAAGAGGACTGTGTCCATCACACATGGCTCCTGCTGACCTTTGTGATGTGAGGACCAGCCTGCCCCACTTCATTGTGGCAGCAGGGCTTCCCTCTTATCCCTCCTCTGCCTCAGGCTTCCTGAGTGGGACACTTGGACCATCGTGATGCTTGTGTTATCTTCCCTGTGGAAAAGCAGGATCACATCTCCTCCTTTCATTGTGGGACAGAGGTAGTGTCGCTTCTGGCTGCAGATCCCTGGATGGGGCCAACAGCAATGGCAGAAACTGGTGTTACTGTCCCCAGCCTGTTATTTGCTCAGCCACTGTGGACCACTAAGCCATATAGCTTAAAGACCAGGGTGTTTTCTTAGTGAGATGCCAGCCTGATTTATGGGGCTTCCTGTCTGCATGCAGGTTATTTTTAAGGCAGAAGACCTTTTAGACCGATGCAAAGGGAAGACATGCAGAATTTGATGGTCTATGATTGATTTCAGTGCCTTCTATTCATAGTAATGTTTCATTCCCTCTCTGCAGGATGAACAGAAGTGCATAGAAACAGTGGAACTGGAGAGTTATGACAAGTGCCAGGAGCTGCGTGCACTACTAAAAAGGAAAAATCGTTTCATTTTAATCCGCTCCCCGGGTAAGAAGGTAGGATTGCCTTTCTCATCACCCTCGGGTCTGCTCACTCCAAAGTGAGTTCCAACCAGCTGCACCCAGAGCAGATGAAAAGCTCTGAGACTGAGCTCCTTGGCAGCTGGGAGAAATGACCTGTAGCTGTGACGGGTCTACAGTAAGAAGGAAAGCCATTGTTGTGTAGACTTTCTTCTTGTCACGGGGAAAGCGTCTTCCTGTGGCTTGACTTTTTCCTCTTGCTTTTTTTCCTGCCTTAGCATTTTATTTCTTCCAGTACTCCCTAATAAGTGGAGAATGACAATTCTCTATGGTTCCTCCACATCCTCTGGGCACCTGTAGATGCTGCAGTTTTGCCCAAGTTCCAGTGAAATCAATAATCCCAATCCATGTACTGAGACAGTTCCTGGAGTTAGAACTATTGATCTGAAAAACTCCAGTGCAAAGTTACTTGCAGCCAAACAGTTCCTAGGAGAAAAGATTTATTTTGCAGAATTCATGAAACCCTACATCTGTAGTTTCCTGCACAGCATCTGGTTAAGATCCAGAAGCTGAAAACCAGGCTGGCATTGCAGAGACTGTACATTCAACTAAGCACTGGGTGTATGCAAGGACATCCTGCTTTACTTCCTTTCTATATTCATCATCTCTACACATCTTTGTAAGTTCTCCTTAGCTCCTACTTGCATGCTATTCATTCCAGCATCTTTATGGGCTAGAATGCTTCATTGTTGCTTTGGGGTATCACACTTTGTGTTCTAATTTCAATATGATTTTTTTGGCCTCAGAGTTCTTACTAAATCTCCTCATGCAAATCTGAGAAATTATGAGGGTCAAAGCACATTCATTTCCATAAGAACATGAACAGGCAAAAATACCATCTTGCTGCATTCCCCCATCTCCATTTTGTTTAAATAAATGGAGATTGTTTAGTCCTTGTTGTCATTGTTGCTTATTCTTTCACTCCAGTCACTTAGTGTTTATTCGTATAATAAGACCCCAGCTGAGTTCAGAGCACCATTGTGCTAAACTTCATTTAAAACAACAAAACAAGGACTGTCCTGCCCTAAAACCCTGGGCTACTGAGCTCCTGCACTGAGCTCCTGCAGAGCACCGGAGCCCAGAGCACATTAGGAAGGAATTGTTCCCTGTGAGGATGGGGAGCCCTGGCACAAGTTGCCCAGAGAAGCTGTGGCTGCCCCATCCCTAGAAGTGTCCAAGGCCAGGTTGGATGGGGCTTGGAATAATTTGGTGGAAGGTGTCCCTGCCCATGGAAGGGGGGATGGAAATAGATGTTTTTTGAGGTTTCTTCCAACCCAAATCAATCGAGGATTCTGTGATTCCAAGTGCACACCTATTCCCAGGGAGGCCAGTAATACCCTGTGTGCTCAGAGATGGGCAGCACAGTAGGAACAGGTATTATCTGCAAGTATGTAATAGCTGTGTATGTCTTTGTACTGCTCCATTAATCAATACAGGGTGTGAGACCTGTTCCTAAACCTCTCATTTCTTGCTATGAGAAAAATATGCCCAAACTGTGCCCAAAAGGGTAACTTCATCCTTTTGGCATGCTGGCAAGTGTACAGCTACCCTGTTTTTCATGCCACTGATTCAGTGGAGACCTAGATAGAGGCTACTTTTTGTAAGGCTCTTTTGGTGAAAGGAAGGGCTTTTATAAATGAAAAGTTCCCTGTTTGTAGCTCCCCTCCCACCCTTCTTTTGGCTGGGAAGCTGGTGAGGGTGTTGACACACAACATACTTTGGCAGATGTTAGCACAGGCTTCAATTAGGAGGCCAATGTACACAACTGTCCTTCTTCTGTTTTGAAATCGCAGCTGTGGCGATATATATCAGTTAAACATTTTCCATTTGGGAGGCTTGCTGCCATCCACAGTTTAAAATCACCCTGTGAGCCAGCTTGCCAAGCCCTGCCACATCTTGCTAGGGTTTTTTTCACCCTCTCTCCTGAGCATAATGCTGAGGAATGCATTTGAAGGACTTAGGAACGAGCTAGGAAAGGCCATTTCTGTTTCAGTGCACAAATCTTGAATACAGGGAGCCTAGTTTAGTTGTAGGGGAATCCCAGTTTAAATCTTGGAAGGGATATTTTTGAGCAGAGATGAATCAGTCAGTTAAAACTACTCTGCAGCTGAAGTTGCACCTGAATAAATAACTTGTCCTTTTAAACACTGGTCGTTGATGAATGTACCCCAGATTCTGCTTGGCCTGTTCACAAGGATGACATTTTTTTAAGCTGTGACAATATGAGCATGTCACACGCCTGCACTGGTATGGAACTGAAAGAAAGCACTGCCCCCTGAGCTTCAATTCTTCAGTGAAGGAAGCTGGCAGTGTGCAAAAGCCCCGTTCTGCTTAGAAATCTCAAATGCTTCATTCCACCCACAGCAATTAAACGAAAACTTTTGGATGCAGAGAGCTGGGCTTCTAAGAAAGGGCAGCAGCCTTGGCCGAGAGACTTTAAAATGTACTACTCACAATGCAAAAAAGCAGTGTAGATGATGCTTGGTGTAAACACTGGAAGTTACTGAGATTGGCACAAATCTGGTGTTCAGTGGATCTGAAAACCTTCAGCTTCAGGGAGATATTAATATTGGGATAGGGTCGTAGTAAGGAAAAGAATCCATCAGCAAGTCCTGCAGCTCCCCATGCATCCTTGCACCTGTGGTCAGGGATGGAAATTTCCATTGCTTATTTTTCCCTTTAACAGTTTTTGAGGAAGGTGGAACTGCCTTCTCTAGGGGCCCAGCCTGGAGGCTGCAGTAGAATGCAGTGAGGCTTGGGGGAGTCTGCTCCTGGGGTCTGCCAGTTTGGCAGAGATGATGCATTATCCCCAGGGATTATGTAGCTCTTGGTTCAGCTATAGAAAACCATCAGAATCCTCTGACAATCGTCTCATAGAAACATGGAATGGTTTTGGTTGGAAGGGACCTTGATGATAATTTAATTCTAACCTCACTGTCATAGGCAGGGAGTCCCTTGTCTTCTCCTTTCCCCTTCATGATCTAACCTGACAAAGTCATGTAGAAGGCAGCAAGAAATGACCTCCCATCTTGCAGATAGACTCTGCTGCACTCTTGGTAGTTTAAGATGTTACTGACCCAGCTCTGCTCCAGCTTCTTCTGGAGGTGACCACCCCATATTAAAAGTCAGCAGAAGGGAACACATCCCCCCAGCAGTTTGCAAGCAAGTCACAGTCCCGTTTAGCCCAGCCCCACTGAACTGAAGCCAACAGCAAGCTTTGCACTGAAACAGGTGAGGACCAAGCACAGGTTTGTGTCACCCACCTCTGCAGCAGATCTGCAGAATCGCTCAGCAAAGAAGTGTTGGTAACAGTCTTAAACTGCAGCTACACAGCTCTCCAGAGCCTGTCTGTTAAACCATTTAGTGCAGGTACAACAGACTGACCCCACAAACACTTCTCTTTCCTGGAAAGCAGGCTCAGCATTGCCATCAGACTGTCACTGCTTGAGGAGACTGATGTCTCAGGGAAGACAAGGAGCAATCAGGGAGCCAGTGCCCACTGTCGTCACGGGTGGGAGGTCTTGTTGTGTGACATCTCAGCAGTGATTCAGCAGGAGCTGACTGGCTGTGCTGTGCTCTGAGTAATTGTCAGTAAATTGCGTAGCCTGCATTCATGGCTTACAATGGTCACTAGGTTTGCCCATGACAGCTTTTCCTGGCACACCAGCCTGTTGTTTATGGCATGACTCAGTCTCAGCTGGCTTAGCAAGAAGGAGTGCAAATGGGTTATCCTGCCCACTGCCCTCTCATATTTGTATCACTGACTCTGCCTTAAATTCATGCTGGAGAACAGACCCTGCTTAATGTTTTGTAGGAAATATTCATCTTTAGATGCATCTGCTGGTGTCTGTAAATATTCAAATGAGTGAAAATACAGACAAAAGAAGTTAATTTGTTCCTTGTTTCTTGAGAGCCTGGGAGTCTCAAGAGTAGTGTGTAGAGTCCCAGTCACAGGCAGGACTGAGACCAGCTCCTTCCTGACTCTCCTCTGCAGCTTCCTGCTTTACAGAGAGGTCTCATCCCAGTTTGGGTTAGCTTCCTCTCCCCAGTGCCTTGGCCGAGGACAGGACACAGATGGATGCAGACAGACCAGGGACTGCAGGGCAGCAAAGAAGCTGTGGTGAGGAGCAGCTCGAGCACAAGCCTCAGAGCCCCAGCAGCCTGACTCTGCCTTGGTGTCTGTGGGTATTTTATAAAAAGGAGAAAAAAAACTTCTAAGATACCTGGGCACTGGGAGGAACCTGTCCCTCTGTGTCATAGCCTCAGGGAGCCGTGCAAGCAGGGAGCCAAGCTGCAGCAATATGAGGCTGGCACTACTCACACTGCCTCATGGGTCCCACTGTACTGCTCGTCCTCCCTCGGCCAGCTCCATTCTGCTGTCCCTTTCTCTCACTGTCCATCAGATCTGTATTTGATGGCAAAGGGTTGCATGCCAGAGGAACATCTCAGTTTCTCATTAACAAGGAACCACCCCCCTGAGGTTCACTCTGCTCTGCCACAGAGTTGCTGACACCAGAGCTTAGTCACAGTCTGGGAGGCTTTATTTGGAATGAGGCACAGAAAGTGCCACAGAAAGTGGCATTGGAAGAGGAAGCTTGAAGTGAGGCAGGAATCCTTCCCCTGAACAACATGTACGGAGATTTCTAAACCCTGGTGCAGGCTGCCAGGTTTTTGCCAGGCAGTGCAGCAGCTGAGCTGCTCACAAGTAGAGCTTTCTCATAAGCTTTTATAATCACAAAGCTTTGGGGCAAAATCGTTTCCAAACAAAAAAAGTTTTTAAGCACACACAAAACCAGGCCAGCTCGGACTAAAACAAAATCTGGCCATTGCTCTGTTTTGGAGCCTTGCCTTCCCTTAGGTTCCCTGGTTAGAGTGGCCCTTCTGCATCCCAGACAAAGGGCTCTTTCTCCCGAGGGCTGTGGGTCAGGCCCTAACCTCCCCTCTGAGTTCTCAGGAAGGCATGTGGTCCTGTCACCTTTCATGCAAACTGATCGAATAAAGACTCTTTCCCCACATTACTCCTTAACTCTCTGCTTGCCATGCTGGTTGTGAGTGTCTGGCACTTGGCAGCTGTGATGTAAATCCATGGCATTGACACGAGAAATAAATACAGAAAGGAAGAACAGTTGGTTTCTAACAGCAAGAGTGGGTGGAAGGAGATCATGCTTTAGTTCTGCAGAATTTCTGATGGTCCCTTCAGAAGCTGCTGAGACCCAGAACAGTTGCTGCTTTGTTGTGCCATGAACAGGGAGCTGCTAAGAGCACTCGACTGTCAGTCACCATTAGCTTTGTCCCCCTCATTTAATATAGTCCCTGTTTTATATAGACACTGCTGTGATTTTGGAATGTGGGGCCTCATTTACAAAAAGGCTGAGGCTACAACTGCTCTTGAAGGCAGTGGGAAGGTGCAGAGTACCTATAGGATGTTAAATACCCCCAAAAAAACTGTTCCAAGCCAAACCACAAGGCTGTGTTTCGAACAAGCTTCTCTGTGGCTCGCTTCCCCACCTGTAAGGGGCGGATAATTTCAGTTGCTCTGAAAAGGAATTTGTGAAGCCCCTCAGATATGTAGTGATAAGCAGGAAAGAAAAGACCATCAGGGGAATCTGTAATTCTGTTTTCAGGGCAGGGCTGAAGCAGAGTGAAATCAATAAGACATATTGACCCGGGAGGATAAAACACATGATGGAATAACTTAGTAAGAACTGCCAGCCTGTTATTAGGGATGGTGCTAGGAGGAACACACACAGCAGGCTGACATCCCTACAGCCTGTAAATACTAGGAGTGTCTAACTTCTAAGTGCTTGACTTTGCAACGTTGCTGATGTCCTTTAGCACAGGAGTATTCCTGTGTGCCTGTGCAGTGTGGATTAGGGCACCACATGGAGTTGTTTGGATCCCAGCTGGTCTGACATGGAGCCACCTGTAAAGTGAAGATGATGTTTCTCTCACCTTAAGTGCACTCCTAAGCAAAGCTGCATAATACTGGTGAGGAGGTCAGAGAAAACAGCAGTGAAGTAAATAACACCCTGCCTATTGTCCCTGCTGTGGGCAAGAAGATATTAGAAACACTGAGCAAAGCCATGGGGCTGTCTTGGAGGAAGGGAAAAGCTGGCTGGCTGGTGGACAGGCCATACAATCATCAACCCATCCTCTCTCCTTATTAGTGACCCATACTTCTTGCCAGTTCCCACTTATATGGCCAGCTCTTCCCTTCTTCTTGGGGCAGCTCTTCAGACCCCAGAGAGTACCTGTCTGCAGCATTCACTGCTGGATTTCATTTGCAAACAGAAAAAGATATGGTGGATTTTTGCACTTACATTGCTCTTATGCCTCATCATGTCCATGCCCAGCTGGGTCCGGGTTAGTGCCCCACATTCCTGTATCAGTTTGGTTCTGCAGAGCCACAGGAACAGGGAAGCAGGCAGAGCCCACTGCATGCAGCCTTTCCGTTCCTTGTATTCTGGGGGAAGTGGGACATAAAGTATTTTACTCCATCTGAACCAGCCAGTATGACTTGGACTTTCAGTCTGACTCTATGCTGTGTGACCATTTGCCATACAACTCACTGATGCTCCAAGAGCTATTCCAAGTGTTTTGCAGAAGGAAAAAATTTACTTTTTTACTACTTTAGTAGTTACCAAAATAAAACTACAGCAACAAGATGTCCAGCATAACAAAATCCTGTTCATGGGAGCTATGCCAAAACACAAAGGAATCTGTAGTTTAAACACAGGCTAGAACTGGATGTTATGTAGAAATTGAAGTGATTCAGAGATACCTCTGGTCCTGACAAAGAATGCTCAGGCAAAAATTGTCTCTCTGCTCTTGCAGGTTCATGATATCAAATTTCAAGCTCCAACTTTGGAAGAAAAGGAATCGTGGATAAAAGCTCTTAATGAAGGGATCAATAGAGGCAAAAACAAAGTATTTGATGAGGTAAGAGAAACAGTTTTCAAACTCCTGTGTTTCTGTGTCTTCTTATCCATGGCTCCTTTAGCTAAAAGCAGAATTTGCCTGAATCCCCGTTCTCCCCATCCTTCTTGCATGCCAGCCATGGTTTAAGGAAAGAGAAAGATGGTGTGCAAGGTAGGGCAGGTTCCTTCCTTCCCTGGGAGTTCCCCTCTCCCAATGGAAATGGTCAGTGCAGAAAAGCAGCTGCAGCGCTGAATTATGTAGAGCTGGGATACAGCCTGGAGATACACATCCTCCCCATGCTGCCATGATCCTCAGCACCCAGCAGCCTGGAAGTGGAGGTATTTGGTTAGGATATAGCCCAGTCTTCAGGACTGGAAAAGTCTGAAGTGACTCAGTCCACCAGCTATTCTGCCTGCAGTCTGGAGAGAAGTCTGGTGGAAAGTTACTCCCTGGCCAAACCTGCCTGCTTCTCAGCTGGCCCCAGCACACCTGCACTTTCAAATTCTCCTCCCATCCTGCTGCACAGAGGGGAGGATGAAAATTGCACAACCTAGAGCCTGTTTAACCTTGCCCTTCTCCCTCTTAGTTTGTAAATCAGCCCTAAGCTAAACCAAAGGAGCAGCATCTCTTCTGCAGTTCTTTCAGTAACTGAAAGGAAGTGAACAAAACCACCACCATGGGAATGACACAAGAAAAAATGAGCAGGGTAAGGAGGGACAAAGCAATCAGCAAGATCTCTTTAGCAAAGGAAACCAAAGCAATGAGTAGAAGTTTTGAGAAAAGGGCTAACTGGTGTGGATACAGGGCTAGAGGTGTAAACTCTTAGAGGTTGGGCTTTGCTTTTATTCGGCAGAGAGCAAAAGCATATGGGTACAGTGGGGAGTGAACTCTGCATACCCTTCACCAGCACAGCAAGCTGAGATCTCAGATCACCTCCCTGCCCTGTGAGTAGGGTTATCCTCCTTACGGAGGGAGCCAGCCTCTAATACTCATTCATTCCAATAAGGATCAAACCTCAGATTTAAAGTGTTTCCACACAGGCCAGGCACAAGCTAATGGGTCAAGCCCTCAGCTGGCTTGGATTATCTGTTCTCCCCTGAAGGAGCTGTAAAATCACTCTGCCATACCAGCCATTTTTCTCTTTAAATCCCTATTTCACCCTCACTGGCTTTCCTATTGTACAAACTTGTACCAAGGACACACAGATGTTTCAGTGTCCCTGGTCACTGGTGCTGTCCCTCCATGTGGAGCAGACTCCAGCCTTTGGCCATCACAGTGTGGGTGGGTGGTCACAGAGCCAGCACAGAGAAATACCTGTCATGGCACTGGTTCCTCCCTCCTTACAAATGTGAGGCAGTGGATTTCTCGTCTTGATTCCAGGAAATAAATTTGTTAATTCAGCTGGAGTTGCAATTAATCCAGGTCACTGCTCACACCTTCTCCTCAGCATCCTGCAGTCATTAGAGCTGTGGAAGGGAAGGGCTGTAACGAAGTGCTGCTGATACAGTTCACAGTCAGGTCATGGTTATTAATGAGCTTTCACCTCTAAGATGGAAACAGCAGTTTTGGTGCTGTGTTCTGCCACATGCAGGAGCTGCTCCAAGCACAGGGTGCAGTAAGGACAAAGCTCCTTGTGTCCTTTCTTCCCTGCCCCTTAGGTGGAGAGAAGTTTAGCCATTGCAAACATCTGAGACCTTAAATATCCATCACATACGTGCAGGGCTTTGCAGGCAGGCTGTAACTGAGTTCTGAGGTAAACACTAGTGGTGAAGTATTCTCCAAATGCTTCAGCATTTCATGTGTGACAGTGACAACTTTATAGACATATCTTGAGAAATCAACGACACTCTTCCTTTTTTTGTTTCCCTCCTCTTCCCCCTGTTAAAGGTGAAAGTAGATGAGAGCCTTTCCTTGGACCACGTAACTCGGGACAGGGTGAAGGTGTCCCATGGACGCCGGCCACCCACAAGAAGTCACCTAAAGGAGGTAAGTGCACCCTGTTGGAGTGAGCCATCCCACCAGCTGGGATCACCGAGAGCTGCTCCTTCCACTCAGGTACCAAACCCCAGGGAAAAACTCAGGTGTGGACAGACCAGAGAAAGCTGGGAAACAACTTCCTCCAGGAAAGACTGTGCCAGCACCTCTCTAATGAAGCTCCAGGTTCCCATAGATCTCTATCTGCTGCAACATGTTACCATATATTTAGCTTTTCATAACTCATAAGCTGCTTCACCATCTGGTAAGAGCCGTTAGAGTTTCATTTTCATCAGAAGAGACCAAAGCTCCTATATTTATTTTCAAAGATATGATAATTTTGTAGCCACAGTGGTCTAAAGGTAGAAGAACTGCACGGTCCACAGGCAGAGGCTGTATTTTTATTGAGCTAACCGGAGAAAGCAGACGAGCTTTCAAGCTTACGAGCCCTTCCCTAGGTCTGAAACAGAATACATTATTCTCCCAGGCAGTTTTATAGACTAACCTGTCTACTTTTAACTGATTTTCTGGGTCTTTCACTTAAAAAAAAAAAAAAAAATAGAAGAAAAAAACCACAAAATAAACCTGCATTTCATTTCCAGGGGAGAGGTTCTTACTAATGTTTGATTCCTGTGATTTATGAAAAAGTTTCTACAGACAGATTGATATTTTAGCAGAGCATTAATCTCAAGCAAGGAAGGTTTTTAAATCAAACCTTCTTTCTTCAGACTTCCAAGATCCTGACTTATGTGCCTGCACAACACTCAGATGACCCTTGTGCAGAAAATGAGATGCCTTGAGACTTTTTACTTTGCATAGAAATGGAGGGAGAGCCTCTCTCCCAGAGAAATGCATGAGAATGAATCATAGATTCCCATCCTCCAGAAAACCGCAGAAGAAAACATGACAAAAGTCACAGCAACAATGAAGTGTGGATTCTGTTGCCTAATACGGGTTCAGTAAGGTGGCAGGTTTTAGTCCCTAGGCACTAAAAACATCTCTTTTCCCTGCTCAGATCACTGTTTTCACAAGATACCTCTGAGGTTAATACCTGTAAGACTTCTTACCCTCAGCCAAAATCGGGGGAAACTGACTTACAAATTTAGAAGCAGGAATGAGGGGATAGAGCCTGCAGAAAGATGTGTATCATGGCTGCTGGCTGCAGGTTCATGAAGGAAACAGCATGAACATTTATTTTCAGTGTTCAGAGGATGGGTCAGGGCCAAGCTGCTAGGATGCAGCTTGCCTCCATCACTCTGATGGGCTGAAAAGGCAGAGATGCTTTAACTAAATTCTCTGCATTGCAGGAGCCTGGCCTTGGCTGCAGCTATGCCTTCGTGTGGTTTTGGGTTCCCTCACACAGGAACTGTCACCACGGTTCTCCCTGTGGGGCACTGAGCTTACACGCTGCAATGTCTTAGCACTTTGCTAAGTCCATCCTTTTTAGGAAAACCTCTCTCTAATAGTGAGATTTGCACACAGCCTGTGGTCTGAAGGAGGTTGAACCAGCGGAGGCTTGGCCCTGGTAAGGCAGGGATAAGATCAGGTTGGAGGATACAAGCGGAAGGCAATAGGATTACAATCCCTGGCCAAGCGATCCGAAGATCAACTTGGTTTATGACAAGCTCAAAAGCAGAAAAGAGAGCCTTTGGGGAGGCACATTGTAAATGAAGGGTGCAGAAGGATCTGACTACCACAAGACAGAATAAAAAGGCATAAATAAATTTCCTGTGGGCACTTAACACTAGTGCCCACAGGAAAACCAATAAATTAGGTTATTGTGGAACAGGCTTTAAGACTTCTCAAAGGAAGTAGTAAAATAAGTTCTGTGCTTTTCTTAGAATCAAGGGCTAGTTTGGGTTGGAAGGGACCTTAAAAATCATCTGCCAGGGCAGAGAACCTTTCACTAGACCAGGTTACTCAGAGCCCCTTCCAGCCTGGCCTTGAACACCCCAGGGATGGGAAGTCCACAGCCTCTCTGGGCAACCTCTGCCAGGGCCTCACCATCCCTATAGTGAAAAGTTTCTTCCAAATATCTAATCTAAACCTGCCCTCTTTCAGTTTAAGGCCATTCCCCCTTGTCCTATCACTCCATGCCCTTGTGAAAAGTCCCTCTCCAGCTCTCGTGGAAGCCCTCTTTAGACACTGCAAGAGGCACTTAAGGTCACCCTGAAGCCTTTTCTTCTCCAGGCTGAACAGCCCCAGCTCTCTCAGCTTGAAACAGCAACCCCTTGCTTGCCATGCTGGTTTGTGAGGGTTTTGCAGTTTAACTTGAAGTTAAAGGATGAAACAGGATCAATGATGGGATAGATATTGAAAACTTTCTTTCTTCTTTTTCAGGCTGCCAAGTGTACATCAGATGGTATCCTGCGTCTAGATCTGGATATAGTGGACAATGGACCACCAACCTTTGATTCTACTATCAGTGAAAGCAACAATGAACCACCTCAAAAAGAAACTCCAAAGCCACCTATGCCACCTACAAAACCCACTGGCATAAAAGAAAACCAAGAGGCAGAGAACAATATTCCTGACCAGGAACATAAAAAGCCTCTGTCTCCTCCGTTGCCTCCGGATAAGAAGCTTAAGGAAGGCATCACATCAAAGGACAGTGAAAATGCCAAGGAAGAGGACTCTGTGAGTCCAGAGGAAAATGTGGAAGAATCCCAAGCACCAAGTGAAGAGAACAAGGAGAACCTCATTGAGGTCAGCAACAGGATTATAGCAAAACCTCCAATTCCACTTCCTAAGAGTGTGCCAGACAAGCTGAAAGTAGCTTGGGACCAACCAACTATTGAACCTAAAAAGACAGAAGACTTGGAATCATCAGGAGATGATGGCAAAGACAATCTGGCTGAGATCGCTGCTGCAGATGTTACAAAGCCTCCTGTTCCTCCTAAGGTTTTGTCAGAGAAAATGCTTGCCACAGTGAACTCCAGCCATGGTGACCTGGAAGCTGGGGGCCGGGAAGAGCAGGAGTCTGGCAGCTCCAAGCCCCCAGTGAATGGGATCACAGCCAGCGAGGTAGCAGAGTTCACATCCCCAACAGCTGAAACAGAAGAAGGAAATGGGAGGACCACAGCCGAAAAGGAACAGCAAACTTCAGCAGAGGAGACAGAGACTTCCTTAGCTACAGAAACAGATCATGAGAGTGTAAAAGCAACTATTGAGAAGAAAGATTCTACAGAAAACACTTCAGGTCTCAAACTTCGCTGTTCTTCTCTGGGAGACTTACTCTCTGATTCCAAAAATAAACAGAGAGCACTTCCAGGCCAAGGTTTCCCAAAGGATTCCCATCAATGCTTAGCTAAAATGGAGGAAAAAGTTGCTAATGAAAGGGAAAAAGCAGAAAAGCTTCTGCAGAAGGTTTTACGTGAAGGGTTGGAACAGGCCCAGGGGGGGAATGGACCCCCAGTGATGGCAGAGACATTGCTCAATGAGGCAGTAGAACAACTTCGGCAAGCTACACAAGTTTTGCAAGAAATTAAAGGTCTTGGAGAACTGAAAAAAGAAGGAACACAGAAACAGAAAGAAAAGCAAAAGGATCTAGTGACTCTTTATAGGAGAAGTGCTCCCTGACACACTCTGCAGAGACTTCTTTCCGAAAATCAAAGCTAAACATTTGCATTTACGATTTGTACCATTGCGAGGCCAGTGTTTAAAGGTGGTGTTTTGCTGTGCACACACCATGTTTGTGGGACAGAATTGAGCTTTCAGTTATAGGATCTTTCTTTCTTCATGTTGTACATACCAGTCTGGTTCTAATCCTCTTAGCACAGCAGAAGGTTACAGGACAGTGAACAGTTTCAAAAATGTGAATGCTCTTCAAGGATTCTGTCCAAAATCCTTTCAATGGATCAGGCCTTAAAAATCAGTGGTAATCAGACCAAGCCAGATTTTTTGAAAGGAACAGGATGGCTATTCTAGCAAAAGCCTGTCTCTCTGTATTTACAGACAAGCAAATACGAGATTACACTGGCACCTATGTGGTTTTCCCAGTTAAATAATTTAAGGATAAATGTAGTCAGTGTTTGTTCACTTGCTGGCATGGTTTTCCAGACCACCTGGCCCAGTGACATCTAGGAATGTAAAGATAAATGGTTTAATCTTCTCCAAAGATACTCATAAAACCACATCTACAGTTAAAAAGTGACCTCACACAGAGGCAACCCAAACTGGCCAATTCTTGACTTGAAGTAGTGTCCCTGATGTGGAGCAGCTGTATGAAGGCACTTTGAGGCTGGCTCTGCAGTGCTTTAGCTGTGCTAAGCACTGCGTGAATGAACACAAGTCTCAAAGCACCATTGGCAGGCAAGTGTTGATTGTTCCTCTTTCTTTAATAGGGAAATTGAGATTACACTTGGCCTGTGAAGGTGTCTTCTACCAGGACAACACATTTATTATTGAGGACCATACCTGTCTGGTAACTCTGAATCCCCTCAGCATTGTTAGGAACCAATAGTCAGGCATTTGGAGAACATGTGTCCAGGAGATCCCCAGGAGCTTCCTAGGAGAGCTGTCACTAAGAAGCTTTGGGAATGTGTGTTCCCTTAATGATGTCTTGGGATGTAACTGACAGGAGCATGCACATCAGGCAGTGGGTCTGGACGAGATCCCCCTCCCCACTAAATACATCTCTACCTGCTGTGTTTTGGTCACCCTGAGAGCTGTGGTTTGGCCCAGATCTCTCTAAGTGACACACATGGAGGGAAAGGCATTTTTGCACACAAAACTTTGGGGCTGGTCCCAATGACTTACGTATATGAAAAATGCATTGCCACAGAAGGGTGTGAGGAAGGCATTGGAGAAGGCTCCAGCACAATTCCCACAGCTTCCCTGTCCGCCTGCTGGGAGCAACCACAGTTCCTGTGATCTTTAGAGATTACAGCAGTGGCAAAATCGTATCTTTGCACTGCTGCTGTATAGCCCCACACCCGAGCTGCTCCTCTCCCTTATTCTCTATAGTTGCTTTGAGGAGAATTGTCTGAGAGCCCAGAGGGCTTCTCCTTTGCTTGAGCCAAGCTCTAGAAACATGGAAAATGGCAGTCTCCCCAGCCTGCTTTTAAGGAGTGACATGCTACCTAAACTCTTTTCTCTCATTTGCCAGCACTTTGTTCTTAGCTTATCCATTTCTTTTTCTTCTAATTTCCCAGGTCCCACAAGTCTGCAGAGGGCTGCAAACACAACCCACAGCAGCTGTAAAGTTTCATCTGAGCCTCCTCTTAGGCTAGGCATAGGTACTTCAGGTCTGAGCACAGAAAGGTTGGCTTTGGGCTTCCAAATACCCTGGTTTTCACCACCTGGAGCCAGCAAGACAGATAGTGACCATAACGGATGGTTCTGCCTCTTCTGATTAAACTAGCCTTGGTTTTGGTAGTGAATCCCCCTCTCAAGAGAACCATAGGTGTTGTATGAGAGTTCACTTGTTATTCTGTCACGTGGAAAATTCTACATAGTCAAACCCTCAGGGCTCAGGTGCCAAAAAGCTTTGCTTTGAGACGAGAAATTTCCAGTGTCCTAAGCCCACACCAAGGCACACAGCCTGGAGCAAACTCTGGATCTGTGCCATTTGCTGCTGTAGGTTCAGTGTGAACTATGGATCATATTCACCTTTACAGACACACTTAGGACAAGGGCTAAGAACACAGACAATATTCAGTGCCTATCTGCTATCTAAATGTATTTTTCTGCATGTGCACTTTTGTTTACCAAACACTGTGTGGTATGAATGTGAGCTGTCAGAACCTGGTGTGCACTGGAAGTCAAGGGACATCAGCTCCAGAGAGGAGGCAGGTTTTTGCAAGATACAGTTCTATAACAAGAGATAGATGGGGGAAAACCCAGTTCACACTAACAGGAATATACACAAACCAGGGCAAACTCTGGATACAGGTTCATATCCCAAAGCTGAAGCCAATCCTAAACTTCAGGACAGGCAAATCAAAGCCTGGAACTGAAATCCAGGAGAATGACAACAGCTTATGGGGTAGCTCAGTCCCCTAATTTATATAAAAATGCTTTTTCTCTCTCCAGTGTTTTCTTGTGGTGGTGTGTTCTGTGGATATTTGTCTGGCAAAGCGCTGGTGAAAATACCCAGACACCCCTCTCTGTTACACCCAAACCTAAAGGATGTGCTTATATTTACTGTATAGTTTTATTTTATACTCAATATTCAATGAATAAATGTCTGACATTTTACTGAATACCCATCAGTAGGAATCCTAACAGATAAATACCCTCTACTTGTTAGGAAATGGGCAAATTAAATCCTTTTACAAGCTACAGCTAATTATATGCTGTACTAACAGATATTACTAGATTTGTATTATGTCTTGTAAATAGGTATAACTTAAGTGGAATCTCTGTATCACCCAGTTACTTTACTGCTGCAAATGCTATGTTAGAGACTCTTGTTTTTAACTACTTTTTCTAATAGGTTTAGCAGTTTCATCCTAAAACATCCAGCCTTCTATGGCAACTCCCATCTTCAGTGTACATCCTGCCACCATGCACTTTTTTTTCCAATTTTTCTTTAAACATTGATTTAAACTTGCATCTAATTCCTGGCTGCACTAAGGCTGGGGGGTTTTGTGCCTGAAAACCCTCTGGGCTTGGAGTGCTGGAATGTGAGTCTGTGTTTTGGGCTGTGCCACCAGTTTACATGTCTGTGACAGGAAGGAAGTGAGTTTGCAAGTGAGCAAGTGTGGATGACGATCTGAAAGCAGCTGCTACAGCCCGTGGAAAGGCAGCACTTTGTCTCCTGCTTGTAAAGAGCTTTGAGATTTGGCAATAAAACATCCTTTTAAAAATCTGCTATTTCAGAGTTGTTTGTCCTAAAGTGGAGCAAGGAAGCGCCACCAGAAGCAGCACATTAAGGCTTTGCTCTGGAGAACGCTGAACAGGCTGTGGTCAGGCTGAGGTGAGCTGTGCTAACCACAAGACAGTAGGAAGGAGAAGCACTGGGGGCTGCAGCTGGGACAGAGCTGGAGCTGCTGCTGCACACAGAGCAGTTCCTGACTCATCCCTGCCTGCCAACTTGGCTGCCCTGGCCAGAAAGCATGGCTGAGGCCAGGATCTCCTTCTGGAAAGCAGTGGGAAGCATCACCTCACCAAGTGCAGTCTCCAGCAGAGCTGGCTGGGCTGCTCTCAACGCATTCATGTGGACTCATTGGTGTCCACAGAAGGTGAAGCCCACGTTGCACTTGTTCCTTTGGTGGTGAGCAACACCAGAGCCTTGTTCCTCTGCCCAGATGGCAGGAAGCTGCAGCAAGGGAAGGAGCTGGTGTCACAGTGACTTCTTCCCTTCTGCAATAACTGGTCTGAAATTGGTCAGGAGGTTCACAAGTTACAAGGAAACAGGGAAAAGAGTGCAAGTGTACGTGCCATCCTGTTACACAATATGAACATTCATTTGGGTAAAAAGTTATGGTTAGCAAACCCTCTAACCCCTTGTTGGGAAGGGGGCTGTTCCTCAAAGGAATCTCCAGGACAGGGGTGATTTCTACAGATATGCTGTAGGCAAAGCCTCTCTCTTCTTCTCTCATTAAGAAAACAGATAACACATCACATTTTGGCCTGAAACTGGTGTTTGTAAGGAAGGGAAATGTCTAACACTATGTGAAACAATAAAAAATGTAAAAAAATGCAAAAGAAAACATACTTAGTATTGGCAAATGAATCATTTGCCTGACTTGCTCTTAATGCAATGGATAGTCATGGGTTACTGGTTCGAAGAGACTGTCTTGTGCAATAGACTCTGAAATAGACAATGCAGGTCCTAGATTCCTTACTGTGATCCTACAGAACTCAATAATTTGCAACTGAAAAGGAGCAGAAAGATCTCTCCCAGTCCCAGGGGCCCAAAAGATTTACTACAGCCTGAGCTAGCCTACACTGATGACTAATTAATTTTGCTATAAAAAAAAGTGTTTTATCTTAAACATGAGTCATCAACAGAAGCTCTCCAACATTTCCCCTTTCCAGTTTAAGAGTCAGAAAATTCGTAGACACAAAAGGTACCCACAGTGTTTAGAGAATGGAGAGCGCTATTTTGTAATGCTGTGAAAATTCAAAAGCGCTTCAAAAAGCGAGCGCTTAATTTATTCCAGGAAACATAGTCACTGTGTTCTAGCACCTTACCTCACAGCTAAGCAACCCACCATATTCCTGTGACAACCACTGGTAGGTGATGTTACAAAACATTAACAGACTCAGGGAATGATAAACCTCACAGGATATTCAGGTCTTTAAACCTGGCTTCCCTCTCGCTGAGTTGTGAGATGATAAATGTGGTGCCCCTGCAGACCCTGCTGACACCTCCACAGCCTGGCCTGCTCTCCCAAAATGGATCCTCTTCTTCTACTCCAGATTTCAGTTCTCATCTCTCCCTACTTTTCCATCTCATGCCCATTCTCTGCCAGAACAACTGATCTCTAGAAAGCTCAACACTGTGTTGATAGAAACTTTCCATAAGTTTTAGTTGTGTGGCTGCCAGGAAAATCCTTACTCCCACCTTCACCAGAGTTATAATCCAGTTTCTACATCTCCTGCATCTACAATCCCAATTTTTACATATCCTATTTCTACCCCACACCCATGAAGGACAAGTTTGCGCTTTGGAACATGGGCATTCTTCAAAGTCAGGAAATTATTTTAAAAATTATTAGCTCAAAATAAATTAATTAAAGGGATCAAAATGTTCAAAGCTAGAACTACCTCTATTGGTGGTTCTTTTATAGCATCTTCCAGTACAAAGACCTAAAGATGTTTTATGGCCATGAATTAATTTTGCCTTGTGGTGCGACCAGGAGAGATGATGGAGATTCTTACCCTGCAGAGGGAAGGCAAAGGCACAGAGCACTGAAGAGGTGGTCTCCAAACCCATTCTCCTGCAGCAGATACTTTTATTTTTAGTTGGTGAACTAGTGATATTTTGCAATAAACATTAAATAACCAGAATATCAGATGACCACATGAAGTGCCTCTAAAACCAGAAAAAAAACAACCAAACAAAAAAAATCAATTCTAAGAATTTGTTCTTTGATGACTTTTCTAACCCTTATCAGGGATTGGAATGAACCTCCAAATCTGTTTTGGGCAATATGACAGTTAAAGAACTAGTATTCCCAGTCTATAAGTGCATAAGACATACTTTGAAAATACTGTATATATCTGTTATATCTACAATATTGTTCATTTAAAACAAGAAATAAGAACTTGAAATATTTTGGAGATGTTCTGGGGAAAAAGACAAAGCCATCTGGAGCAGAGACTATCAGGAGAGGTCAGAGGCAGGAAGAGGGCAAGACATGGGAATGCAATGCCAAGTAGTAGCTGTCATTCACAAGTAAGGATATGACATTTATGCAATGCAAACAGATTCAAACTCTCCTTCCCCACAGAACTACATAGCAGGGCATATCCAGAAATCAGGATGTTTGAATGCTGATTACTGACTTTCCTTTACCCGTTATTGAAACATTTAATTCCCTCTTGGTCTCTAAATAGTTTCAGATGCTTGTGAAGGTCTTAACTGTATTAATATTTTTCCCTTCCCTTTCCACAAAAACTCTAGTTTTGGAGGAAGATATTTTTTCCTTCCAGAGAAACGTGCCTCACACAGAAAGAAATGTTCCTTAAAAGACAAATGCTAATCTGTTTTAGGTACAAGTTATCTAGCACTTCACTGCACACTGGGATATTTATCACTGAAACTGATAAAACATGAGAAGATCTCCAAAAGTCCAACAGATATGCAAGCTAGCATGAGTAACTGGGCAAACAAAACTGCAAGTTCCTCTGTTATTTCATTCGCAACAAGAAGTGAGTTTTGAAATTCTGGCAAGATCTTCTGAGTTTGTTTATCACCATGACAGCAAAGCACTGCCCACTTCTTCATGTATTTTACAGCTTTGCGAGAGACGGTGGTGAGGGGAAAATGAAGCTCAAAGGAAAAAACATGGCCAGATGTCATATGGGAGATCACAGGAGATATCTCAGCCCGTGGATAACCTTCCTGTCCAACCACAGAACTTCTGATGGGCTCTTTCTCTGGAGCAATGCTGAATTTTCAACAGCATGAGCTGAATTTCCTGAGCCAGGCAAATGTATTCCACTTGTTTTTCATGGTGAAGAGCTAACGAACCTGTATTGAAAGGGCAGGACTGCTCTCAGCTTAGCCACACTTCCTCTCTTCTATCCAGATGGGTTCAAAACCACCCACCTTCAGGGGTGGCATCAGGGCCTCGTGGGAGTTGCTGGTAAGAAATTTTCTGGCAAAACATTTTCAGGTCAAAACAGCAATGCAAGGCTTTTATCAGAGGACTGCAGATAAGGAAAGGTGTGCTGATTTAAAAAACTGTACAAAAAAAAAAATTGAGAAGTTGACATTTCAAAACGAGACAGTTTTGCTCTGCAGCTCGAAAACACAATTTCAATACTTTGATTTACAATTTTTTAAGTAACTACCCCAAGCATTTTTAAAAATATTAAATTACATATTTTGATGGAGCTCATGTGATTGCCTCCTGTTTGCTCACAAAAGTTTTAAAATTTTTTAAATGTTTTTCCTTGCTCTTGATAAAGGAAAAAGAATTTAAACTCTTGGGAAAGCTGAGAAGATGTGAAAGGTTTTTGAGTCTGATCTGAGCAGACAAAGTAGGATTCCTGTCCATTTCATTCAAAATGAGGCACAAGGTTCCAGCCTGGCTCCTCTGCTCCTCAAAGAAGCATTGTTTCATTCTCAGGTGATCCAGTCAGGCCATGATCTGTGGGCTGTTTATTTTGTCTCAAGACAACAGCAGCTGCGCAGGTACAGGGCTGGTTTTTTAAATGAGAGAAAATGCCCACACAATCCCAGTAAATTTTTAGACATCAAAAGGAATCCCTAGAACGTCTGTAAGGAGTCTGGTCTCATTCCTGTGACAGGTGTGCATTCAAGAGTGTCATGTTCTTCTACTAAGCTGCTTGTTTGGAATTAAAGCATTTTCAGCACTAAACACAAGAGATGTAAATTTGGGGGCTTGCAGACAAAGCCACCATTCCTATAGAATAGAAAGAGCACAGACTGTTCTCTACAGCTCCTGTTCTGCATTGAGACAGAGGCAGAGGGCAACATCCACAGCAGCCCCATCCTGGTTAGACATCCTGTGGACTATGAGACCTATCAGCAGAATAGAAGGAATTTTTCAGCCTTCAAATCAGGACCTTTGGAGGTCCCTTCCCATTCACCAGAATGAATAACAGCAAATTGAAATGCAGCCACTAGGCAGTGTACCCCAGTTCCGTGGCATTTAGCAGACACTTGCATTAGCTAATTACCACCAGAGCTCCTACCTAGAGCTCCCAAATATTGCAACAAACTGCTTTAGGGAAGAACACACACACAGGGGTCTGTGTATGCCATAAACACCATGGGAATAGGTAGCATCTGGGTTTGAAGATGTAGCATCCACAGACTGGTTCTGCACAAATGCACTGATGAGGAGAGCCAGCCGTTGGGTTCTGACCCCAATTTCTAGATTCAGCAAACAACAGAGGCCAACAGAATTTAGTATTTTTTTTCTAGCAGTTGGGCACTCATGGAGATCCTATGACTGTAACTCAGCTGTGTTACAAGCCATCTCTAGCAAGAAGGCACTGGAGCAGGAGGTAATTGAGGGTTGGCTCCCAGAGGGAATTTTCCCTTAAAAGGATAACTACATTGTCATGAAGAAACCAGCACATTTCCACTGCCTGCAGAGCTTTTTGCAAACACGGCTGCCAGAGCCGGGGGCGGTGGCGGGTATTAAGAGCAGACAGCCAGGAGCAGCAGGGCAGTGCCTGCTCCCTACATGCTACAGAACTACTCCAGCCTCACTCAGCCATGCTCTGCCATGAAGGGCAGCAGGACATGCAGGCAGCCCCAGGAGGTCACTTCAGTGCCATGTGACAAGAGGCCAACTCCCATCATCTGCTTGAGGCAAAAAGAAACTCAAGTGAGGGATTGCAACCACAAAAACCACCCTCAAAAGAAGCGTTTGCACTTAAAATGAGCAATATTTCCAGAGAGGGGCAGGCAGCATGCCAGCTGAAAGCATGCCAAGGAATATTTCCGATTAAATATTTTTCCACCAGAAAATAACCAAAATCCCAGCTTTTCATTTGAGAGTCTGTGGAAAAATTCTTATCAAAACTTTGAAGATGGGATCCAGGAGAATGATGAAAGAGGAGAAACCCATGGTGGCCTCTCACCCAGCAGCAGGCTGCTGAGAAGGAAGAGCTGGGTTTAAGGCCAAGTTCCCCTCTGGAAGACTCAGCCCGGTGACTTGAAACTCAGCTTCCCGCAACCAAGAGGAAACTGTGTGAGCTCTAACACAGTCCCGCTCCATACCCAGGACACATCCTTGTCCTCTGGGCAGCCCACCCACCTGGAGCTTTGCACTGTGCTCTCCTGTGCAGTTTTTACATGGAATGAAGCTGAAATGGGAAAGGCTGGGTTTGGCCCAGCTGTAGTGGCAGGCACCAATTCCCATCTCACAGCTAAAGCTTCTCTTGGGTGAGGTTTTCAACTCTGACTCATGCTCCTGTGGTCTCTAGTACAGAATAAGCCGCCTATCACACTGCAAGAGAAGGAACCAGGGCCTGGTGTTTCCCCTCACCCTGATGAGAGGACAAAATATGTGCAACTGAGCAACAGCCAGGTCTGAAGTGAGCAGAGATTCCTGAGCTGGCAGCGCAACAGAGGCTTACACAAAGTAAAACACCATCCCTTTCTTTGAGGACTGGTAGCCCACAGAACCCCAAGCAGTTCAAGTCCTTCCACTGCAGTGGGGAGTCCAGCCCAGAGAGTGCATAAGACAGATTTTTGGTGACCAGCAAGTTATAGTTGCTGGAAGCAGGATCTCCTAGCAATGAGCACCTTAAAAAGACAGACCAGCAACCTCCTCCAGACCACAGAGGTCAGCTCAGGAGCTGCAGCAATTCTGCAGCTGCTCCCGGTTCTGCCTGGTGGTTGCTCCATCTGGTCCCATCCTGTTGCTACTTTTGTGAAGTGTCCACTTGAAACAGTCCCCATTTCAGGAAGTCCACAAACAGCCATGGAGATTCAGCACACTTCCTCTTCGCTTTAGGGGTAAAAAAATTTATTTTCTAATCAGTCCTCCTCTGTAAAAAGAAGTATTAAAAGCTTCAGCAGTATAAGTGTGTTAGTGTCGATAAACAGAGAGTAACAGCAGAAAGCTGGAGAATTACAGGTGGCTACAGGCACAGACTGGTTGCCATTCGGCCTTTCCTTTCTATGAGTAACAGCAAGAAAATGAGTCAGACTCTATGGCTGAGTCACAGTGAGTGAATATAAACTTGCTTTTCAGACCAAGAGAACTTGGGCAGGTGGAGGAAGAGCTCTGTTTAATCGGACATGGATAAACAGATCATGGTCCCTCCATGCAAGTTCTGCTCCAGGGCCTAGGATCTGCAAGCCTGTCCCGAAGGAAGACCCCGTGGTGGAAATATGTGATAAACATATGACAACATCTGCCTTCTGTTTCCTGTGCTGTGTACAGATTATCTCTCTCTACAGATAACCCTATCCTTTTCAAAGAGAAAGCTGGGGGTGTGCTTTAAAAATGCTGCCGAGACCAGTGACAGTTTGAATCAGTTCATTCTATACCTGTTCTCAGACCACGTGTATCACCACATCTCAGCACCATCTGCTTGACACTTGAGCAATGTGATTACACATCTGCCCGGGGTTGTTTGTTCCCTCATCCCTCCTGAGCACTGAAGCCAGAGGCAGGATAGGCAAAGTGTGCTTTCTGCGTTCACGTGTACTCTCTCCACACACAGACCGGAGCTGACGCCCAGCTGAGCTCCCCCACCTCCTCTCCACTGATGTCATTATTTTCCATGTTGCTTGTTGTGCCCAGCAATGAAGAAGCCCTGGGAATGCAGAAGCCCATGTAAGAACTGTTCCTGTACTGATCACCAGCAACTCTAGCAGAGGACTTTAAAGGGAAGCCTGGTGGGACGCAGTAAAATAAAAATCATCAGGCTACATTTAACATCAGCAGAGCTCCCTGTAGAACACATGACTCCGGCTGCTGTCCCAGCCCCCTCCCCCTGCCTCCAATTCCAAGACCATAAAATTACTCATTAGGCTTGGAACAAAACATTTTCGGTGCACTTGCATGTGGCTGGAGGCAGAGACAGATGTTTTGGGCTCTGGAAGAAAATTGCTGAGACAGAAATGAAACACTTCCAAAGCTGCAATGTGCTTGTCTGCTCCTGTTGGACTCTATGGTGTTCCATGGGGTCAGATAAAAGGGAGCTATGGCATCACTGAGCAATCTTTTGCTTCCACTTTGCTTTTATTAAATCCTCAAATACAATTTTCTGTTTCACTTCAAGTTTTGCACTGAGTCCTTCAGCATGGCATAAGAGCAGCTCGGGGCTGTAACTCTGGAAGTAGGTTTCAGCACTTTGTGTTTGTGGTTAAAAGATCCTACATTTCAGGATCAAAACAAAAGCTGCACTTTTGTCTTGAAAAGAACAGGGACAGATCGCCTTTAGGAGCCAGACGGTCCTTGGAGGCCCGGGAAGCAGGGGATCCTCCCTCTTTTTACACAAGCAGTAAAGTGAGAATGAAAACATTGCCTGCAGGCATGTCAGTGAGGGGATTAGGATTCAGTGTCCCGATTATTGCTTGGTTTATTCGAGGCAGCCGTTTCCACCTCCCATAACTAAACACCTGCTCAGTTAACCATCACATTCAAACCAGAGAGGGCTGAGACTCCAGCTCCATCACACCATTTCTCTTCTTAAATTCAATAAAGAATATTCTGCCTTTAGATCCTTTCCTGCCACATTTGCTTTTGGTCACATAGTAGATGTTTTAAGACTATACTAGTGTTACATTCCTGGCTTTGAAAGACCAGGTTTGATGATTACAGTAAGGCAAAGTGTTCAAAAGACAGCCAGAATGACCAATGTGACCTGATCATCACTATGAGACACAGACTGTCAAACCAGTAATCTCCTAGCTACTGGTCACTGGTACTCAGGCACAAAGAGAGTTTGAACACAATGGGCTCGTATAGACCTCCCTCAGCCCAGCATCACAGAAATAACAAATTGTTTCTTCTACAGTTATTTCTAAGATATCATTCAGGTATAAAATATGCTGGGGAGGTATTTTTTTTTTGCCTCTCATGTATTCCAGCAGGATAGATGTGAGCCAAATTCTCCACAGCTGGAAGGAGAATATACCAAGTTGGAAGACTTACTCCAGTCAGTAAGCTTGGTGTGGAGGTCAGGCATCAACAGGAGTGGCCTGACCGTCAGGAACAACCCCTGCCACAGTGCTAATTACATGTAAGCTTCACTTCCGAAGCTACATAGAAGCTTAAGCTCATTTATCTTTACAAGGGATTTAATGGCCTATCGGCTTTGGGAAGTGAGAATGACAGGAGAGGGAAGTGCCAAATCACCAGCTGAAACTTCCAGTTGTTGTTAATATGGACTGAGCTATCTGTGTCAGCACCATGCAGCACACTGGCAATCACTCACCAATCCCCTCTGACATCTCTGCCTGGTTCCTTGAGACTTTTTCTTACCAACACACAAACAAACCCTTCAGTTTCTCTAACGTGATTTCCTCCCAATCCCATAATACTGGATTATTCCTAAGCCTAAAGCAAAGAACATCACTTTGTGATTCAGGCTGCTTCCTGAGCTAGGAGCAACAGCTCTGCTGAAACACCTCATTCTGTGCTGTCTGAAACACTACACAGCATGAGCAGAGTCTGGGAAGACAGGAAAAATGGAATTATAGGCTTGTGAAATGGACACTGACAAAAACCTGAAGTGTTGAGCTCACTCAGATGCAGTCTGTATTTAATCCAGTCATCAGACAGTCTCTGTTTAGCTAAATATTTGACTTCAGAATTGGGCCTGAATTATTACTGGCAAAGCTTCCAAGCTCCACAGGTCCCTCTAACAAGCTGTTGCTCTGTGGAAGCCTTGCAAGGAAATGAATGCAGTCTTTGAGGAAACTGCTGGAACCCTTCTCAGGCTTCCAGAGTGGGTTTGTGGAGTCCCGTTAGGTGTCCAGGCCTTCTGAAAGCTCCATATGTTGAGCATTAGAAGCTACAGGGCTGATGTTTGTGTGCATTTCTGGGATGTTCCCAGAGGAGTTCTGGCTCCGCAGCATGTCACAGGAACAGAGTTATCAAAGAAAGCACCAAAAATAACTTAGTCTACAGAACAACTAAAAGCCAAACCCAGACAAAAAATAAATAAACTGGAGCCACACATGAAGCCATGTAGCCAGAGCTGTAACGTGTATTCCATTCTAATGGGATATATCTGAAAGAGCACAGAACTGGCATGGTTGGTCCCTTTCGTATACCCACAGCAGGGACATAAAGAAGCACAAACATAGAATTCCTCATGGCATCAATGGCAGCCATGTACCACAGTGCCCAAAGATCTGGTTCAGGTGCTTTCAGGCACAGCTCACGGTTGCTATCTTAGCACATAGAGCTGTTTGACACCCTGTCATGTAAAAACAGTCCATCGGCACTGAAAGAGGAACATGGTCATCCCCTCTCCTATGCAATATTCAATTTTCTGTCTGTGGCAGCATATGCCAGAAAAGACAATCCTCCAAGGATGGAGGCTGTTGCTCAAGCCATCCTCCCCTGCTGTGGGCAGCTCCAGGGAAGCAGAAGTTTGGCTTCCCAAACTACAGGCAGTTGCAGGCAGGAGGAGTCACCTTCTGTTTTTGCTTCCAAAGGAAGATTATAAATTAAAGTCCAATTTGCTAAACCTCTAGGTAAGCAACTGTTTCTGCATAAACACATACTGGTTTGTGGGCTGTATTACATGGCTAACTGCAAATATGACTGGCTTGAAAATCACAGTGTATACAACTAAACCAGGGAGCTAACAGAGGCACATTTTAAAATTACATGGATTTAAACAGCCTGGCTCGTGATTTTTGAAAGTGATTGAAAATAATGATTATCCTAAAGCAGTACATAAAAATTGTGCATGCAAAATAAGAGCACAAAATCCTCTGTCAGAGAGCTTCACTTCTAAGTGAGAAAGAGCACAAAGCTGGCTCAGCTAAAATTATTCTTCAAGTGAAATAAAGTCAAAGATTTTAACGCCATTCTGAAGATGGGGTCAATGTCTGGAATATATTGCAAAAAGGGCCCAGATTACCACCTCCCCTGTCATTCTTTATGCTACACCACTAGTGGAAAAATCCAAGAGCTCTTTTAGGTCTGTTAGCTAATAAATGGATCGTTAGGCAAGTGTTCAGTGTCGTTAATAAATTGTTGCAGCATTCTGTACTTAGTATCAGCAGAAAGTCTTGGTTCCTTCCATCCCTGAACACATACCACTTTGGGAAGGACAGAAGGAACTGCCTACACCGCCTTTTTTTCTGCCTGCTGGAAACATCCAAGCTCACAAACAGATGCAAAGTCTCAGTGCATCTGCACTATTTCTCCTCCGAGATCAGCATTAACCCGCAGAAGAGCCGTGGGTGATGAGTCCTGGCTGATTCAAGCTCTGGAAGACAATGACATTAACAGTGGCAGGTTAAATCCAGACAGCTTTCCATCCAAGCATCTCTTACAGTATAACAAAAGGCTAGCAAGAGCCAGAGGTCCCACCTAAGGCTGGGATGCACGATACTTCCATAGTCCATGCAAGCAGGGAATTTTCCCTGCCCTATTCAGGGCTGTTTCCCCAGGCCTCAGGCACTAGGATACCCAGTGGGAAGGGCTCAGCCTTTCTCAGTCATTCCTGCTGGCGCCGTTCCAGTTTGTCTGAAGACACTTAAATATTCATCGAGAAAGAGCAAGACTCTGTCTTGCCGGGTGCACAGACTGCTCTCCAGGGAGATGGGACACCTGCCTTCTCCACTCCCTGCTCCATCAAATCATTAATTATTTAAAATAACAGGAAAGAGCAAGAAAAACTCTCCGCACCATACATGCTTGCAGCCTGTTGTTTACGGTGCTCTCTGGGGTCTTGTGTGGCCCGAGGTTTGCATCTCCCCTCCAGCAAAAACAAGGATCAAACCCAGCTTTCCCCTTTCCTCGGGGAGGATGCTCCACCCGCTAAGCTATTGTACAAAAGAAGGGCTTCCCCTTTATCCAGACAGACCTTATGTTCACTTCTCCTACCAGAGAGACTGTCTTTTTTTTTTTTTTTTACTTCAGTTTGAATAAAAGGCAAACAAAACACAAATCCAAATCTCTCAGAGCAGCAGCTATCTATAAACCCCCACACATTCTGTGTTTGCTCAAGAGCTTAGGGTCCACCTCCCCATTTCACGGCTGGGCAGGCCAAGCCGTGGTGGTCCAACTGCATCAGCAAGCACTTGGCTGCTGAATCCCTCGGTGATGGATTTCAATGAAATGGAAACCACCGTCTCCCTGCCCTGAAGACAGTTCTGATATAGCTGTGCCCACAGAGGGACATGTTTGGAGAAGCAGAGGGTCTCTGCATCTCTGCATACCCCCAGGACATCGCCTGCCTCCCCCCATCTCCCATCACACCAAATGCCCACGCTCTCTCACAGGAGCAGCATGGACCCACAGAAGGGTCCCTGAGACTGGGACATACCCCAAAACTGTCATGAGCCCAGGGAACAGCCCCATTTGCACCCTGAAGTTTATTGCTCGAGCAGGAAATTGTGGCAGGTGAACAGCACTGGCACCCTCATGTGGTGACAGGCATCAGAGTGAGCTCACAGCCAAAATCAGCGGTACATAGAGACTTCTCCAGGGAGTCCTGACAAGGCCCCCGCATGGTCTAGGTAGAGAATACAAACCTAATGTCACCTCTCCTATCCTGAGACCAGCAGCAAAGAATCCCAGAATGGTCTGGGCTGGAAGGCACCTTAAGGATAATCCAGTTCCACCACGTTCCATGGGCAGGGACACCTACCACTATTCCAGGGTGCTCCAAGCCCCAACCAACCTGGCCTTGGATGCTTCCAGGGATGGGGCAGCCACAGCTTCTCTGCGCAACCTGTACCAGGGCCTCACCACCCTTACAAGGAAGCATTTCTTTCTAATATCCCATCTAACCCTGCCCTCCGTCAGTGGGCAGTCATTCCCATTTATTCTGTCCTTTCACGCCCTTGTCTGAAGTCCCTCTCCAGCTCTTTTGGAGCCCCTTTAGGCACTGGAAGGGGCTCTAAGGTCTCCACGGAGCCTTCTCCAGGCTAAACACACCCAGCTCCCCCAAGTGTGGCTCTGGAGCAGAGGTGCTCCAACCCTTGGAACATTTTTGTGGCCTCCTCTGGCCTCACTCCAGCTGTTCCACGTCCTTCTCACGCTGAGGAGCCCCAGAGCTGGATGAGGTATTCCAGGGGAGGAGTACTGTGGGGGACCCACAGAAACAGATCTGATTCTCCCCCCCAATCCTCAGCTCAGCCTGGTTTCTTCCTTATCATACTATCAAAATGGAGACGAAAATAAAAGAAAAAACCAGCCCAGATGCTGAAATGGAAGAATTCACTAAAACGGAGGGAAAAGCCCTTTTCCCCCCTCCTGCACCTGCTGAGGGACGTGTGGTAACAAGAGCACCTAATTCCCTGGAAACATCAACCCCTGAGCCCTGCTTTCAGGGGAAAAAATTCCAAAAACACCCCCCCCGTATTTCCTCCTGATTAGAAAACCCTCTCCTCCCAAATTGCTTTGGAAACAAAATTAAATTGATTTTAAATTAAACCACCCACCACCTCGAAACAGCAGCACTTAGCAGAGCCGCGCTGAGGTGAAGAGCCGCACCTGGCCGAAATGGCGGCAGCAGGATGTCCCCGCTAAATTCCTTCCCAAACGGCCCGAAAGCATCGTGTTTGTCGGATAGCGAGCTTGTTTTATGGTATTTTGCTTTAAAGAGCAGCAAAAGAGCAGCTCTGCGACAGCGGGGTGACCTGCGAGGAGGCGGGGACGAGCATATCAGCCCGCCCTGAGGCGGTGGGAGCGCGCCTCGACCCGCCCTGAGGCGGCAGCGGCGGGGCCGCTGTGTCGCGACATGGGGGACGACTTGGCGTCGGAAGGCGACNAGGAATGAGGGCCAGAGCCGGGATGCTCTAAAGAACAACCGGACACGTGAAAATCTGCTCGGAAACAAAGCAGGTGTATAAACCTTTACCCGTGAATCAAGACAGCTGTTGTCCCAAGCATCCCAAAGCATCCTGTACCGCTGAGATGCTGCACATAACGCTGGTGTCCCGCACTTGGGGGTTTTGGCCCGCTTTGTCCCCCGGTCCCTGTCCCAGGTTGTCTTTGTGTCCTGCAGCCCCAGTTAGAGCCCAGTGGATGGTTGTTGCACGTTTCTTTGCATGTCTTTCACCTCCTTTGCTGGTTTTCTACATCTCTTGCATAATAAACTGCCTGTGAGTTGCTGCATTGCACTGAGGGTAAATTATTTAAAATGTTTTCCATACTGTTTGGTATAACGGAATGCCTCTTCAGTAACACAAGCTATGAAATACCCTGGGACCTGAGTTTGAAAGAGAAGGAAAACTGCTAAATATCCGCTGAAATGATGGACAGGTGCATGCCATGATGAGGAGTGCATTTACACTTAGAGAGCCGCTGTGGATCTTAAATAGGAAACGCAGACCATCAAACTGTTACTCATGTTTATTGCAAAGAAATAAATTGTGGCTTCTACACCCTTAGCAATGCCAGGTTTGTTATGTATCTTCACAGATAGTGCAGAATAAAAATAAGGTGGTTTGCCATCTCTTGAAAATGATGCTTTGTGTGACCATAAAATGTAAGAACACATTTCTGTCTCCTGGAGAGCAGGGGCAGCAGCATTTGCTTAATTGAAACATAGGATTTATTCCACTGAATTGAGATAAGCATTTACAAAGAGGTGGTATGTGTGTAGCCATTGATGTTAATAATTAACAGAAACTCAATGTGTTTTCACAAGTTCTCCTCATATTTCCTCTCAAATGAAGGGTCCATGCGGGGTGAAATGCAATCCTGTAAACACACCTGACCAGGTGATAACAGAGTCTTAATATACAGTACAGGAAATCCTGTTTCTGCAGCAATCAGTGTCCAAATCCTACTGCCTTCATTGTAGCAGCAGGTCCAGCACTCTTGAATACACACTCTCAGATGACCATGTCTGGCGTTAAGTGGATAAACACATTACTGAATAATCCTATCTAGCATTAAGATTTGTGTTAGTTGTGTTTTTCTTGAGATAAAGTTTTGTTGTTTGAAGGCAAGGGGAATGGAAACTGGAGGATGAGATTATGCCTCAGTTGCTCTAAGAGTCCATAGTAGGGATGCCTTTCTTCTGTGCCCTCTGAAGAGATTAATAGTGCTATTTAGGCAGTAAGTCTCCTGTTTATCCCCTTCCGTGTGGTGGAATGGGAACAATAATATGTTTTGATGCCTTTTGCACAGCATGTGGTTAGTATCTAGTTGATATGTTGAAACAAACTGAAGTTGCATTGAGCTCCTCAAACTTCAGCCTGAGCTCTGTAGAAGTGTAGAAGAGAGCAGAGCCTCTGGGCCAGCTCTCCAGTGGGATCTGACAGGCCAAAGGTCTGACTCAAGCACTTCTTGAAAGAATTCACCAAAAGCCCTAAGACAGAGACTGAGTCCAAAAAGCACTGACACCAGCCTTGCCAAAAGCCTTTAGAGCCTTCCTGTCAGGCTGTGGCAGTCACAGCCTTGCTCTTATTTCTTGGCAGGAAGGTTTATTCAATCAAGGAGAAGATTGCTGGGGCAAGGCACAGCATGGAGAGTAAACACTCTTAAATTGTGCCTAACTGTGCAGGACAAATACTGCCAGTCATGGTAAATTATGTGCAGAACTGCCATGGTTTATTAAGAGATGCAACACTAATCACAGGCCAGGCTTGCAGTTTTGTGCTGCTTGGCTGGTTCAGGTTGCCTGGAGGGGCACCATGTATAAAGGCCTCCTTGTAGAGTGGTGGGATGTAGGTGGAACGATGGAGGAAAGGGTCTGTGTCATCTCTCGGAGTCTTCAGACTGACTCTGAGCTTCAGAGGGTGCCCAGAGGATATGGACCTCATGGATCAAAATTGCAGCTGGAGCAAATCCATGCAGAGAAAGACACTGGGTAGGACTGGAAGAGCACTGATGTGGCACAGGGGTACTCAGGCGAGGAGAAACAGTGGGAGAAGATAAATCCAGCAAACATGCCAACATCTGAAGGGCTGGGATTCTTGCGGGAAGAATCTTTCTGCAGTCATCCTTCCCTGAAGCCACGGGGCCTGGTGAGATGAAGGGGAGGTTTGTCGGGGCATGCTCCTCCATGCTCCTTACCAGCACTGTTTTAATCCTCACTCTTCTGCTCTGCTGCAGTGCTTCAGTCAGAGAAGGAGTTCCATGATGCAGCGAAGCGAAATGATACAGCCAGGATGGAGGAACTCATCAGGAGAGGAGTTGACATCAAAGCCAAAAACAATGTAAGTCCTGGGTTTTTCCACCTCTAAGCTGCAGAAGTCCTGAAGGCATGTTTCAGAATTGCAGCTCCTTAACACTGCTCTTCTCATTAACTGCTTAATTTGTCAAAGCTTTAAAATACAACACCCAGTGCCAAATAGGGCCTGTGGCAACCAACAGCAGAGACAGAGGGCTGGGTCCGAAAAAAACCAGGGCTGTGTCCAAAGAAAACCGTGCACAGTGCGAGAAATTCTGGCTCCATAGATGGCCAAGGATATTTTGGCCTTCAGAAAGGCTGGTGGATACACACACTTTGCATGCATCAGCCTTCCCTGTCTCTGTCCTTCCCTTCCAGATGGACCGGACTGCCCTGCACTGGGCTGCAGGAGCGGGAAACGTGGATGCTGTGCGACTGCTCCTGGATCACGATGTCCCTGTGGATGATGAAGACAGTGTACAAAGGCGACTCTCCCTTGCATGTGCTGCAGATGTGTTCAGTGTTGGGGCAGCGCCAGGGACTGGGTGCTAGGCCAGCAGTTACAGACTGCACCTTAGCCCTGGGTGGGTGTCTGGGTGTCACAGGGTGACACTCTGCACCTGCTGAGCAAGGGGCTGGAGCAAGCCTTCTGTGCACCCATCTGTGCTCTGTGTTTTGGCCTTTTCCTTGCATGTACAGTGACTTGGAATAGGCTGGTAGAATCTGTGAAGTTTTCTGTAGAGCATGGGGATGCCTGCCTTCTTCTGGCTGTGTTGATGGGGCTTGTGGAATGACAGTGACAGCCAACAAGTTTTCTCTCCCCCATACAGCCAGGCTAATACACATCATTAAATATGTGGTAGCTGCCAAGAGGCAGGTCTCTGCTCAGCTGCTGTGAATATCTGTGATAGGATTAATGATACTTGGAGAAAGTGCAGCTAAAAAATATACCAGTGAGAAACAAATAGATTTGAGAAGCTTCATTACGCTAAGGGGACAGCTTCCCTCCAGGGCGGGGATGGTGGTGGCTGCTGTTTACTGTAAGTATCTCTCTTCTTTTTGCCCAGTTTGGAATGAATGCCCTTCTCCTGTCTGCCTGGTTTGGCCACCTCCGAGTCCTGCAGATCCTCGTCAATGCTGGGGCCAAGCTTAACCATGTCAATAGGGTGAGAGTCTCCCCACATGGATCCATCACTTGGCTCTAGACAGTGATGGGGGACAGAGAAAGGCATACCTGTGAGCTCAGTCATGTGTGACAGCATCTACTTTGGGGACTGCCATCTGCACTCTGACTTATCCCTAAAACAGGTGTAATAATTTGAGTTCTAGAGATGCACACAGCTTCCTCACCTCATGTTTGTTCAGTGCTGATGGGGAAGGTGTTACAGAAATGGGAAATGGATTCAGTAAACAGCAGTCCATGTATTCTAAAACAGACGTTGGCTGGGAAGAGGAGCATTAATATTTCAGTCCTGACTTGTCTGCAGCACAAGGAAGTTTAGCCCTAGAGGTGCAGGGAGGGATGAAATGGGTCTTTGCTAACTGGAACAGGTTGTCAAAAGAGCCTGACTGCCCCACAGTCTTGGACTTGTTATATGAGCAGTCCTTTTATCTCCTCTCCAGAATGGCAGGAACTTGCTCCACTGCACAGCTCAGAGGGGACACATCCAGCTCATGGAGTTCATCATGGAGGACTTGGAGGACACGTGTGTGGATGAGACAGACAAGGTAGGAAGGCTTTTCCTGGCTTTGTTTCATGAGGTCTGGTCTTGCTTTGCTGAGTTTAGCAGGAATGTTGCCCTTGGTCTTGGGAAGAGAATCAGAGTCAGACACTACTCCCAGAAGTCTTCCTGCAGAGTGAGTTTAGGGATGATGGGGATTCTGGCTCTGGTCAAGCTTCTTGCAGCAGATGATCTGATCTTGTGCTTTCTGAGCCCTTTGGACTGTGTGTCCGTTTCCTTTCAAAGACAGACAGGACAGCGTTTCACCTGGCCGCAGAGTACGGGCAGCTGGAGGTGGTGGAGTTCCTCGTTCGGCTGGGTTGTTCTCACAGTGCCAAAGACAAGGTAGGGACACAAAACCACGTGCAAGGGAGGTGAAGTCCAAGGATCAGGGGATGTGAAAACCAGGGAACAGAATACCAAATAAGGCTCATGCAGCAAGTTGTCTACCGTTATAACTATGGCTGTGATATGTCAGGGCTTTTCTTCCCTATCCACTTCGAGCCATTTGCTTGCTCAGTTCATGACTTCTTTCCAGGACTTTTCAAGCAGTACACACAGCAAGCCTGGTGGACCATGCTTCAGTTTAATGTAGCTGGGGCTCTTCCCTCACTGCTGCAACTGTAGGAAGATGGCTTCAGATTTGTGCTACTATTTACAACTTCCTTTTCAGCCACACTGGATATACTCTGTGCAAGGTTGTGGTGTATGAACACTCAGTCCTGTGAGATAGATTTATAAAGTAATGTTTCCTTTCAGGAGGAAAATACTGCATTGCATTTAGCTGCTAAAAATGGACACCTCTCTGTGCTGGAGAAGATTATAGATGTCGGAGTGGACCTTGATGAGAAAAACTCAGTAAGTACATTTCAATTAAATCAAAACCACATCAGTTTTGCCCTTTTCCTCCCTAGAAGTACTCTCCTGCCACAGTCATCAGGCAGAAAAGTCAGTATTGACTGGAAAGATCTGGAAAATAGCTGATTTTGTCTAAAGCCTACATGTGTAAATGCAGGTCACTCTTGCAGAGTTTCAGTGAAAGGCGACATCCGTCTTGAACCAATTTCCAGTTTAAGTGTTGCCTCCTCTTCCTGCTGTATCTGCTTGCCTACCTTATCACTCCATTTAATCTCCCTTTCTCTCCCTGACCCTTGTACATTCAAATGCCTAAATGGTTATTGAGTGTGTCTTAAACTAAACTTCACCACGCTTTAAAGTATTGACTTAGTCACTGAACATATGGACCTTCTGTTTGAGATTGCTCTTTTGACAGATCCACTCTGGAAAATTATGTGGTTGGAACACAGTTAATGATTTAGATAGCAAATACTTGCTTAGTATCACTGTTATTTATTCCAGGGCACGCTCCCAATTAAGTTTATCAGCATTTTTTTAAGTCTTATTTGGTTACTGTCTTTGAAAAGTGTATTTGACTGTGATTAAGATCTGAAGGAAAGGGAGAGACACCTTCTGTGGTAACTGGTACATTTGTCTACCCCCAGATGAGCTGCCCTTTGTGCAAAGAGCAATAGTAAAACTAGATTAAATCACTTAGGAGTTCTGCTTGCTTCTGTTTTCTTGTAATGAAATGAGCTGCAACTCTCAGAAGGGAGAACCAGTGATTGAGGGTCACAGGTTTTCAGTTCTGTCTCTGGGCTGTCCCAGGAAAATTATTTGCCTTCACTGTCCATGTGAAATCCTTTTTGGTTTATTGATGGGCTGGAGGGGAGGAAAGATGGTGAACACAATGACTGTCTTGTGGCCCACTCCCAGTGACATTCAGGACAGACCAGTACTCTGGGATGTCCACGGCAGATAATTATGTCCTCTGTTTTCCTAACAATCAACTGGAGATCCCTGGCCCTCAGGACTGGTACTGTAACATATCATGGATTCAGAAGATGGGGTAGAGTCTGACTCATTATGCTGCTCTGTTTCCGCCTTGTCTACAGAAATGCTGCTTGTCTCCTTTCTTGCCTTGTGCAGGAAGGACTCACGGCTCTGCACTTGGCTGCTGAGGGGGGACACAGCCACTGTGTGAAGCTGCTCGTAGAAGCAGGTGCTGATGTCAATGCCCAAACCCAGGTTAGCTCCATGGAGGTGATTCCATTCCCAAACCCTACTTTGTGGATTTATGCCCAGATCTGTGGCTTCCCAGGTCACCCATTATAGAGAGAGGTCATGTAGAGCCCTGCATTCAGGAATAGCACAGGGAGTTTAGAGGAAGGAAATGTGGTTTTGTACAAAGAGGCAGGTGAGGCTCTCTGGGACTGGTTTGGCTGGAGACAATCCCCATGAATTTGTCAGTGCAGGGCCATAGGACTGTTGCGGGTGGGAGCAGGGAGCTCTCTGTGGATAGTCTGTGACAACTGCAGCCTCTGGGGTAAATCCCTGGCTAACACTCCTCTCTTCTGACTTGCCTCTCAGAAAAAGATGAACTGCCTTCATTACGCAGCACTGCATGGCTATGAGGAGATAGCCAGGATCCTCCTGGATGCAGGAATCCACACAGATGCTCTCAATCATGTGAGTCCCTCTCTATGGTCTCACCACTAACAAAAGCGTAAAAACAGTTTGTGGAGCCGCTCAAGAGCACAAAGTAACTGTGGAAGGACTAGTGCTGCAGTATCCCTGTCATCCCTCAGTCTAGACTGTCAGCTGTGATAGAATGGGACGTGCTGGGCACAGCAGGTCCTTTCAGTGCTATGAGCTAAGCTCTCCCTAAGTGCAGGATCTTCTTTCCACAGCAAAATGCATCAGCAATGCACATTGCAGTCCTCCAGAACTTCCCAGCCATGGTGAAACTCTTCATCAGTGCAGAGTGTGACCTTGACATTCCAGATAATGTAAGACTGCAGCTCCTGTTCTTTGTCTTTGAAATGTGAACCAGTTTCATGGGGGATTTTATCACCTTTGGGACAGGATTAAAGAGGAGTGCTTTAAAATGTGGAGAACCTGGAAGCGCAGCTTAGGAAATGTGAAACCTGTGAACCGATTCTGTGTGTTTCACTGAGGTAATCGCTTAATGGCACATGAGAGAGCAGTGCTGTATCCCCTGCAACACTGCATAGTCAGGCTCTCTCCTCCTTGCTAGAAATAGGTAGGAGAAATTTCAAGCTGGAATTCTGCAAAGTGTTTGGAGGGCTGAGAATAGGAGACAAGCCTGGAGGTCGCTGGTTGTCTCACCAAATTGCAACTTTCTGAAGAGGGGCTTTGTGTAGCTTGTTTTGGTTAATCTTCATACTTGGAGCTATGTTCTCTCCTGACGACATGATAAAACTGATACATTTTTTGTTTGATGTTACTAGTTTCCATTAAACAGTCCTAAGGTTCCTTCTGGTAGTGTTCTGTCCTTCCAGCCTCACACTTGTCCTCTGAAGTGTAGTCCTTTCTCCTTCCTTCTGCAGAGGCAGCAGACCTCACTCCACATCGCTGCAGAGCACGGCAGGCAGGACATTGCTGAGATGATTCTCATTGCAGGAGTTAATCTGAAGCTAACAGACAAGGTAAAGATGTCCATGGGTAAAACATTCTGTAGGACTGTGGAGGGAAAACATACATAGATGATCTCTGACAGTGGTTTTAATAATTTTCATAATTTTCAGGGAAGGCTGGTAATATTAAAATCTAGATATTTCCAGGGCTGAGGCCTTTAAACATGGCCGAGTAGGTTATTACTATGTTTTCCAGGAAAGAAGTGACTGGTTCTTAGACAGGTAGAAAGTAGTTCACACAATGAGCAATGCTTTCCTTCTCAAAGTTGTTCTAGTTCCTTCTACTTGTACTGTCATGAACAGTAATATCAAAGATTTCCTCAAATAATGATGAGGAATATACCTCAAAAATTACAGCACACATGTTCTAATAGGTTGAAAGGATCTGTTTGGTATGGATCTGGTATGATTCTGGGGTTTTGCATCTAATAAAATCAACAGAACAAATTGCAAGTGGCCTGAAAACGTAGTACGTGCCCAGAAAATGCTGGAGGGCCTTGGGCAGAGATTAAAATAGTGTTTGCCGTTCACAGTGGGTTTGAACAAGTGCAGACCTGAAGCCACCTGGCTGAACTGGCCTTCAGCTATGGTGAATGTTTGCCACTTTCCAGTACTCTGTGGAACCACAGTGACATTCAGCACAGGGGACACATTCACACTTTTCTGTATCCAGCTGGGTTTCTGCTCACATCTAAGGCTAGAACTTTTCTTCCTGGTATGCCTGGTGCCTGGACTGGCTTGCTTTCCTTCATGCAACTTTCAAATCTCGTTCTTTTCTGCCTTCTACTTTTAGATAGAAATACAAATCTCCCTCTGCCCAATCCAAAATAATATTCATGAAAGGAACATAGTCACATTTTCTTAGTCCCATCAGCCTGTGCTTCTCCTCAGAGACTATTTCTAATCATGTGTATCTGGAACCTATGAAGTTAATGAGGTTGTATAAATCACTTTGGTTTCATGTGTCAGCAAACCTGCCGTGCAAAAGGCTGTAAAATACCTTGGATTGCAGAGTTGATCTGGTCCTCTGATGGCTGCTCTCATGCTGGTGGGTTGCAGGAAGCTTTCCCATTTTGGAAGCTTTTCCAGTGGCTCCTGCAAAACAGGCAGATCCCTTGTAGCAACAGAAGAGGTGCCACTCCCCATGCCTTGAATGCAGGAGCTTGACACCAGCTCATGTCTGAGGTGTTCACAGGTGGAGAATAGGTCCTGGCTGGGTGCATTACTCAATTGTCCACGTGCCTGCCGCTGCAGATGCTGGGTGAGCGTGGGGATTGTATCTCCTAAGGTGCAAAGTCTTTTCCAGCTCATTTTCCCTTTCTGGTTTCAGCAAGGGAAAACATCTCTGGATGTCGCTGCCCGAGGCAATCACATCAACTTGGCAGACATGATTATCAAAGCTGATCGATTTTACAGATGGGAGAAGGTGAGCAGCTTACACAAGAGCCCCTATGCTTTCTCCTTTCCATTGAGACTCCACATACCAGCTGTCAAAGGAAAAGAAATACAGTGACATCCTGTGACAGCCTGACCTCTATTTTCATCCCCTTAAGAGAAACAGAAGTCCTCACCATGCCAACAGTATCTACTTAAGGCTTTCCTTATTTAAAAAGGCCTCTGTTGTTAGAAATCCCAGGCTGCACTGATGGGAATAGGGGTTTCCAAAAATTATTTAACAGCTGCTCCCAAAGGAATAGAATTAGTTCTTTTTCCCAGAAGGAGAAACTGAAGGACTGAGCGGGAAAATGTTTGGCCTGAGGTCACCAAATGGGATTTTGAGAGATTTTCAGGAGACAGTCCCTGTTGGAGTCGTACAACCAACTTCTGCCACAAAGTGCAGCTTTTTAGCCCCAGTCTCCCCTCTGAAACCCTGCCTACCCTAAGCCTGTGCCCAAACCAAGCTGAGCAGAGTGAGCTAAAAGGACAGCCAAATGTCGTATCCCTTGCATGTTCTTAAGATTTTGGATGTCTTCCCATACTGGTGCTCTAGAGGGGGAAGGAAAGGAGGGCATGTGCCTGTAGCTCAGATGCAGCTTCAGGAGTATCAGGCCCTTGCACTGTCTTCCCATGAAGCCCTAGGGAATGTCATTCAGCCTCTTTGTAGCCTGGCATGTAAGGGCTGTGAGCATGAGCTGATGTTGCAGGGAAGCTGGAGATTTAATTAAATGATTCTCCACCAAACTCCAGATAAAAGGCAGCGTAGAAATGCAAATTGCAATCTGCATGGGTTTCCACAGCGAAGTGGCCATTAAGAGTTTTAACCCTGATTAGCACAGAGTGAAATGAGAATAAAGAGAATTTAAAAATGAGCTGTGCCAGAAGGAACTCACAGGAACACAGAGCTGAGGATGTGGGAGGCTGCAGAACCACAGGCACTGCTGCAGCACCTAACTGAGCCCCCTGTCCTGGCTTTTCAGGAGAACCTGAACAGCGACTCCAGCTCATGGGTGGCAAAGCACTTGACCTTTAAGCAGGATCACCGGCTGGAAACACAGCACATTCGCTCAGTCATGTGGAGATTAGCCACTAAGTACCTCAAACCTGGGGAATGGAAGAAGCTGGCACATTACTGGAAATTCACAGATGATCACATTAGGGCCATCGAACAACAATGGACAGGTATAAAAAAACTTCCTGGGTATTTTCCTTTCTTCCTTTTGACTTTGTTTCTAGGAGATAAAGCTGCAGTAAGAGCAAAGCATGAAGCAGACCAGTTGGTTTATTTGAAGCAACCAAAAGATGAGGTTAAAAATTCTGGTGTTACCGAATGTGGAATTACCTACACACTGTAATTTGTCTAGGAATACAGCATGCAAACAGGGGAATTAGTGGTTCTTGCTCACTCCTTATGAGACACTTGCCAGGCCCGTGAGTTCTTGCTACGATTCGTGTTCTATAGAACAGAAGAAACTTGCTGGGTTTACTTTTTTCTTTTAAGAAGCAAGAAGGCAGTGAATTCTTTAGAATTTCAGAAATACTTTAGCAGAAGCAGGGTCTGAGGGTCAGAAGCAGATCACTTCTTGTTTGGCTGTTGTAAGGATTCTAATTTGGATGTGAGCAGGGGGCCGAGCTGTGCTCTGAAGGTAGAAACTGCATTGCCATGAAAGGTTGTGCAACAATAGCCACTCTGTTAAGTTCCACACAAATCCAGCAATCACATCACAACCAGGAATTAAAACCACACTTTACAGCCTCCTAGTAAAATCCAAAGAGGAGGGAGGGGTGTGCAAACCCACCAGTGCAGAAATCTGCTCTGGTCAGGGCTGTGCACTCCCGAGTGCATGATTTCCTCTGTGGTTTGATCCTGCCAGGCACTAAAAGCTACAGGGAACACGGCCACAGAATGTTGCTGATCTGGCTCCATGGTGTGATCGCTGCAGGAGAAAATCCAATCAAGGGACTGTATGAAGGCCTGGTGGGGATCGGGAGAAAAGATTTAGCAGGTAATGCTTTTGTCTTCCTTCAAATAATGCCCACTGAGAATTATTTGAATCAATTTACCAAATTCTGTGCTTAGACAACATACATGGAGGAAGACTTCAGTGAGGCCAATTCACAGAAGCTGAAGCACCTGCCCTGCCCCCTTGCATCCATTACATGTCACCTCTTTGTCCTGCCATGGCTTTCTATTTCTGCGCAGCAGATCATTCTCTCTTACAGAAAGTATCCGGAAAAAAGCAAACGCAGACTCCACCTCTCCACGGAAGTGCACAGCAATGTAACACCAGGAGCATCCTCAGCTGGTCTCACAGCTACAGGAGAAACTTCTCTGCTGCTTAGAAGACAGATGCAACCCAAGGGCTTCTTGTCACATACAGCTGGCACTGCTGCCTCCTTCTGGACAGGAAATGACAAGGGTAAAACAAATGCTCATGGTCAAAAATGCCTCTACACAGAAGGGAGATCTTTATCAGCAATTTCCTGTGCTCTGGATACTGTAATGAGAATTTGGTGAGTGAGCCTCACTTGTCATACTGCATCAGGAAATACTACAGTTTTACTGTAACTTGTCTACAGCACATTTTTGTATATAAATTTTTAATTGTCAATTTTTAAAGTTAGTGTGGACAAAGCCTTTGTTTTCAGGAATGTTCTTCACTTACCTTATCTATGGGGGGCGTCTGTCACTCATGACTTAGGCATGTCCATAAATTCCCACCATAAAAGGACTTAAGCAAAATTAAAGCTACAGTTTGGGCCTTTTGGAAGCTTAGGGCTTGTGATCTTTAATGCTTTGACTCTTCACAAAAAGTTTGTGAAGAACATTAACACATACCATTTATAAATGTACATTAACATGTACTGTTTATAAATCAAATACGTGACTCTAACCTTTTCAAACCATCTTTTCAAGAGACTAGTTATCTACACAGACTCTGACAGACATTATTTCTTTACATACCAATTTGTCATGTAATCCTTCATTTTACAGCATCTCAAGGGGAAAATAATGTATTTCAATAAATCTACATTTTACCCTTTAAAGTTGCAAGTTATATCTTGTCATCTTTATTAAAAAAACACTACACCATTCTTACTTGGAGCTAAACCAGTACAACCTTGTAGTTAAAGGTTGATAGGAATTCAAGCAGGTGGTGGTGGTTTTCTTCATTTCCAGAGGTGGCTGTAAAGGCAAACCAGAACTGCAGTGAGCTCAGCTGTTTTCTTGGGAGTCAAAACAAGAGACACGTGCTGAAAGTGAGGTTTTATTGAAAACCATTTTTAAGCAGCAAGAAAGTTAAAAATTCAAATGCTTTATTTCAAATAGAAACAAACTAACTTACAAGACAACATACGAAGCAAATAAGTGAAGGTAACATTGACACGTAAACATCTTTTAAATCAAATATTCAACAAAAATATATGTCAGCTTATAAGTACACAATCTGCACGTGGTAATATATACAGCCAAGTGAAAAATATAAAAAAAAATACCGTTCTGCTTAAGAACATGATATAGTGAAGACTTTGGTAGAAAAAATGTCTTTATTTTTAAAAGTGTAGTCTCCAAAGATGCTTCCTTGAATCCAAAGACTAAAAATTAAACAGATCTATCCCATTACACTGCTGGAGGTTGCTGTCCACGGGTAGTTCACCAACTGTTGATCCTGTTGGAATCACACAGTGATAATCGGCTAACACAAGGGAAAAGGCAGAGTGGGAACAATTGACTGTACACAGGAAGACCACCAAACCAATGCCTCTGTTTCACTGGCACTCCCAAGCCTATTGCCCTTCTTGCTCATTGCTGGTGTGAAGGCTGATCTTTTGGACTTCCAGCTCTTCTGCACTGACCATGGAGGGATCAATGGCTGCGTACCGAGTACCGTGGAACTGCAGCAAATGGATCTGTTGGACATGGGAAATAACATGGAAACAGGTGTAGGAGCACAGTGTTTTGCTAAAAGAGAAACACTCCTTCTGAGTAACTTTTGTGAGGGTAAAACCATGGCTCTGGAGTACAGGTGTTCAGAGACAGAAAACCCCTACAGCTGGCCCAGCATGGACACAGCTGCTCCCAGCCCTGCCCTTTGGTATCAGCAGCAGAGCACACAGACTCAGGGAAGTTAAGAAACAAAAGCAAGCTCAGAACAGGAGTTTCCTTCTGCTGTTGTGGCTAATTGAATTCAGGAACTCACTTGAATGTACAGGTTGACCTCAGCACTCCTGCACAGGTAGGGGAAGTTGCCTCCTGTTTTGAGGTGAGCTCTTCTGGCATTAGGGTAAAGCTTATACATTTCTTCTTTTGCTTCTGTCGAAAGCGCGCTTTGGTCGAACACCTACGGAACAAGTGCCAGTGGTGAGTTCTGAACCTCACATTTTGTTGTTACATCAGACTCGTTGCTGCTGCTTCTAGAAGAGACCCTCAGCTTCTCTGTGGAATGGTGTTAATGAAACAAAACAAGCAAACCTGGGGATCAGCAGCTAGAAAGCCAACACTGTGATAGTGAAATGTGTGGCAATATCCAATACACAATGTAGCATTGAAGAGGCACAGCCTTGCCCCGTCAGTAGAAGGCTTCCCTAAATAGGAAGGTAGATGCTGCAAATGCTTGCTGAGTTGCTAACTGAGTATCATGGCCCCACCTGCCAAGGAAAGGAAATATTGTGTAATTAAAAAATTGAGATTCACTTACATCCATAATGGTTACAGGGATGTCTCGGATTTTGTGAGGTTCTACATAGGAGTTCTGGCAGTTGAGGGTGAGTCTTGAGGCCAGCTCACTCTGGCCCAGGCTCTCCAGCTTGCAGTAGAGAGAAACACTGATTAACAACATATTTCACTGCAGGAAGTTAATGCAATATTAACAATACAGCCAAAGAGGAGACAGTTTCAAAGGGATGAAGTTATAATTCCAATTTAGTCTTACTCTGCATGAGACAAATGCTTAAACCACATTCCATTTGTTGTTCCTGTCCCCAAAGCATAGCCTAGAGATCTATCCCAGCACTTTCTTCTCTTCTATCTCAGTTCCTTAACTCCCTCTCTTGATCTACACAAATAAACAGAACTAAGGTAGAGGGTCAGTGTATCAGTTAAACTGCTGGGACTGTGACAGTCAACACCTGCTGAAGAGCCACTTGTCATTCCTCCCTCCTGGGTCAGTGAATGAAGAAAGCAGCAGAAATATCTATGACCTCCCACTCAGTAAATCTACAGTGACACCACAACCATCACAGCACACAGCTACCTACCCTGTCCACCATGAAATCAATCCCATCGGCCATTTCAGGATCTAGAGGACCAGATGCAAAATTCCCAAGGACAATTTTTTTCAGCATAAAAGCAGGCATCAGCCAAAAGCTAAAACAGAAATAAGATGTAACAATATCTTCAAACACCGAGGACTCAACATCAAGACACTGTGCTGTAAATGCTCCCTTTCCTTGCACAGACTTTGTGCTTTAACCTCAGATGAAATCCTTGAAGAAGCTTCAAAAGCACAAAGATGGAAAACATGGCAGCTTGATGCTTGAACTGCTCTGAGCAGCTTTTAGTTTTACATGGCAAGAGTATATTTTAAACATGGTGAACAACACTCTTCTTGCTCTAAAAGGTTTTGTTTGATAACAGGCAGAGTTCTTAAATCTGACCACACATTCACAGAGGATCACAGAACAATTTGTCTAATTCCACACTCTCAATTGTTAACATTTCCATTCTCCTTGTGGTGTGCCTTTAAAAGTCACAAGTATTGCATTCCACACCTCCCTTCCCCAGGCTGTAATCAGGTTAGACACATATCCAGCTAATCAGTGTGACATTTCATTGCAAAAGAATTAATGCCATGAGTCTGCTTGCTTGTCTCTGTCTTCTTTACCTGTTTGCTGTCCACGTCTGATTGAAAATAGAAGTGTCACTAAAGGCATTACACAAGATCAGAGATTGAACTCTGGGAGATTTGTGTGTGTATTCAGCAAACTTTTGAGCCAGAAAGCCTCCCAGAGAAGCTCCAAAAAGGTGAACCTAATGCAAGGGAAAAAAAAAAAAAGCCCCAAATAGATGATGAAATGTGACCTCTGAGCACAGTGCTTCATTACAAAAATAGGTCATTCAAATTTACCTTGTCCTTATAACCCATATTTTGAAAGAATCACTGTTCCATTCAACTCCTGGTTTTACATGCAATATAAATGTGATAAATACTAACAGAAGGAAATGTTTCCCACATATTCACAGCACAAATTTCATTGCGTTCATCAAGCTTAGGAAAAACTTTGTTTTTATGTTTCACTTTGTTCTCCATAGCTATTCCAGTCCAAGGGACTCAAGTGTGGTGTTCTGTACTATGTGAGTTAAGAAGGATAACTTCCACAGGATCTCACAAAAAACTGAAGTTAACCCATACAATTGAATAGGCCTGGAATAGCAACTGAATTTAGGCCAAGTGTGACAATTCCCAAGGGCATTCACCTTCAAAATAAACCAGTTTCAAATGTGACATTGCAACACAGCCTCTTTATTTATAGGCTGCATTTTTGTATCCTATTTTTTACACTGGCTCTTAAATGAGACTCTTTCAAACATCGGGTTTTTATTGCAACGATTCATCCACTTCCCCCTCTCTGAGCACTCACTTTATCTAGCTGAAGATGGTCTAAGAGTTTCCTGAATCCATCACAGAACTCCAGGTGATCCCAGTACACCGGATACTGCAACTAAAATAATACTAAGTTAGAAAAAACTGGCTGAGATTGATCTGCTTCAAAGTAGTACCAGTGCTCACATTAACGGTTTCAAGACATCAACAGGTATCATTAAGTTCCTCTTCAAGGTCCCCAGAGGCCGAGGATGCAAACACCTCCCCTTCAGTTACACAAAAACACACAAAGTGCCCCACAGAAGTTTGCTGGGGAAAGCACAGCATTGCCTCACTCCGGGATCAGTGGGAGGGGAGGTTGGCATGGTTCTCCAGCAATTTTGGAAGCATGTAACAGACACAGAAATCATTAACAGCTGCCAGAGACAGGGGTACTCCTAAAGCCAGGCCGTTTAATGAATTGGGCAAATCACCCAGGTCAGTTCAGCCCAGGAGCTGAGAAGCTCCAGAAGAGCAGGCTGGCAGGATTTAAGGAGTGACATAGCATCTGCAGCTATTCTATAGGCTAAGAACCACCATCCCTAAGGAAAACATGGAAACCTTGAACTAACTCGTGTCTTTGCCTCAGGGCTAACAAGGATGCAGCTGGAGGCAAAAAGTACTCATGTCCAGGACACACAAGGGGAAAAGTAGGCTGAGAACTTAACACTGTGCATGCACAAAGTTTTGCATAAATGCCGCTGTGGACATATAGCAAATTCCAACCTGGATCCATGTGCTAACTACTCTGTAGTGCAACTTAGCATTTAGTTTTTTGATGGATTCCCTAAGTCAAAACCAAGAAGTTCATTATCCAACCTCTAATGAGAGCAACAAGCACAAGTACACCACCTTTGACACAGGACTGAGAATACTCACAGCAATAACTCTGTAGCCCCATCCAGTCAGTGCCAGAATTTGCTGGAAAAACACATCTGCAGTTCCACTCACAGGAGGGAGAAATATGAGAGGGCAGCGAATGTTCCTTGGTCCTGCATCATACAGTGACCAGACTTTACTGTCATCATCGTCTACTATTATCTGAAGAAATGCACAGAGGGGAGAGGAAATACAAGATAAATGAGGTTCTTGAGCCAGCTTCCAGGATTGGTTCTAGAAATTTCCAACACCTAGTAAATGTTGTAATACTCAAAACCTTCTTTACTCTTCTTCACAATAGCTTTCAGGCTGTGTTCTAACTGGAATGACAGTGTGGTTACAGCTGGAACAGAATTGTGGCCACGCACCATCAGACACCATATTTTGTGCATCCTGACATATGGATAATGAACTGCACCTCAGGAAAGGAGCCACCATGCTCAGGAGAGACCCAGGAGGTCAGTTCCAGGTACCAAGAGCAGCAGCTGGAGGCTGGAAGAGCCAGCGCTGCCCCAGGGACAGCTTTTTAAACCACTCATACTTGCACCCATGGACAGAAGATATTACAAGTCTGGATCCATGCAGGCCTACAGTATTAAGCAGCTATCACCATAAATTATTGATCTGAAACACTTAGAGGTGCCTGCCACAAGTAGAGACACACACAACTCCCAGGGCAGCACTGTAAGGCTGACCTGGAGGGAAAAATGCTTCCATCATCAGGACGCATCTCAGGTGCATCTGGATTGCCCAGGACACGGCTGGCTGAGGGAGTTTATTCACACATGAGGTGCTATGCTTTATGAGCAGCTCCTCATACAGTACTACAAGTCCTAGCATAATTAGTATCTTCAAAAGTGCAAGAATTGGGTCTTCTTTTCTAGCAGCACCAAAGCCTGACTTGTTTTGACAAGGCCTGTTGTACCAGAAACTGCTTTCTATATTCCAGATGTTCTTTCAACTCTACAACCCAGAAGAAGCTGCATCTTGTACTGGATCAACAAACACAAACCTCCGGGGAAAGCCTGAGTCAAGCAGCCAGAAATCATCTCCTCTGTATTGAGATTTTATAGCTTTTTGAATGGTAATATACAAGCACAATTCGCTTTTCCAACCCAGCAATTAAGCTTCTCAGCGATCAGAGGAGAATAGTGTATCACAAATCAGATTTGCTTGACTAACAAATCTGCTCCTAATAAAGCCAGTATTTCAGGCTCTGGGAGCATGTGAGGAATCACATGATAACATTGTTTTCTAGAGTCTCTATAAAAAAAAGACAGATTGCATACCAGAGCTTCCAGACCACTGAAACCATTTAAACATAAACCTTGTACAAAAGCCCTCCCAGTCCCCACCAAAACAACTCCTTGTACATAACCCCTGGGCTCCAGGCTTTGCTGTTCTCAGCTGTCATTCCATCAGCAATGTTGGATTCCTCCAGGGTGGCTATTACCAAGTTTACCTTTAGGAATATTTCCAAAGGCAGACCATACTTTTGAAACAACACCAAAGTTAGTTCACACCAAGAAAGCTGAGGCTGAGAGATAGGGTTTCTTTCCTTGAGCCCAAAAAGTGAGTCAATGGTTTAAGCACTTGTTCTAGTTGATTTCTAGCCACATGCTGGACAGTTTAACTCCAGCTCCTGAGCTGTGTAGGCAGCAATGTGGTTAACTGCTGACTTGGGAGGTCACCAATGTTCTTCTTCTGGTTGATCGATCAAGGTCAGCTACACTTCACATAAAAGGTAAAATCGGCACTGCCTCAAAACAAAGAGCAGAACTTTTTAGCAGTTTTTTGATGAAAACTTTTAGGAAGGACTCGAGACAGCAAGTGGTATATGCAAACAGAGGCACACAGGCAAAGCATGAGACTCAGTTAAAAAATGTTATTTTCTGTGCTGTACTTCCTATATCTGACCAGAGCAGGAAGGAGGATGGAGCTGTGCATTTCCTGTGCCTGTCAGGAGAAACATCTCAGCACATTCTCAAACAAACTGCTCTGGCTCTGCTTCCTTAGGTTGACCTGACTGCAGTAACCAAAGCTGGTCATTCTTTCCTCTGTACTGCACATGCTTTCCACTTCTGGGGGGATAATGCAGTCAAATGTATTCCCAAAGACTGCTTCAAAGATTAATTAAATTTTCAAATTGGGCTTTTTTTTTTTAATTCTCTCTCCAATAACCAGGACTAGTTTGTTTATTTCTACCTTCTTCATACCCCCAATTCAACACTGTGGCATCATCTGCCTTTTGAGCAGACAGAAGCACTCAAAAGGGTAAGGCATTCCCAAGTCTGAAGCTCACCAGGTCACCATCAGCTTCAGTTTGCACACATCCCCAGTTATGAAACCCTGAGCACTGGCAGCAGCTGAAGGCACTGGCTGCTGACACTGAGCTGCAGCAACATCATGTTCCCTTGGAACCACAACCTCCAGCTCCTTCCATTCATGACCTTGTATCCCACAAAGCAGAGCCTCAGAGCACCCACATATCTCTCTGCAGAAATACTTGGCCCCTGGCTTTGGTGACCCAGTGAGGCACTGCCTGAAGGCAACAGTGTGGCACAAACAGACCTAGCAGATGGACAGCCAGAGCCTCAACAGAGCACATGGAGGCAACAGCAATGCACCTTTCTTATGTACAGAAGACACAAATTAGCAAAAATTAATGAGAATCCTACAGCACTTCCCTAAAGGTGTTTCTACAGCTTACAAAGTCATCCAGATAAGGGAACCATGCCAAAGTCAGCTTAGCCCAAAACCAAACTATAACACACACCAGGCTAGACAGGACACTGACCGCTCAGCCTGTGCAGCCACAGCAGTGACCATGCTTGCACCAGCAGGGTGTAAAGACAGGGCTGTTTCTCTGTCTGTCAGGAGTCTGGACTGCTGCAGGTCACTCTGTAACCACAGACCCAGCAAGCTTGACCTGCAAAAGGTACACGAGTGCTTTACTGGGTCAGGAGTTACATACTACTACTGCACTGCATGCCCTCTGCCACTTGGCACAAAGAGAGCACAGGTTGGAGCCCTGCACACCTCAAACATTCTCCTGTGGCTCAGTGAAAGGAAGTGAGGAAATCCAAGCAAGAGGAGAAAGTGGTTAGACAGTGTGATTAAGCAGAAGAAACTGTCTGAGTTTTTCCACCATGGTTAAGGATATTTCCCCTCTCAGGACCCTGCGTGCAGCCTGTCTGCTGGCAAGTTGCCTTTGGACATTGCTTTGGCTTGAGGACAATGAACAGAAGCAGTGGAGGTGGCTCTGGCAGCTCAGTTCAGTGCACACAGGCAGCTCTGAGAAGCCACACACATGATGCCCAGAACACACCACCCCCTTGGAACACACTCCTCCTCAAGCATGGCTGGCACCAGGATGGCAGGTACACCTGGCACCAGGATGGCAGGTATGGCTGCCATGGCTCACAGCTGTGAGTCTCTGCTCCCCACCACAGGCAGAAGTGACCTCCAAGAAGCATGTGAAGATGAAGGGTGTGCTTTCATGCACTCACATAACACGTGGACAATGGTTCAAGAAATAAAGCAGGTCAGGAGCACAACCGCTCTGCATTAACCACATTTAGTCTCTTCCCCCTAAAGAAATAAGAGGAGATATTTCACTCACAAGATGTACATACCTTTTTAAGAGGAACTGTGCTTCTGAACCAGTTATAGTCAGGAGAGACTTTAATCTCTCCCATGATGTTTAGAAAAAAATCACTTTGGGTTAGCCTGAAAAAGAGAGAGAATGAGAAATCAATACCAGTTTCACTGTGGGCAGCTCTCAAAAGCTGTGCCATGTAAATAAAGCAGCACAGAGTGATTTGCTCTTATCAGTTGATGGCACTACCTCTGACTCACACCAAGTTCACTTTTGCTCAGTTTTCATCAAACCATACAATTATTCTCCCAAGAGGCAGTCACCTGACTGCCTTACTGCACCAACCTAATTATGAAATAATGATGCTTCTGTAGCAGCATTCCCTTGTGACAGCTGCAGAGAAAGTAAATTGTGTTGCAGTCTGTAAATGGCTTAAAAACCTAAAGCATGATCTTGGTGTGTTTTAAATTGATAAGGCACTCCAAGTTTATAGCTAATAAATATTCATACAATTCACTCAGGAGTTCACACCACAGATGTTATTTCATTAACCCACTCAGTATTCAGGTCACATTTTTTCATCTAAGTATAACTGACCCAAACAAGTCCCAAAGCACATCAGGAACATCACCTGATCCAAGGCTTAATTTACAGAAAATCCTTGAAGTTTTAATTCTATCCACACAGAAGCAGGCTCTTGTCAAGAGTTACCAATGAAGAAATCCTTGAAGCACACCAATTAATACAGGACAAATTGATTCAGAGTTGAGTTCACACAGGAATGCCACTAATTCACTCCCCAGCCGGAATGCCCAGGCATACATAATGAGTATCTTATAATACTCCATTAATTAATAATAAACACTGAGGTAACTCCAAGATTTAACTATTTTTTTTAAGCAGCAAGAGACCATTAGCTTCCATTTATACAGCAAATGGCATCAAACACTTCTGAAGTTTGCAGACTCAACAGCTTCACCCTGAAATCCAGCAACATTGGGAGATTATTTTCATGCACTCACACACAGCAGCAAGCATAGAAAAACAAAGAAACTTTTGCTCTTGTTACTTAACAGTTGCCAAGTTTAAATCAATAGGTTTTGTATCTTAATTGTTCATAAAATAAGACCTCGTTGTGTTCTGTGAGTCACTCCAATTCATTTGTCCCTGCAGGAGAGCTGCCGGTGGGCAGCTTAACCAGTTTATAGAGTTACAGCTGGATTAACTGTTAGTTACAATTTCCTCATCTTTTAGTCTTCTTTTGCCATCTTTAAAGTGCAGAAAATATGAATTTTAAAAGGCAAAGTGCTTTCTAAATTGCATGACAAACATACGCCTTCCACAGAGCACGTGCTACACCTCCCATGTCCAAAGATTTGAGGTGGGATGTTCAGCTGCATGGCTGTTGGTTCAAATTTGTGTGGTTTCACTTTGGTGCTTGCACTAACTGTTCTGCTCTCTATCAAAGCCTGGCAGCAGGCAAAATTACAACAAAAGTAAAAAATATACATTCCAACAACCTGCAAAGCAGAGCAACTGCAAGGATGCTTTCCTGGACTGGGGGACAGCAGTCATTGGAGCGAGGAAACCGCGGTTCAGACTAATTCCTTTCCATAACCACACATCAATGGCTTTCTAAAAGCTCTTCAGCAAATGACAGTGTGAAAAAATTGTGGCAGACAAATTACAGGAAATGCCTTAAAACACACATTATCTTGGACTGTTGCACTGGCAGGACCAAGAAGCAGAAGTCACAGTCAGGGCCTCACATGGACACAGAGGCGCCAGAGATGGAGATTCTTCCTGCTGTTCACTCTGGTTGCCAGAGAGGGTTGGCAACCTCTTCCCACTGTGATCACCTCGCTGCTTCTGCCACCTCAGTCTTTCAGCACCCTTAAGCTAATTGTTGTGGTTTGGGCACACAGAGCTGTGTGATTACAGTAGGTGAGGAAAGGGTACAATGCAAGTGGACTTTGTTCTGTCCCTGTACCTTGTCTGGTACTGCAGCGGGTTTAGAGTCCATCTGAAACCCAAATTTTGAACTTCCCAGTTCACCTGTTACCACTCACAGAAGTGAGCCATTGGCCACTAACACCTGGGCTGATTTCCACCAGCTTTCTTCTAAAGCAACACCTGTGATCACCAGTCCTAAGGACTGCCTTTCTTTCCAGCCAAAAGGAAACGTCTCTTGGATTTGAGAATGTCCTTTTACTGAAATGGATTTTTACTGAAATTTTCTCCATTGCACAGAAATGCAGCATTAAATTTGTAAACAAAAATACTCATATTAACAACAACTACATGTACTTTCCAGCCACAGAAAAGCTGAACCATGAACTCAAAATAGGGATTCAGCTACTGAAGGTAAGTCAGACCATTAGCCTCTAAACAGCCAAGTTTCACTTTTAGTAAAACCAAACAACCAGAAGAACTTTAACCTCTTAAAGACAATTCTTCTGGAAGAATCACTTATGGATGTGCTCAGAGCACTTGGTAATAGTCTCTTCGTGAGTTATTCCACTACACTAATGACATATTCCATTCATTATTGATTTTAAAAGACGATGAGAAAAATGATTTATGGATAACTGGGATATGGCAGCAGCACCTTCCCCTATGTCCCAGCGCTGCTCCCACCAACCCTGCTCCACGCTGCCCACCGCCCCCAGCCCCTGCTCCATCCCCCTCCTCAACCACATTTGGCTCCACAGCTTTGCAGGGAGAAGGGGACAAAAGCCAACGCAACACCCTCAGCTCAGGCTTTCCCCTGTGTAGCAGAAGCTGAGGCAGCTCCTTCCCCTGAGAGGCCCCCAGTGAAGGGAGCCCGAAGGCGGGGATTTGGGGTCCCTGCGGGGCCGCGTCCCAACCCTCTCCCTTCCTCAAGGGTCGCAAAAATCCCGCTCTAGAGCCCAAAAAGTCATCCCCCGCCCCGCACAGTCCCCCGACTCCTCCGGCGCAGCCTTTCCAGGGGTGGCACCGTCCTGAAGGAGCAGAGACCACCCCGCTCGTCTCAGTGCCCACCCGGTCCCTCAGAGCTCCCTCCGCGGTGCGGGGCGCTGACAAGAGGGGCAGGCCCGTCTCCACAGCGAGGACCTTCGCCTTCCCCATCACTGTTGGGCGCTCACCGGCTGGCAGGGCCCGGGGACGAGGAGCAGGACCAGGAGCACCAGGGCCGCCACCGCTCTCCCGCCTCCTCCCCCCGCCTCGCGCGCCCAGCCGGGGGCACCCGCTGGCCGCCACTTCCGGGTACTGCGCCCGCGCAGCCCACGTGACCCTTGGCGGTTCGGGGGCGGGGCGCAAACCGCGCCGACGCCGTCTCTACCGAGGCGGAAGTGAGCGGTGCGGGCGCCATCGCTACCGAGGCGGAAGTGAGCTCTGCCATCGCTACCCGGGCGGAAATCGCATGCCCCCTGTGTTAATTCACGGAATAATTTGCGTTGGAAGGGACTTTTTAAGGTTCGTTTTGTCCCGCCACTCACGGTCAGGGATACCGTCTACTAGACCAGCTTCCTCCAAGCCCCGTCTAACGTGGCCTCGAACACTTCCAGGGATGGGCCGCAGTTTGTCGGTCAAGGTTTTCGCTGCCGGGCAGCTCAGGTTAATTAAGGAGAGCGACGGGTGATACTGAGTCATTCCTCTAATGAAGGTGGAGTCAATTAGCCCTGTTTAATTGGTATGCAGTAAATAGGAGTAGAAGGTGAGCTGAAAGAAACAGACCTATAGTTAACTGCAGTTACAGGTGTGTTCTCCATACGGCGGCCTAAAGGATACACTTCATTAGATAATATATCTTTATGCAGTACTCTTCCCTGCTTGAAGATCACCCCACGACACGGGGCATCATTTTCTATTCGCCCCCAAAATCGTTTCAGCTTGCACGAAGTTTTTTCTGCTCCAGTCACAGCCTGATCTTTTCACAAAAGGCTTTAAAAAAAAAAAAAAAAAGTCAGTGATCAAAGAGAAATATTCGGAAAGAGGAATTAAAGGAAGAATTAAAGGGCGGAATCACCGAGAATAGGTGTGCGTATTCGCACAGACCGAGGGAGTCGGGGGGGGCGCTACAGGTCGCAGACTACATTTCCCACAGTGCCACACAGCGCTCACTCAACCATTCACTGCTAGGACTACATTTCCCATGAAACGTCGCGTGGTGAGGGGGGTTCATGTGGGGCGCGGTGCGGCGCGATGCTAGTTGGGATGTGCAGTCTCGCAGTGACGCGCGGTGCTGTCACGGGGGCGTTACCGGGGCGGGCGGGGCCTGACCGCCGCCAGCGAGGCCTTGTTGGCGNCTGCACTGCCGCTGCCCGCCTCTTCGGCTCTACGCTGCCCTCCGCCCGCAGAGGTAACCGCGCTCGGGCCGCTGGCCTTCCCTTCCTGGGCCCGGCGAAGTCAGGCCCTTCGGCCCGCGGCCCTGAGGGGAGCCACGGTCCCGCCGCTGCCCTTATCGCGCTGTGACAGCGGCGGGGCACTGCGGCCTTTCCCCTTTTTTTCCTACTTTTTACCGTTTGCCGGTGTCACCCGCGCGGTGCGAGTGTCGGGGGTGAGGGCAGCGCTACATGGTGTGAAGTATCGGAGAATTTGCCCTCGCTGTGGGGAAATGTAACGCGAGAATAGTTTATTCAACAGAAGTGATGCTCAGCAACTGTCGGCCAGCTTGTGTTACTCCGCAGTGCGAGTGTTTAATTGGCTTAAAAATGGCTTAATTACCTTAATTGATTAAAAGCCTAACTTCGTTGTAGCCTAAACTTGGAATATTTCTCATAAAGATGGGCTTAGATAGCAACATTAATTTTTCCCAACTTGGTAGAAGGGCGAGACTGTGCAAACCACTCACTGGAAGTTGAAGTGGTGGGAGGCTGTTACTTTTTCTCTGTCCTTCTCATGGTATTCTTGAGAGTACTGAGAACAGACAAACCTTGTGCTGCTTTTAGTGAAAGGTAGAGCACCCCCAAATTGTGCTGAAAATCTCTCCGTTGCCACATTTGCGACAATATTTGCAATTGCTGTACTCTCAGCAGTAGCTCGATGAGATCATTTACTGCCTTTGAGAAGTGAGTTAATGCTTTGTAGATGCCTTTACATTTATATCTCAGATATCACCTGTGCTGAAAGGTTCAAACCTGTACTTTCAAGTCCAGCTTGTCTGGCCTTATGCAACTCCCTGAAGCAATAAACTGTAAAGGAAGTATAAGTTTGAATTCATTTCAGAATTATCATTTTTAAAATTTGGGGGTTGTTTGGTCAGAACTAAGATTCAAAAGGATTATGTAAAAGAGCAAATGAGAACAAAATGGAGATAAAGTAATACAATTATTTATTCATCAGCTTTCAATGAAAGTTGTTTAAAAATAAATGTATCTTACTTTAGTGTATTTTTAATATTAAATTACGTCTTCTGCCAGGTGCTTTGTTTGCTGTAGCTGGTTGGTGCAAACTTGAGAGAGTTCAGAGTACACAGATCAATGTAGTCAATCGAGTGTTGTGTGGGACAGTTACAATTTGTCACAGATCTCCCTGTCACTTCCCTGAGCAGTAGATGCCTCCAAGATCCCCCAGGCTTGACCCAAAAGTCAGTATTTATTTCATCAAGTATCAATTAAAGGTTAATACGGTGTTAAGGAGCTTCCCATTGTTTCTTAACGCACAAATCCGAACACCCTGGATCGATTCCATTGCTGCCAGCAACGTTAGGGACACGTCCTTTGAATTGAGTGCTCAGAAAAACCCGCCTGAGCCAGCACTGCCAGGTGTGTGTGAGCAACTCCTGCCAGCTGTTACGTATTGGAACATTTATCAGTATCTGGGTCGTTCAGTGGCAGCTGCTAGGCATTGGGCTGGAATGTTGATTTCTTCTGAAAATTTCCCTCTGGGCTTAGTGACACAAGGAAGTAGTGATGATAACTTTCTTACTGCTTCATCGGGTAATTATACAATGATATTTTGTAAAAAAAACACCACTCAGACCTCCCGATAAGCACATGAAGCTTTTCATGCTTAGCTACAAGCTGATGTAGCAGTAATACTTTTTTTTTTTTTTCATGGTTTAGTTTTCACAGCTCAGTACCCAGTGCTGTGTAAGGTTTCATAGTTCATCCCGTACAGTTCTCAGTGCGTTTTCTGTCTCACAAGAATGCTCTGAATTAAAATGAGGACTCTGAAATATTTGAGCTTTTGTGTTAGTGTTTCAGCCTTTCTCCACAGGCCTAATCTCCCTGTGTTGCAAGGAAAGTTGTGTGACTTCAGGTTTTGTTCAAGGGAGGTGAGATGGTTGTTGTTTTGTTTTAAATGGTCTTCTAAACCAAATCTCAGTAAAGGAACTATCTATGAGGAATGAGCCTCCAAGACAGGGAACGGCTCAGAACAGCTATTGCATTGTAAACACTCACCAAAGCTTAGTCTTTACTGACAAGTGCACTTGGCACACAAAGTCGTCAGAGTTCTCCACACATTCGGTTAAAAGACACAACTGCTTCTGAGAACCAGCCAGCATTTTCAACTTCTCTGTAATGTTTTCATAGCTTATCCTATATAATCTAAAATGTGTTGCAGTGGCACTCAGCAGAGGAATTTAAAATGGGGAAGCTCATTGATTGTTCTTCCTCCCTCACGTTTACAGGCAGAAGCAATGCTGTTAGAGATTTTTAAAAGATTAATTTTTAGTCATGTTAAGAATAGCTGCAAGTCATTTTCAGGTTCAGGAATTTTAAGCAGCATATAAGTTAATAAATCAGCTTCAGATTTCATTTGACACTGTCATCTTTATTGTGACTTTGCAGAGGCCTGTAAGAGTTTTCCTGGTAAATTTAGGTTCCTCTTCTTTATTTTTCTCCCTTCTTATTATAGTAACAAGGTGAATTTTCTGAGTGTCCTCTTTCAGCTAAGTTTCCAGCTCTTGGTTATTGTTATTTCCTCTTTCAGAGCAAATAAGCTGTATTCCTCTTACCATTTTTACTTTTTCTTTTTTTTTTTGAAGAGCTTTCGGGTTTTCAATAGGATTCTCTCCCCCATAACAATAAAACTGTGCATTACCAGCAAGTTTGTAATTGCCATTGTTGCTGTGTAGTTCTGCTGTCAGTAAGGCACAGAGTCCTTATCAAAAACCAGTGTGTAAGTGAGAAGTTTGCCACTTTAAATGCGAGAAGTGAGATATGGATTCCAGGCTGTTGTTGATGTTGAAATCACAAGCACAACATATGTTGGCTCACGTCATACCCTGCCATGAAATGCAATCCTGCCCGTGTTGCAAGAGGAGGAAAAGGCTGTTTAGTTTCTCAACGAGATTTTTTTTTTTCATGTTGGCAATAAGGTATTTCAGCAAAGTTAAGATTACACTGAGTTTGCCTGTGATGGTCCAGTGGTGAGTGCCAAATAGGACACAGCTTCTCAGTTTTCCTCAGCACAATTTTTGTTGCCAAGAGGTGCCTCAGATTCCTGGAAACTAATTTTTAGTGGAGTTCCCAAGTGAAAGCCAAATCCAGACGTGCAGTCATTGAGTCTGAAAAACCTGATTTTTGCATAATAAAGAGACTCTTCAAAGGTCGCTCTGACTTCAGGGGTTGAATTATTTCACAATAAGAGCTATAAGTTGATTGTGTTTATCATTCTGAGGATCAGTTTCATAACTGGGATGTTCCCTATTTCATGCCACAGCAGGACTCTCAGTTGTCTGATGTCAGAGGACCTGGAATTACTTTGGGGTATTTTTTGGAAAACCCAGGTAGCTTTTAATGAGATGAACATTAAATGGTGGTTCACTACCATAAAAGGTGGTGAAGATCATTTACTTTGATGACTGAAATGTGGATGTTCAAAGCTGAATTCTGTTGCCACAACCTTTAAGGGCTACTTAAAGCAAATCAGTTCTGAGATTTGGTGGCAATGGAATTAAAACAGGAGTATTTTTAATATTTAACTTTCTTTTTTTTTCCTTTTTTTTAAGGTATTACTTGTGGTCGTACACGCATCCCTGTTTTAGGAAAACTTGGGACTTTTGAAACTTGTTCCCTGAAACGAATTCCTCTTAGAAACTTTTCAGAAACACCAGCATATTTTGCTTCAAAGGACGGTGCAAGCAAGGATGGTTCTGGAGATGGAAGCAAGGTAATCTCCACAAACTGGGGATTTCAGTTGTTTATGTAAAATGTTCCTTAAATTTTTTTGGTTTTTTTAACTTAAAATTAGATTAAATGTTGGCCACCTCTTGACATTTCTAATCCTTCAAATTGCTGAAGGTGGCAGGGAAGACAAAATAAGCTGTATTGTGAATTTGTTAGGAGACAAACCTTATAAACATCCCATAGTGCTTTTCCCAGTTTTACAAATCTTTTTGCCTAGTGTAAGAGGAAACTTGAAAACCTTCTTGGGTATCATAAATTGAGAACAGGTTTCAGGATCTCATGAGAAAGTAGCAATCAGAGCTATTCTCCTTCAAAAGCCTGCTGCTCCCAAGTAGATTTTTTTCAAACTAAGTACATTTGAAATGTTTCTGGCTTTGGAACTGACTTGTCTTAAGTAAGACAAGTCAGTGAGGACATGAGATCACCTCTTGTTAGTCAGTAGTAGTCTATTTTCATCCTAGTCATTCTCTATAATTATAGTTAATAAACAGCTTCTTCAGATAAATGATTACCTGAGAATAAAACTGCTCTTTAGTCAGCAAATAGTTCACAGGCAATAACTTTGCCTTAGTCTGGTGTGTTGTGAACCTAAGGACTGTCCAGATGACACAGGTGTGTTCTGAAGGTGCAGTTAAACTTCTTAAAAAAAGAAGATTAAAAAATTTAATAGTTTTTTTTTTTATTGAGAAGGATTGTGAGGAGAAATCAATAGTCAAGAAAGGTGTAAAAAATGGGGAACTGCCTTTAAAAAGGGAAGAGAGATTTTTACTGTTTCTTAAAATATAATAACTTTTATTAATCAAAGTATGAAGGCATAGAAGAAATACAAGTTAAAAATACAGTATTTCCAAGCACTTTGAGATGCTTGATCTAGCATAGATTGCTACACCTGTTAAGGAAGTGAGAGGAGCTGTGGCTTCATAAACCCTTAGAATCCATGCAGTTGAGATATTAAAATACTCTCTAAATACGATTTGTTTTCTTGTCTAACATTAAAATACACTATTAAAACATTCTTGACACAGCTTGTTACTGCTCTAGTGCCAGTCAAGCAGCTCTTATTCAGGTATGGGATACCTCTTCCATGGGCATCCAGAACTGGCTGACCTGGGAAATGCAGATGTGTGTATGCTTCCAAGTGTTTATGTCACATTCTTCAAAGTTTTCACAGCCTTTAAAAAATCCTGACAGTAGCTACTTTGTCATTCAGCTGTTGCAAAATTCAAATTATTTGATTCCATAAGCACGCTGCTAAATTCCTACTTTTCCAACTCCATTGTTTGGGGCTAATTGTCTGGAAATCTCTTTCAGAAATCTGTTGGTGAGGGTGGTGGTAAAAAGTCAAGCTCTGGAAGCTCTGGGAAAGGAGGGAACCAACTGCGCTGCCCGAAGTGCGGGGACCTGTGCACACATGTGGAGACCTTTGTGTGTAAGTTTTCATTAAAACTTCTTTTTTTTTAAATAGGCACAGATGTGACTTTGTCATTTAGCATAGTCCTGATAGGGAAGCTTTAGCCTATCTAATTATATGTTGTCACAAATTTTGTTATGCTTAGTTTGGCCTTGTTGGTGTAACCATTGTGTCTGTGGGTACAATTGTGTAATTCCCATGGTGTGTGGGAATGTGGTACATTCAATTTACATTGCATCTGTGAATATTTTAAAAATAATTCATTGCATTTCATGCATAAAAAATAGCACTGGTACTTCTATCTGTCTATTATATAAATGTATGCTTAATATATATACGTTTGTAATGTCTGTCCTTTCTTTCCTAAATAATAAAACTTTAATCCTGCATGTACTGTAACCAAAGTGCTTATCCAGCAGAGGAATTAGTATCTGACAGATGGCTTACTAGAACAGTCTTCTGTGGCAAAGTCAGATCTATAATACATTCTAAATAGAAGGCTGGAAAGTCCAGCTAGAAAATCCAAAATGCCTGTTCTCCAGCAGCAATTGCTACTTTTTTTTCTTTTTTTTTTTTTTTTTTAAGTGTAATCTAAATTAATGCCAGTTATGCTTTAGGTTCTATCAGACTTGGAGACATTTCATACCTTATTTCAGCACCAGCTTAGAAAACAGCTGTCAGAAAGCAAATACCCATTGTTAGTTGGTGGAGCTCAAGGAGGAAGTATCAAGTCATAATCAGACTTGTGCACTAACAGGCTTAAGACAAGGTCAGCATAAGCATGTTCAGCAGTTGTTAATATCACAACTAGCAAAAATAATGAGTGGATGTGCTGCTATTTCCTGCTACTCATATAAAATAGGATTTAAAATTATCAAATGTCATGAATTACAACACAGTTCTATAATAATAGCAATATCTTTCTTTCTATTATATAAAAGGATCAGTCCTCAATTACTTTTTTCCCCCTAGAGATAAGGTTGTTTTTCTGGTTTGTTTGAAACTATAGGCAACAAGGTATTCTGCAAAACCTGGCACTAGTTCATGACACTAGAAATATGATCCTGTCTGCTGTTCAGTGTGGTCTCTCCCTGGACTAGGTGTGGTTGGAAACAGTGGAAGAATTTTTAGGCTTGTTTACTTTCTTATGATGCATGAATAGGCAGAGATGTTTTTGAAACTCACTTCACTGGTGTTTGCCTTGGTACTGCAGTTTGTGCTTTTATCTGGAAATACCATTCAAACATTGTCCCAGAACGATCCCTGGAAAGCAGAGATGTGATTTAGTGTTTTGTCAGTGTTGCTGGGAACACTTAAACATGCTTGGAAACTTTCTTGGGAACAGGATTTATTCATCTTGATACAGGCAATCTAAAATTCACAAGTAGTGAATCCACTTGAGTTGCAGCATGAGAATAACTCAGGTTCATTAAACAGCCTGGGACTGGAAACCCACTCTTTTCCAAAGCTCCTGTGTGTCCTGGTGAAGTTTTCTCTGGACCTGTGTTATTCTGGTTTAGTCTGTTAATTTGAGCACACTGCTTCCCAACCACACTGTATAAAGCAGCTGGAAAACAGAAGTTCTAATTATCTTGAAAATTATTTGAAAAAAGAAAACAAAAACTAAAAAGAAATCTGTCCCATTCTGCCCAAGATGAATGGGTTGAAAGTTGTATTAAGCCTACTGTAAGTTGATTTTTTTGGATAAGCCTGTATTGTTGCTTGGTCAGGAAAAATGATGCATTTGCACAGATCTGGTTTGAATTGCCGACCTTCAGAGCCTTAAATAAATATCTAAAACCAAAGGAAAACATGCAATTAGCATTTGTTTCAGTTAAAATATTAGATTTTCAGACATTTTGAGAGAAGTAGGGAAACAGAATACTGAATAAAAGCCACATTCATTAGAAAATTAATTGCCATTGAGTGGCAATGTGACAGGCTGGTTTTCCAGTGGCAATTGTTTTTCATGGAGCTTCACTCTGTATCTGCAAATCTTGCAGAAAGATTTGCTTGGCAATGGTTTTCCAGTAATTAACAATGAAGGGAAAATATGAGGCAAACAAAACATCATTTTGCTTTGACCTCCTTTCTCAGCAGTTCCTGTATTGTTTTGGGTTGTGAAAGTCTGTAAGAAGAGTTTATGATCAGTGAAATAAGACTTGATCCTCAGATGTGAAGTGAAATCCAATAGCTGTAAAGCTGATTGACATAAGAAGCCTTATCTGGTTGCTCCTTTTACTGTCTCCACCTGATGCCATCAGGTCACTCCATCCTTCAGACCAAGACTTCCCTGCTACTGTACATGCTCAGAAGCTTCCTTGCTTTTTTTTTCCTGGTTTGGTTGGGTTTTTTTACCTTAAGGCAGTTAGATAGTAGCCCATTATCTCAACCCTACAAGTCTTTTAAAGTTTAATCCTCTGATTGTTTTTGTTTCCTGTATTTTTTGTAAAAACCTGGCATTTCTTTTTGACTAGGTTAGCTCACACAGACTTTGGAAATCTCTTTGCTAATGCAGCCTCTGTGGCAATGTTTTATGATTAAAAACAACACTTGACTTGCATTTTGGCACATTGTAAATATTTGCAGACATCTTAATGACAGGGAGGTAATTTGACATGGATGTTCTTTGCTGTGCTTTTATGTGTTTGCTAAAAGAACATATGACAATATGCCAGTATTTAGGATTAGCAAAGCTGCCTGCAACTCAGTAGTGTACTTTTTTTTTTGTGGGGTTTTAAAGATGCCCTACAGTACTCTTACAGCCCACTCCTTAGTTTCTGAGGGTTTTTAATTGTTCATGTGGATCTATAAAGGGATCAACCATTCTCATGGCTCTTCTATCCTAAATAAGCCTTGTATAAGGAAGGAGAGCAGCCTTGTGGCACTGTAGTCATCACAAATATCAGAGGTGTTTTGAGCGAGCCCTGGGAGAAAGGTTGGGTTGGTTTTTTTCCATATGATATTGTTGCTAAATAATAATTACATAAGAGGAATGGGTTCGTGCAAGTGGATTTCCATCACATTCCTATCAGGCAGATAACAGTAATGTGGAAGGTTGCCAGGAGAATTCTCAGGCTGTTGCACAAAATTTCTTTGAAGTAAAGTTAATAAAGCAGTGTTGGTCACAGTATTAGTTGCTATATTCCTAATCTGTTGGTCTTGCTTACCCAGGTATAAGGTGGGATTAATAGTAAGAAAAACCCCACCCACTCCTCTTTTGCTGATGCCAGTCCTATGGGAGACAACAAGTTACAAATAAGCAGCTTGTTTATTGCCAGAGGGTGTTGCTACAGTTAGCTGGTGCTACAGTGTTCCAGCTATTTTCTAAAAACTTTTTATGATTTCAGAAGTTCTGACATTGAGGTTTTTCACAAGGTTGTTTTTCTATATTTACTTTTAATTAAATACATTTACTAGTATATTTCCTTTAAGTCTATCCTATTGCTTGTGATTTGCATTTAATAGCATAGTAGTATGGCTAGAAAGGATCTATTCTGAATTATTTTATTATTATTCTCTACTGGCTGTTTTTATTATTTCAACTTTGCTTTGACAAAGGAAAAGAAAAGCAATGCAGGTTCTCATTTTCAGATTTCAACCTTTGCAGATTTCTTGAGACATATTTCACAGCCAGCAGTAGAAGGGTTTAGCTTTTGGTATTTGAAAGAAATTTGTTCTAGTCTTGACAGTAAAAATAAATAAGTAGATCTCACAAAACATCAAAGTCCTGATGATCTGTTGCATACCACAGCTGCCTCTTGTTGGGATGAGCCCTTTGGGTGACCCCACTGTGCTCGGTGTCCTGGGCTTAGGTGACTCGGGCCTGATCCACAGTGTTCCAAAGCCAGTGGGATGCAGAGAGCCCTCCTGTAATGCTGTCTTTCATATTCGAGATTGCTTCCCTGCACTTTAGTCTGTGCCTAACCACAATGTTTTAGTTTGATTTAGGAGCATTTCCTGCATAGCTAAAGCATTCGTTATTTTGTATCTCTCAGAAGTGCAAAGTTTCCCCTCCTGAGTGTGGTGCTGCTGGATGAGTATCAACAAGTTTTGTGTTTAATCCATTGTCTGGTTGCTGCCCAGCGCTGTGATTTCTTTGGTGCAAATTGTGTTCCCTCTTGTGTTAAATTTCATAGGCAAATAATTGCTTTTAAATGTTCTATGGTGAGTGAGGGAAAAGTGTTGTGTAAACACAGAGTGGCTGTGCCGTTTTACAGGTGTGTGATGAACTCGGGCAGAAGCAATTCCTCTTACTGTTTTGTTTGACTTTTTCTGCAGCTTCCACCCGTTTTGTGAAGTGTGAAAAATGTCACCACTTTTTTGTTGTCCTGTCAGAGGCAGACACAAAAAAGAGCATCATTAAAGAGCCCGAGTCAGCAGCAGAAGCTGTGAAATTGGCATTCCAGCAGAAGCCACCACCTCCACCGAAAAAGGTATGTTTTTAATTCCACCGAGTGTCCCCTTGTGTTGCAGCGTGGTGAAATGCTTCCCTTAAACTGCATCAGGTGTGTAATGGGCTGCTGGGACAGAGCAACAAACAATAAAGATGATTAGCTCAAGATTAAACTTTTGTGAGCTATGTGACCCAGCAGAGCACTGATAAAGGGAACAAGTAGATCCAATAAAGGTGCTTGAGCTTGTTTTCTTCTTTGTCTTGTGACTTCATTTTCTCCTGTGACCTTGAGGCTGACCTCATCCCTCACCAGCCGTAGTATCTTTTCTTTCTCACTATGGCCTTGCATTCTGTATCCTTATTTTAGCAGCTTCTTTCTGTAGCTGCAGAGCCTTTTATTTGGTGTGGTTTTGGGTAGAAGATGTAGCTGATTAACTTGTGGCCATGATCCTTCTGAAGTAATTTGGTTTCCTTCTAGAGAATAGTGTGGAAGCCTTTAATGTTTCTCTGTTCCTGGTGGACTGTAATGGTTTCTGAACCTGCACATGGCTCTGTGATAGGCCCCTTTTAAGAAATTAAGTGTTCTTAAAATTTTTGTTCCTCTTAAAAGTTTGGATGAAAACAGCAACAGATTTATATATTAGTGGGCCACAACTGATAAACACAATATGAGTGTGTGAGCACCACATTTTTTTAAGCAATCAACAGGAATATGTTTTGTATTTTAGATGTTGGTTTCTGTTTTTTAGGTCTGTAACAATTTTAGACCAAAGTCCATCTTTGGCACAATATGCTATTTTTCCTATTCTGCTGCAAGGTGATTTAGAAGTATTAACTAAGATTAAGTTATTTTTCAGATTTACAACTACCTCGACAAATACGTTGTTGGTCAGTGTTTTGCCAAGAAGGTGCTTTCAGTTGCTGTGTATAATCATTACAAGAGAATCTACAATAATATCCCATCTAACCTGAGACAGCAAGCAGAAGTTGAGAAACAGACTTCTTTAACACCAAGAGGTTTGTATGGTATTTGGTATTTTTCTGGTCAAATAAATCACCATTTCAGGGCCCTAACTTAAGAAATCTAAGGAAGGTTTGACCCTGACACTAGATGTTCTATTGAAATGATCTAAACTGAAATGATCTAAAAGAATTTTTACTAAATATAATTTTCATTGTGAACTTCTGTAATTTATTTAAATGGTAATCAGAAGGTTTATGGTGCTTACCATATGCTTAGCCCTTTTTACTGATACATATTATGGGCTATTCTCCTTTAACTTTCTAAAGTGAGCCTCCTAAATTTTTCTTTCTAATCTCATTTACTGCTTAATGGTAAATCTGATGCTTAATCTGCATGCAACAATGCAAATCAGGAAGGTGATATTTTGCATAGGTAAATTGATGAGTACTTCAATTTCTAATTTCCCTTGCTCCTGCTGTCAGCATCTGCTGGTTACCACAGTATTGTTCCATATCTAGCAGGTGTAGATGGAGTTACTCTTGGCAGTACTTTTGCTGCTGAGTAAGTGTGTAGCTATGTTGATCTAATTTATTTTTAGAAGCAGGATTAAGTTACCATCTCTGACTCAAAAGTGTGCCTTGGGTGGGTTTTTTTTTAAAGGTGTTTTATTATGTCTTGCAAAAGTTACCATGTTAAGCAAACAGAAATCTTCTTTGCTTTTTGAATTTACTAAAGAAGTCTTTTAGCTGAGGAGGGAACATTAGTAGCACTGTTCTGGTAATAGTTAAGAGAGCAGTTGTGTACCTGGCACTAGGAAGTTCCTGACGCTCCACAGGGAGATAACATGGTCCATACCCAGAGAGACGCTGACAGTGAATGTTTACATATTTCAGAGTTCTGTCTTATAACAAAGCCTTGCATTGTAACACTCAGGGAGAGTTTAAGAAAGCCTTTTCAAACCAAAATTGTTATTGCATTTTTTCCCTTCTATAATTAGTTTTAAAGTGAAAATCTAATCAGAGGTAATTGATGGTTATTGTTTTAGGAAATAGAAAGTTTGTTGGCATTTTAAAAACGTGCAAGTTGGGTTTTGGGTTAATTTTGGCAGCAATAAAAAATAGCTCTGGTGGGGATTTCTTGTTGGAAATACGTTTATAGACAGCAGTAAGGTGTATTCAGAAGAGGGCAAGAGGTGGAGAATTTATAAGCTTTTATAAACTTACTTTTTTATTACTGTTTTCATCCTCTCTCTTAGAATTAGAAATCAGAAGACGGGAGGATGAGTACAGATTTACAAGTAAGTGAACCCTCTCCTCATGTCCTCCTCTGCAATACCTACTTTTATGATATGTAGAACAGTCTTTAGTGACTGCTAGCTTGAAATGTTGGGTGAAGTCCAGTTCTTGTACTTTTTCATCATGGAAATCAGCAGCTTGGGTTTATTTCTTCTCATATGTTAAAAAAAATATAAGAAATTGCATTTAAAATGGGTAAATTTCTAAGGACTGAAAATTTATCTTGCTTTTAATGTAGAGGAATGTTTTTAGGTAATCCACTGTCCCCGTGGAAATTCTTTTCCTACATGCCTGTGCAAAAGTATGATTGGAACTCGTGTATGTGTAATAATTGTGCTGTATTTCTGTTGCAGTCCTCTCTGTACAGAGAGAATTCTAGATTTGCAGAAGAACCAAGCTGTTATTGTGTGTTTAAGGTAATGACAGACCTTGTTGGTGCTCAAACAGTGCTGTTACTGTTCTCTTCAGAACTCCTGCAGATTGCTGGAATCAGTCCACACGGTAATGCTTTGGGAGCATCAATGCAGCAACAAATGAACCAGCAGATACCTCAGGAAAAACGGGGAGGAGAAGTACTAGATTCACCCAATGATGACATTAAACTTGAAAAAAGTAATATTTTGCTGCTTGGACCAACTGGATCAGGTATACAGCTGCATGTTTTTATAGGCATTCTATTTTTTCTGGAACTTGTTGTTAATGAGTGATTTCCCTTTTCTGTGATTATTCAAATTTGGTTTATAAAAAAACCTAAATATGAATTTCAAACTGGGATTTCAGTGCTTTCATGCCATGTTAACATGCTGAGCTAGTGACCTTAAAAAGGAATGAGCTGTAGTTCTTTTCTATTTTCTTTTTTTTCTATTTTTAAGGCCTATATTTACTGACTGAATAAAAGATGCCACTTTGACTAAGCTGGAATAAAATGCATTTATAGTTTCTCTGCTTTAGCTGGCAAGCTGAGATGCTGCAGTTAAAACAGTGCTGTTTCACTTCTGGGACAGATTAGTTGCAGGGGATTGGAAAGAGAGATTATTTTGTATGTTCATAAGACTTTGGAGTGTTTGTGCTGAAGTGATGGCATTTTGCAGACTTTTTGGGAGAACATCCACTAAACAATATTTTAATTCTGTTTCTTCCCAACTTCAAAGCAGGAGCAATTGGACTTTGCACTGCACCCTGAGTGTCTGCAAAGGACTACTGATTTATTTAATCTTTAAACTCTGCAAGTACATGTACTATGGTTTTTATATTGTGTGATACTTTATTTGTGGTACTGTATGCATTTCAAGCTGCCTTATATGTGTATTATTAAACTAAAACCAGAAATACAGCCTGCCAATGTAAAAACCACTGCTTACGAAAGCTATCTCCCTTGGCATATATTCTTATATTAAGATGCTGCCGTGATTCAGAATGTCTAATAAGAGTAACAGTGATCCTGTGGTGAATCCTAGAATGGTTTGGGTTGGAGGGTACCTCTAAAGCTCCCCTCATTCCACCCCTGCCATGGGCAGGGACACCTTCCACTATCCCAGGTTGCTCCAAGCCCTGTCCAACCTGTCCTTGAACACTTCCAGGGATGGGGCAGCCACAGCTTCTTTGGGCAACATGTGCCAGGGCCTCCCCATCTTCACAGAAAATGATTTCTTCCCAATATCTCATCTAAACACACCCTCTTTCAATTTAAAGCCATTCCTCCTTGTCCTGTCACTACACACCCTTGTTAAAACTCCCTATCCAAATACTTGGATTTGTGTGCTCTAAGAGAAATGTGTGGCAGTTCTAACATGCAGCTTTTATTTTATCAGGTAAAACCTTGCTGGCTCAGACTCTGGCTAAATGCCTAGATGTACCTTTTGCTATCTGTGATTGTACCACCTTGACTCAAGCTGGCTATGTTGGGGAAGACATTGAATCTGTCATTGCAAAACTCCTGCAAGATGCCAACTACAATGTAGAAAAAGCTCAGCAAGGTAAATTTTGAATGTGTTTTTCAGAGATTGTGTTAATTTTGCCTACATGCTCTAAGCTTTTGGGACCACCAGTATTCCTGAAATTGGTGTTCCTTCTGCATGTACATGAAGTTTAAATCAGACAGAATAGACCTGAAAAGAGATCAGAGTGTATCTTGCAGTTTTGGTTTTGTCCATAATTGGACAAAATTGCACGTGTTTTTGCAGTCTGGAAGTAGAACAGACTGCTGCTTTCTCAAATTTTATTATTCTCTGTAAATTCTTGCTTCTCTTTAAAATTAGGGTCATCTTTAAACCATTTTCTGTAACTGCAGGAATCGTTTTTCTGGATGAAGTAGATAAGATTGGCAGTGTTCCTGGTATTCATCAGTTACGGGATGTTGGGGGAGAAGGTGTTCAACAGGTAAATACTTCCATGGAGTGATTTTACTTCCTGAGTGAACAGGACATATTATGTCAAACAGCATGGGAACTTATGGAGTCGTCGTTCTTCAGTTTCTTAGTTGTTCACCTTCAAAAGACACATCTTTCCTCTTGAATTTCTTCATTTAAAAAACATAATCTCAAAAGCAATTTGAGACTTCCTCATGGAAATGTTTTAATTGAAAAATGTCTTTTCACCATTCAGACAGCCAGTTCATAATGTAGGCAAGAACAGATAACATTTCCCATTTAAACTAAACTGTTAAAGCAGCTGATTACATGCAGAATGTGCATGGGAGCCACATTAAAGGAACATTTTTGTCCTTGAGTGGGATTGTCGCATAGGGAAAACTGATTTTTTTGGACACTTACTGTTACTATAAAGGTATAAGGCAGCAAAAAATACATCTGTGAAAATGACCATAGCATGGCGTGCCCTCTTACATGATGCTACACATTTTTTATTCATTTTTTATTGCTTATTTCTTCTTTCCTTCTTAGGGCTTGTTAAAATTACTCGAAGGCACAATAGTAAACGTTCCAGAAAAGAATTCTCGGAAACTACGTGGAGAAACGGTGCAGGTTGACACAACAAACATCCTGTTTGTAGCTTCTGGTGCTTTTAATGGTCTTGACAGAATTATCAGCAGGAGGAAAAATGAAAAAGTGAGTGCATCAGGCTGTATCTGAGCTGAAAAATCATCATCATGATTACTGTTTGCAATACTGACTTTTACAGGCCTTGCCATATTTGTAAACACAATAAATTTCTTTATTTCAGCAAGTGGTGCTAAAAGCCAACATCATCTTGAAATACCTGGTCATGCAGTTCACTGTTTTGTAGATTAATGTCTGGGACAGGGTTCTGGCTGCAGCATTCTGACAAACCATATTCCCTGTTTCTAACGCTAAAGGAGTGACTGAAATTCAATTTACTGTTCATGTTAATTTGTGTAGCTTCCCATGTAAGCAAACTTGCCTGCATTTGCTTCACTTAAGAAGTGTCGCTGGAACTTGTAAAGTGGCCAGGACATGTTGATAACCTTCTTTATTTTCAGGAAAAGTTGCTCTTGTACTGATGTATTTATCCTTCACGGAGGAAATTCAATGTTATAAGAAACTGATTGTGTGCAAAGGGTCTAATTTTACTCTAAGTAGTTTCTTCAGCTTAAATTAGTATAATGACATAGCAGTTGCTGCAGATTATTTAATATTCATGGAAAGTGGTCTATATACATAAAGAAAGCTCAGTTATTGCAGTTCTGTAAGCAGAACATGTTTGTCTTGCAGTACCTAGGATTTGGGACACCGTCTAACATGGGGAAAGGCAGAAGGGCTGCAGCAGCAGCTGATCTTGCCAATATAAGTGGAGAGTCTGACCCACAGGAAGATATTGAGGAGAAGGATCGTTTGCTGCGCCACGTGGAAGCCAGAGATCTCATAGAGTTTGGCATGATTCCTGAATTTGTGGGACGTTTGCCTGTTGTGGTTCCTCTGCACAGCCTGGATGAGAAAACCCTTGTACGGATTCTTACAGAGCCACGGAATGCTGTGGTTCCTCAGTACCAAGCACTGTTCAGCATGGATAAGGTTTGAATTTTATTTGATATCTCTTTGGTGTTCTTGTTTATAAATACAGTGTTGTTTTCAGTAATGCTTGTACTCAACACAGTTATGAAATAATTAACTGAACTTCCCATTTTTCTCTGTGTAGTGTGAATTAAATGTAACTGAGGATGCATTGAAGGCTATAGCCAGACTGGCCCTGGACAGAAAAACTGGTGCCAGAGGTCTTCGATCTATAATGGTGAGTAAATTAATTCTTACAAACAGTAAATGAAGCTTCCTTGGATGTGTGTATGGACCTAATCGTGACCATTTCCAGTCAAAACCACACTTAGTTCTGGTCCTTATGTGGATACAGTAAGTCTTTCTAAAACTGTGAGTATTTAGAGTTCTTCCAAGAAGACTCTAGCTCTGAAAATCACTTGCTTATGTAGAAGAGGGCATACAGAACTATTTTCCCCTCTATTTTCTTGTAGGAAAAGCTGCTGTTGGAGCCCATGTTTGAAGTGCCCAATTCTGACATCGTATGTGTGGAAGTTGACAAAGATGTTGTAGAAGGCAAAAAAGAGCCAGGATACATTAGGTAAAACCGTAACAGAAGTAGCAGAACAGACCAGTAATACAACTAGACAGGTATTCTGATGGAATAAACACAAATCCATGCACACAACCTAAAAAAGATTCAATGTTCTGTATATTGTACACAGCTGAATTAGTGCCTGTTCTGTCCTAGAGACTTTGGATTTGTATTGCTTTAGTTTTTAATCAGAAATTTGAAACTAAACATATGTGAAGTTATTTTTGTGTATGTATACCTGTAGAAATAGAAGTAATTTTTAAGTTAACAGTAAAAGTTTGAAATTCAGTTGTGACTGTACTGAGATTTCTGAAACGAAACTGTTTCTTCTACTTTTTACCTCTGATGTGGCGTTTTGGATACAAGCCCTGGGCTGCTACAGTTTTCTACATTACTCTTGCAGCAGTGGCGAGCCATTAAAGGCACATCTATTGATTTGCTGAACTCTAGTTAAAATAATCAATTTAATGTTGTAAAGATTATGGTAATGAAAGCACTGCACAAATCTGAATTAAAAAAAAAAACAACAAGGATTTTAGTGAATGAAGGATGGAGTTGAGAGGGAATGGGTCAGGTGAAAACTGGTTAAAGAATTTCAGGTCTGAAATTTAGGAACTGTGTCTTGGTTTCTACCACTGACAATGTTTGAGTGGCTTTCTCCACTAAAGTACATTTACTCATTTCAGCACCTTATCTGTCCTGAAGCTTGGCTCAGCCTGGTGTGGATGGGAATGGAAAATATTACACTGACAGTTGCTTTAAGTGATTTTGTATAGCACCAGAAATACTAAATTTATTGATTAAATCAATCATCTTACTGAAAATCAGAAGGTTAATTGAATTGAATTAATGAGACTGCATGCTGGTGGCACTACAAATGTGCACAGCAGCATTTCCAGATCAGATGGTCAGAACTTTTGTCACGAGGCACTGTGCATGTGATGTGTTCGTCAGAAGCTATGGAAAGTGTCTCTTGGTTTTTTTCCCCAATTTCCAATGTATCTGATCATTCCTTGCAATCCTAGGGCTCCCACTAAGGATTCGTCAGAAGAGGAGTATGACTCTGGAGTGGAGGAGGAAGGCTGGCCTCGACAGGCAGATGCTGCAAACCATTAAACACTGTCAGAACTCTCACCTGCAAAAAGCTCACTCGGTTCTTTCCTTACAATTGCCTCTGGCTTCAGCCTGATCTTAAAGGCACCGGATCTGTCTCGGATACGATTTGTGATGACGAACTTCATTAGCTAAATCAGATCGTGTATTTTATTGCAGCATCACATTGATTTGATGGACAGAGTGTGGACTGGGATGGCATAATATTCAAAATATGAATTGTATATTACACTTGTTCAATAAAATGTATAGCAAATGCAGCAGCACCCGCAGTGCCCTTGCCAGAACCTAAACCAGCAGTGTGGGTGCTGCCAATAGTTAGGTTTAACAATAATGTTACTCTACAAATGGGAAATCAAAATTAATAATTAGTAGGGGGTGAGTAAACTATCTTAGCTCCTGGTATGGCTCACAGGGGGTTACGTTCAGGTCAGTGTTAGAGTCCTGCTGGTGTGTGAAACCCAGCAGGTGCTGGAGTGACTTGTTACATTGGTGGGGGAGGAAGCCCTTTTGGAAAAACTGGGACACACTTTATGACACTGCTGGGAGATTCTGCTAAAATGTGACACTGGTTTGTTACAGTAATTTGAATATGGAATAATACCCTTCACATCTTTATTGGGAACTTTAGTCACCTTGAATACTGTGAAAGAAGATGAAGTCAGTCGTTTGCTAGTTTTCCAGAGGGGTAAACAAGATTCCTAGGAAGCAGTAAACCATCTGAATTTGGATGAGAAGTCGCCATAAATTTTTAAATATTAATGTTCTAATATAGTACATTTTGTTTAACGTATTGGAACTATCATGCATCAATTTTTTGGTGCCAGGTATTTTCCCAACCTATCTTATAATGTTAAGAGATGAAAGAAGTAAATGTATAATATTTTTGCTGTAATCAGTAGTGATTGTTCACATGACAGTGCTTTTTAAGTTATATTCTCAAATGCTAGTATTGCATCTTGTGGGTTTGTCTTTGATTTTTAGTCTCACAGCAAGCAATCCTCCCTCTTCTGTTCTCCACCAAAATTAATTCAATCCTTTAGGAAATTCTTTGTAAAAACACTAAAGGACCTGTATGGTTTTGATTTGTTTCAGGAATTAAAATTGTCACTTACAACTTTTTTCCCTTTGGTGAAAATGTGGATTTGAGTTTCCCTAAAACTTTAATTCACACTGTTTAAATAAAACTTTCATCCTTCTTTTCAGTCCAGTGGATGTTTTAGGACAGGAAAGGATACCGAAAATCTATTGACCCTACTTTTGTCATTAATTTTTGTTATGTAAATTTTATGTAATACTTGTGTTCTTCCCTAGCAGCAGTGTGGCATGCAGTTGTAGCCAGATGTAACAGATACTTCCCGTGGGATTTCAGATTTTTTCAGGTTAAATGACCCACTTATGGCTCAGAAAAAGCTGCCTTTGGAGTTGAGGATATTTCTAGAAGCTTGGTCCCCTCAAACAGGAATCTGTGGTGAACTATCTGTAACTGCATCCTCACTTTCCTTTTTGTAGAGTGAAAAAATATAACAGCTTTTAATTCTGAATCCTTTAATTCAAATCCTTTTTTAAACAGATAGAAAAAACCACGACATTTTAGGTGAAACTGTTCAACAACTTAGTTTTGAAAGTTGTTTGGAATTCTGTAACCAAGAACTGTTTTTAAGGAAACAAAAATGCCGTGTAACTACAGTTTGTACTTCACCTCTGGCGTTTGAATAAAAGCGAATACTCAAGCAGCGGACAGTTGTCATCCCTGACGCCATCCCCGCATATTTGAAGTTTTAGGAGTAGTTTTTGGAACTTGATTTTTTGGGCGACAGGCGGGCGGGGCGGGTCAGGTCCTCCCGGCCGCCAGGCGGCGCTGTGGCGCTGTGCTGAGGCGGCATCGAGGCGGTATCACGGCGGCGCGCTGAGGGTGCGCTGAGGGCTGTGGCGGCATCATGG